>BQMF02000347.1:0-488304 GCA_027922465.2 Turritopsis dohrnii | reverse complement strand
TATGGCGGAGAGTTATGAAGCCGACTTTCTTACAGGATAGGGCGTAAGCTGAAATTTGCTCCAGGAGCGTGTTCAGCGTTAGTTGTTGCTTGCGTTGACGTGCGCTTTTATTTGCGACTTTGTTTTTGTATCACCATCGTCCAGTATGTTCAAGATCTGGTTTTGAAGGCTTTTCGTTATGGCTTGCGAATTGCCGAATTCTTCCTCAGCACATTTACTGAAGATTTTCAAGCCCAAGACGAAACGTGGCAGAAGAGCAAGTAGTTGACGGTCAATGTTGCTCACGCTGTGACCGCCTGTTAGGGCTGGGATAAATTTTTGTCGGATGACGTTGTCGACCCTTCAGAGTTCTTGTTGGATTTCTTGTATTGCACACATGAAATATGTCAGCTTGTGTTTGTAATCATTGACGTAGCACGCATAGACCGCTTGGGGTTGCGTGATGGCGATTTGTGACAGGAGTGTGATTTTTTTGATACATTCATCGACTGTCTTCCGAACGTAATTTCCTTGCTCGCATCTGTTTCAATCGCTGCGCCCAAGTGTTTTTTGGCCATCTACGGATATCTTGTGACATTGGTTCCTTTAAATGCTCTGGTCGCACCCTCTATTCGGTCAGATTTGACAATGAGCCCCGACTTTGAAGGTTGTGGTGTGTATCCGAATTGAGTTCCGTTTATGAGCAGAGCATCCCACCAAATGCTTAGTGTTTCAAGCGTTTTCAGCTGCCGTTATATTATCTGCGAATGCAACGTTTTTCTCATTCGTCGTGACATCGGACATTCAGCCAAGCAAGGGAGTTGTTAAAATGACATATACGGTCATCCCTAGTGGGTCTCCTTGCGTTTTCCCTTCGTCCGATTTTATTTCCACGTCACCAACTACGAAAAGGTATGCTGGAATAGAGTAGCAGTTTCTGATGTAGGCAGCTACAACAGGACAAATGATGTCAATGTTGTGCAGGAATACTTTACGATTCAGACTGTTGAAGGCGTTTGCCGCGTCCACCAAGAGTACAGCATCGGTTTCTCTTTTGCGAACATTTTCTTCACCGCGTGGATGGCTGCTTCGCTTCCTGCTTTGCGTCTACACATCTGGTTTTTCGAGCATGAATTTACTACGTCTGCTTTGGTTACGCTCATGACGACTTTCCCAATGATCCTCCGCAGAACTTCTCCGACTGCAATTGGTCTCACACCGGGATTTTTATGTAAAGGTACGAGTCCTGAAGCCATTAGTGCTGTAAGGGAGTTGTCGGTTACTTCCGTTGTGCATAGGGAGCGTATGACAGTCGCGATGGTCGTTCGAAGATCATATCCGGCAACTCCTTAATCTCGAGAAGTCAGTATCCAGCGCCACGCGTCTGCGTTCATTCCAAATGGGCCAGACCCATCTTTCGTTAGTTGCGCTGCTTTGAAAATGACGTCTTTGTGTATGACGTCATAAGTTATTGGTTCGACGGTTGGTTCGGGACCTTGCAAAAGCGAGTCTTCGTTCGAGTCCCTTGGCTGTTGGGTGTTTTGCCTTAAGTGAGCTGATTGTTTCGTCGTCCAAGGGCAACATGGCTCCGTGCATGTTTGTTTGTAAGCAGTTTTATAGCCCCATTCTTGTTTCCTGTCTGCATTAAGTCGCGGAACTTTCTGGATAGCGTAGTCAGGTCTTTTTTCGTTGTTGGTTTAGGTAGTTGCGTCTGTAGCGTATCAGCTTTTCTAAGAAGTTGCATGAATTCACGGTCATTCCATAATTTGAGGCATCTCTTCAGTGCTTCCACATGATCTTTGCTCTTCGATGTTTTAGATCGTTTTTGGAGCAGCAGTGCTGGCATGATGTTGATTGCATTCATTGCAATTTCACGTAACGGTGTCTATTCGATCTACGCGTTTAACAACCGGTGCTTTCTCGAATGTATTCTTTCCCTGTTGTGCCTTTTGGAAACATAAATATGTTGCGTTTCCAACAGACGATCCTCCCATAGCATCGATTGATAGCTTCGATTGCCTCAATCCCCTTCGTGTTGCCTCAGTAAAATGTTTCCACAGAAGGTTGATGCCATCGCCAGTTCCACAACAGCTCCCAACTTCATCTTGTGAACAGAAACGCTGGTGTTGAGTGAGTCCTCTTTGACTCTTAAAAATTTTTTGACAATTTGTGCATTTTACCTCGTTATTGTTTTGTGAAAAGACAGCTGGATTGTCTTTAATTGTCGCATTTTTGTTGTGTATAGCCGTGTTTTGGCGATTGTTCTTTCCTTCAGGTGCGGTAGCTGCGTTATCTTTTTCAGATTTTGTCTGCGGTTTTTCGACGTTGGAATTTTCGCTTGAATTTTCCATGTTAGCAAATGAAGCAATCGTTTTTGAGTGCTTGCAATTAAACTTGCTTCAAAAACAAATTGAACTCACTAATATTTCGGATTAACTTTAATTTCCGAGACTTACCGCTGAAAAAAGCGTCCACCATCTTGGGCAGCCAGTGTATCTACCATTTTTGCATAACAGGCAGACAAATGAACAGACAGAGAATCGGCTATTAATGTATAGATAGTCTGATAATAAAAAACAAATTAATTCCTACAACTTACTTTAAAGCAATCATTGTGCATCCAACATGAAGCCTTTTACCATTTGCTCTGTATTTCGGTAGTATTCACCTACCAGATTCAATGAGCTCGTTTGGATACAAAAAACTTTTGGAGAACAATCTCTGTGTGTCAATTTGAAGACCCTTGCTGAATTAATTGCTGAGATTATTTGCTTCTAAAACTTTTTCTCTATGGATCATGATGTCAGATTCAGGCATGGTAAAATTTAGAAAGAGGTCAATAGGAAAGACACTCTATAAGCTTTAAGCCGTATTTCGCTACTTTACTGACAACCGAAAGATAAAAAAGTTAAAGATTTGTTCTGAAAGTTGTTATCGTTTTACATTCATATGGCAATAGCCGTACTTTGCAATCAGACAAAAAAACGAAAGAATTACTACTAAGCTAGGATAAGCGGTAACGATGTCTTACTATTGTAGAATCGGGACTTGAGCAGTATGTTTTAGCCCAAAACCGTGAGTTATAACTCCAATCCCATAGATAAAAATGGGCCGGTTTTTGAGCCGTAAGGAAGAACAATCGAGTGTTGGGGTTTTAGTTTACCTAAAATTTGCAAATCAAATGGAGTGCCGACAAATAATGCGCTAATCCATTAAAGCAATTTGGCAAATTTTCGGGAGAGTGTCATTAGGATGGTGTAAAGAATAGTACGACAGTAGATCATTTAATAATTATTCTCTGAACGAAAATTCTGTTTACCTTCGCTAGAAGGTCTACAATTATTTTGATCGTCATGCCGTACACTTTTTCATTTACAACAGTTAAGTTTAAACCAGTCTCAAACTTCCCCTAGAACTCCGCAACTCCGAAAGCAGCGCCGGCAACCCACCTTCTGAACGTGCATTTTGCTAACTGGCACCCCGTTTCATACTTATTATGCGGGCCAAATATTTCAATAATAAAGTTTTCCACTGAAAAAAATCCCAAAATATCGCAGCCGGCGCAAGTGGAAAAAAATCTTTCACGGTTAAAAAGGTAAAAAGAATGTGTGAGACTGAAAACTGTATTAATTTTGAGGAAATAATAATTCGCTACTTCAGGTTCAATGCACCAACTAAGTGACCGAATTTCACTGGTGTAAGTATACTAGTACACCAGCCTAAATCCGCCCCTGATTCCTGCATCTCGAACTCTCAATAGACCGGATGAAACGTTCTAGTGTAACATCGAGAGATGTTAAGGGGATTAATTAGTGAACTGTAAATGCTGATAGGACCAAGGTTGTTGTTGCAAATAGCAAGAAGTTTGACATAAAAAGAGTCAGCTGTATACACATTATTGCATTATCTGCAACAAAATAAATGGTTGACCTCTTCTTCATAGTATCATGTGCCATTCTTGAATCATTTAATAAAAATGATGTTGGTATGGTTGGTGGAAGTTTGTATCTAAAGTGGAAGTGGACCCTTGAAGCAGGAGAACATGAATATCACAGCAACTTTTACTTTTACTTTGGAAGCGTAAGGTTGGCATGGTACTGGAAGGGGAAAGGTGGTGTTGGTGGCGTTAATGAAGGTGGTAAATATTGGAATCGAATAATTGTTTTGGGTGATATGAAGGATTTTTATACAGTCAGAATAACTAATCTGATCAAAGAAGACCATGGTAGAAAAATTTCCGTAAAGGCATACTTGGTAAAAACAGCAGAAGAGACATTGACATATGAAGATCATTTTAAGATTCAAGTTAATGGTAAGAAGATGTTACTGCAGCGAATTTTCTCGAATGTCGTTCCTTTTTAAATGCGAAACCGCGACTCTCTACATCTGTATACGTTGAAAAGGACCCAGGTATTGAAATTCATTAGATAACGATCTGTTCTTATCAAACATTTTGGTATATTTTCAAGTTTCTCTATAATTTTATAGCAAGTGTGATGAAAAACAGAACTTCGTACGACGTCATTTATTATAAGAGTGACCTAGAATCGCTTATACCGGTCAATACTAACAAAACATTTTTAATTTGCCGAACTATTCAGGGTTAAGTATTGAATGAAACATTGGTTACCTGTTATTGCTTAACAATACATAATAACAAGTGAGCTTGCTTAAATGCCACATTCTCGTGTTTGTAAAAGTCCTCGAGTAAATGAATGGAATTGTAATGTTTTAATCTGTAAACGTTCTCATAGATTATCCGAAACTTTGGAAATCTCTGGATCCAATCCTTTATTTTGAAGAAGGTGACGCGCCTTCAGTTAATATAACCGCATCTGGTATTCCAAGACCTACTGTCACATGGATGTTTGATAATAAGACTATTCAAGGATCATATATCAATAACAGTAACTATGAATACACTTATAAAGTACCAATTCCGCCATTAACAAGACAGTCGTGTGGATATAAGTTGCGCTATTCGATTACTGGATTGAACAGCACCGTTATTACCAATACATCGACTGTTATCATTAATTGTAAGTAAATCTGTATAATAATTACTTATTTTATTGCACGTAATTCCTTAGTTACATGCACCCCTTATTTTCAATTTTGATAGTTTTAGAAAACCCTGTTGTTTTTACTAAAAACGAAAAAAAAATATTATTGTCTTGGAACGGAGATCGTGGTTTGTGTTATGCAAATTATACAGTAGATGTATTAAATGCGCACCTGAAAGTAACCACATCCATTGTAACCAAGAATTCCTCAATCCAAATACCTTTTAACTCCAAAGAAGAGCGCGAAAATGCCACAATGGTGAGAGTGACCACAACGTATCGTGGAAAACAAAGTGAAAGGAACATTGCCCTTGTACCAGTAGAATGTGATAACGGAGAGGGTAAAAATTTATTATTTTCAAGTCGTAATTTATTTATTTTCAAGAAGGAAAAATTAAAATATTGATCTGTTCTACAATTCGTGAGAAAAGGGAGCAGATTTTTGTAATCCAATTTTCTGGAGCAGACCATCATTTTCTTCAATTTTTTTGCCAATTTCACAGTAATTCGCTGCTTATTTCCAGAATATTTCATTGTTGGATTTCTACAAAACCAAAAAACACATCAAAACTGCCTTTTTAAGTTTTTTTAAGTTGCGCAAACCTTGTGATTTTTTTGTTGTTTCGTGCGCGTATTTACATGAAACAACACCATACATGTCAGCAAAAAAACTCTTTTAGATTTTCATCAATGTTAGAAAGTTGACTTCAGGCATCACTTTTACTTAATACATATTGTTTTCTGCTCTGATAACCGTTCTACAGTGGACATATCACATTTGAAAAAGGGTCAATGCGCCTTAAAGTGTAGATTACCATGCAGTATTAATCGATCTCTTCACTGTTTCACACAATCAAATATCAACGAGATTAAAAATTTGAAAGTAAAAATTGAATACTATCTATAAGAAAATATCCTCAGAAGTAAAAATTAACTTGCAATCCATTTCTATTAAAGAGTTATTCGATCATCCATCGCTAATTGGTATATTGATGGGAATATTAGGTGGAGTGTTGGCTGGTGTTATAGTTACTTCATGTACACACTATATTATATACCATAGGAAAAAAGGTAGTCACTTTCATTGACATTCATTCATTCTATGACTTTCTAAGTTGTTTTTTTTAATTTCGTATTTGCAAAGATCCTTAAGGATATTTAAAAAAAACAGAATTCATTTTCCAACATAAGCTATTATCTCCATTAATGCAGTTATTATTGATGTCTTATTATATAGAGAAAAGAAAAAGTATCAATTTGGAGGGTACTGCAGAGCAGAAAATCAAAAACGCCATTAATAGTAATATGGAAGTTTCTGCCATCCAATCATCCGTCACCAACTATACTCCTCTGAAAATCTCAAATGTTCAATCAGCCAAGGAAGATGAAACAACTGGTTATGTGAAGATCAAAAAATCTGAAAAGAACGTTTATGTAAATGCAGAACCGGAATATGAAATTGCTACTTAAATTCAACAATAAATCAAACGAAAGATTCTATCTAGTTACGAAATATTTAATCTACGAGATATCCTTTTGTCTGCATTGAATGTTTGAAAATATTTTCAAGGCATAGTGGATTTCTGCGGTAAATGGTAGCATAGCTACTCTTTTGAATTTTTCATTTTCTTATGTACCCTATATATTAAAATATTTACGAAATTGATACGCAACTCTTGGATATCCATTATTCGAATCAATTTAGTTTGGAGAAAATCTAAAATTTTATAAATCCTGTAATACATATTTTTAAAATATAAGACAAATTCATAAAAATCTTTTGGGAATTAAATAGTTGGAACAGCTCACTTGCAAATCCAAATTTTTCCTAAGTTTGTCTTAATCAACGTGACCCTGATTAGCAAATTACATTTTTCAGCAACGTAAGTAGTCCGTAATCGAGAATTTCAGTCTTTCTTGTTGTTTTTAGCATCATGGTTGTGGTCACATTATGAATCTTATCGATAACTTGTTTTTTATAAAGATTCCCTCTATACGCATTTAAACAATACACGTTTTTCTTTTTATAAGAATAGCTTCTGTAAGAAAATCAGGTTGAAACTCGCCTGATTTGTAAGAATATCTTAAGAATATTCCAAGTGTGAGTTTGATGAGAATAATAGATTATGGTGAAAAACAGATACATTAAATGGGCAAACAAATATATTCGCCAATGCGAAAATCAATATAAACATCAAATATAAAGCTGTTTGCATAAGTTCACAACATAATTGTTATTGTACGTTTGTACGTGACATGGTAATGGAATCTTATTCTGAAATATAAGAATACATTAAGAATACTTTTCCCTTATTTTTTGTTAACCATAAGAATACTTCAGCCTCAACGAAATTTCAGGCGAATGTCAGTTTCCGATTTTGTTATTCATCATCAACATCCTCATCATCTTCCAATATTCGTGTTGACGTTACACGGTGGTATACAATTATTAGCTGACTTTGCTTTTTTCCCATGTCAAATCATGGTACCGTAGGTGGGAGCCAAAATGTTTTTTTTCTTAATTTATTATTATTCTATTACTATTACTATCATACTATGTTATTTAGGAAGTTCGTACCGTAGTTATTGCGTTTGTGTTGTTTTAGTGAAGTGAACGACTAGGATTTTGAAGCACAGCTTAAAATCTGGAATTTTGCCAACAATACATTTTTTATTTTTGTATATATTTTAGCTCTAAATGTTACATTCAATAAATTTTATTCAATGCACTGATTTTTGGCCGATCTTAAGATTTTAATTGGATTTCTGTGTATGCAAGAAAGTCTACTTTGTCGTTCTTTGTGTTTTTCCTTCTTTCTGTCCTTCAAATCTGGTGTGCTCATGATCAATAAAACCTTTTTATATTTTTTTCTTGCTTTTTTAGGTAAACTTTGGCTAGTTTTTGATTCGAATCAAAGTTTGAAACGCTGATTTCTAATGGATTTTTCGCTTTAAGTTTTTTTTTTGAAAAAATTTGTTTTTTTTTCTTTTGTTTCTAACAGAATTTCTTTAGCAAATCTCAATCTTATTTTGATTATTTTGATTATAATATATCCATGGTTTCAGTTCACTTATTTCTTTTGTTGGTAGCAAATACTTTCTGATACTACTTGTTAAGCCTTATTTACAATTTTTGAAAGGTATATTAGCATGAGTGTGACATAGGCCTAACACATAACAAAAGGTAACAAAGTTTTGTTTGTTTTTGTTTCCGTTGTATGGGCTTGGAATGTATAGCTTGCTGTGTATACAAATTGGAATGCTTGAGCGCGGGGGCATTTTTAGCTAAAGCTACATGCTAGTTTTATCATAGCTAACCTGGGATGTTCTTGTTTTACTACTTTTTATCATCAGTGTATAATTTACTTGTTTACATTCAAAGAAAAACTCTTGTTTTGATTTTCAACCTCAGCATGTTTCTTAGATGTTTCTTAGGTTTTTGGCATTTGGAGCCTTATGTTTCTTAAACTCGTGTCTCTTAAAAAAACGCGTATAAAGTCAAACCAAAAGTTTTTAAAGCTTTTAAATTTCAAAGTATTTCAAAACGTTTTTTAAGAATTTGCGATGAAATTTTCATTGGTTTCATATGTATGGAAATGTTCATTATACATTAGTGACATCAGTGAAAATGCTGGATTACATAACGTTTTATGTAAAACTTTTAAAAGGGTCAAGGTCAAGGTAATTATGATGTAGCAAAGTCCGTACGCCCACAGGGAAGGAAACCATAACATGCTATTATTTTCTAATCACTTTCCATTACTAAAATCACATTGGCATTATTAGGTTCACTTTATGATAACAGCTAGTGCGATATTGTATGAAATGTAAGTTTCTTCTTGCAATTTGCTAAGATTTTGTCAAAACATTCAAGGAGGTTACTGGTTATGAAAGCGAACTGTGTTTTGTGTAGTGTGTTTAAACAGAACTCCTTAGTCATTGCATCATTTAAGGCAGGTTCCCACTGGCCGACGGAGTTCGTTGCCCAAAGCGATACAAATATTGTTGCCCGGAATTCATCGTTCATTTTCGTCGCTTATGTGGGTCCACCTGCCATCGTTTTCAATATATATAAGAAAATAATTTAAGGTTTGTGACAGTGTTTAACAGGTAGGAACGACGTAAAGAGGAAAATGCTTTTAGATTTTACTATTTCGAAAATATGACAATGTTTGTGTTGATAACGTGGTATTTTTTTGTTTCCACCTTATCATAAAGACACGGATATTTCTGACTTTCTACAGACAATCGTTCATGTTTGAGTCAAAACCCATCTTATTTCAAAGTTGTGTTTTACTTTCATAGCTACTTACTAGAAGCACGTGAAAAAAATTGCAAATCACAAAAGATTATCTGCAAAATTTAAATCCATTACCTAAAATACCGGTAATACTTTCATAGTTTCAAAAAGGTCAGTGAGGCACAGATGAGGGCGACGAGAGAGCACGACAAATATCAAACGCCCGGTGATGAACTCAAAGCCACGAACTTAATCATATTCCCACTGCATTTATCACTGGTTATAGGTTAAGCGAGGAGCTTTCCCCGCCGCCGCACAGTGGGAACTAGTCATTAAAGATTTGTAGCCACAATCGCATAACCTTTAAGGATGAATAAGTTTTTCCATACACACTATAAAATACGAAAATGGATATTTTGTAGTCATCGTGTCTGTCCGAAAGTAAATTATCCAATTATGCTTAGAGAAGATGTAAAAGTTTTGACTTGCACGATTGTAAGAATGTGCAATTGAAACAAAATTTAGATTGGTTTTACCTATATTGGAATGCCCATTATACATTTGTGACATGAGTGAAAACGCTCCTTTACATAACATTTTAAAGAAGATTTTTTATAAGAGTCAAGTTCAAAGTAGAGATGACACAGGCAAGGAAACGACAACATCCCATCATTTTCTAATCACTTCCATTACTTTCAAACCAAATTATCAGCTTTACGTTGTCATCACATCTAGTAAAATATTGTATGTGATGGCAGTTTTTTTTTTCTGTCATAAGGAGGTTACCTTATCAAGATTCTTTTTTTAATGCTACTAAACAAACCTCATTAATCACTTTATACGATAAAGATTTTACAGACAAACTCCTGCAATCTTAAGAAATCTTTGAGAAATTAATGTTCTGTGTCAGTGTTAATGCTGAAAAGTGAAATGTGGACAAAAACGTTGGAATTTATGTTTATGTTGAAACAAACATTTCCAGCCCCAAAAATTGCTTACTTGAGGTATAATCCGAAAGTGCAAGTCCAGTAAAGTGAAGAATTATTAAAACAAAGCTTTCTTATTTAGATTGACAAGTAGTACGTTATGGTTTCGATATTGACAGCTGTTTTGTTTTTGCATCAAACAGTTTTGAGTAAGTTTTCGGTATTATTTAAAAAAAACGCTTCATTGTTATCACACATATCTGTATAAATAGAAAATGGTTAAATATCGTATTTTGTAATGTACATAACATAAATAAGAGCCTTATTTTCTACGTAATCTCTTTTCAAAACATAGGGTGCTAATCAGCCAAACAATTCTTTTGTGCGTTGTGGAGTCACCTTTCAGGTTATAATTCATATCTAACTATCTAACTATCTAAGTTTTTATCATTCAAATACCGATATATATATAAATTACAATACAAAATACAGTTCGCTTACTCGATGTCGTGGTGGGCCCGGGGAAAATGTCGAGTTAGGCGGGGTTCGATTAAGCGGGGGATTATTTTTATGTAATATTTTTGTCCACCGCCGCTACCACACTTATTATTTTGCTTTAGCTAGGCTCCAGCAGTACTTAGAAGAATTAAATAAGAAAAAAACTAACATGTTTCTTAATTTGGTACATATTTTTATCATATAACAATATTAAAGTTTACTGATTGCCTGATACTGCTATCTAAGAATATCTATATATCATGCTTTGCCAACAAAGTGAAGTGTACATTCCACCTGCATCCATTCCCCATCTCCTAAATTCACAGGATTTGGTTGAGGATGAAAGAACATGAGCTCAGAACGACAATTAAAGAAATAACAGCAATTGAAATTTTTGCAAATGTCGAGTTTCTTGTCAAGGAGCCAAATTATTTGTGTCGAGATAGACGGGTATCGATTTATGAATGTCGAGAAATGGGGAAATTCCCAATTAAAAACGTCGAATCTGGCCGGACCGAAAGAATTATGTCGAATTAGGCGGGTGTCGAGATAGTGAGAGGTCAAATTACCGAGGGGGCAACTGTAAGTCATCCTAAAACAATGGGTATAATAAGACCCATCCCTCTTTACATGATATTTACCAGATCACACATTATATCACATATGAAACAAACGAAGATCGTTCAATGGATTAAAAGAATCCCAGTCGTTTTATCACTTAAAAATGCATGTACCTTTTTTTGACTCCTTTTTTGGAGAACTTCCACTAAGTTAGAAAATAATGATCACATTCCAAAATATTTATCAGTTTCTTCGAAAACGTTTCGTTTCTCATCTTATAATATGCATATCTTTTTTAAAATCCAATTAATATTGATCAAAGAAACTTTTGTAACTCCAAAAAGTTTTCTTCGATCATGACATGCATGCCACGATGCTTTGGCTTCATGTAAATGCACGCACGAAATTCAAAAAAACGCTGGGTTTAGACAGTAAGGAAAAAACGAAGAACCAAACCCAGTTTCAATGTATTCTTGTTAGGCAGAAATCCAATTATCCGCGTTCACAGCAATTTGGGCTTAAACACAATTGATGTCAGCTCAGCCTTATCAACCTTAAAAGTGTGCGTAATCATGCAAAAGGTCCCTCTACAAAAAATAAATTTATTAAGCTGATTGCAATGTGATTGCACGCTATGGTCTCAGTTTTAACAATAATGTGAGTGTTGTCACCATCACATGTTATTAAATGCAGTTTCTTCATTTGAATCAGTCCCTACGACTAAAAGCTAGTTCAGCATGTGACTGGAACTGTTTAGTAAACAGGGCCTGGTTTAAGTTCGTTCAGTATGTCATTTGAAATTCGATTGCCATGTATAGTTTTTCTCCTCGAAATAATCCATTTCAGGATAGAGGCACTAAAGCTGTCAATTGTCCTTCCGGCACTTTTTTTGAATTTTGTAATAGACCCTGCATAAGATGTTCCCATTTGATCTTGTTCTACATTTTCAATGTCATATTGTCATTTTATGTTTTATACTGTCAATGTGATTAGAATCTTGAGAAGATTTACCGTCTTATAAAAGAACATTCAATCCAAAGATTTATCAATTTAAATTGACCAAATAAACTGACACCGCTCTCTCATGTGACTGAACAAAAAAGGTTGCCGAAAAAAATGGATTATGTAACACTCCCTTCATGAAAGAGAAAATTTTCGAAATATTTTAATTTTTGACAGGTAATGAGAGAGAGTGCCAAATTTTAGCCATCAACGATTTACGCTTCTCGAGATATTTTATTTCATGTACAGTAAATTCTCGGTCCTGATTTTAACATATTTTGATCGCGAATACATCGAGAATATTGAATTTACAAGATATGGTTTTTACATGTTTTTTACTTTGTTTTGATTCTCTATTGAATGATATAGTTTGTTTTGAATTATTTTGAACTTCATTTTTTTCTAATCCTGAAATTTGCTGGGGTCAGCAAAACAGGTTCAAGTCCCTGAAATATTTGGAATATTTTGACATTTTCTTCTTTCCAATAAGCAAATCTAATAACAAATTGGCTTTTAATTCCTTGTGCACAATGGAGGCCTTTTTACTACATAGTGGCCTGCATTAATGTATAAAACGTCTTCATTTCATTCATACCGTAATTTAAAGACATTGAAAAAACTAAATAAATGGAACTGCCATAGGGAGCACAAACTACTTCACTTCATCTTAATTGTAAGTACCGCGGAAAGACAAGTCTGAAAATTTGCACTAGAACACAACATTTACAATCGTTCACATACGAAAAAAAACAATAGACCCGATAAACTCAAACTTTAGACCCAATTTGAAAACAAAGGGACCAGGTTATGAGTGGGAACTTTTTCGTTCTGTTATCAGTAATGTTTAACTCGAGGATTTCTGTATAGAAACTGTGGTCTGCGAGTTGTACAGCGAACATGACAAGTTTTTGTGGCACCGATGCCGGCCTATTTCACATCTTCCCATGATCCCTTACATTTATCAGATGGATACAATCTTTATGCATAATTCCGTGATTTACATTTACATTTATTCATTTTATTAAAAACACATCTGTGATATTTTATATTATTTTTTAAAATGTAACGAGTTTACGAAAAGCTTCGTGAAAATTAAAATTTTAAAAAATATCACAGATGTGTTTTTAATAAAATGAATTTGTTTGTTGGCTGATATTATTAACATTTACATTTACATTGCATTTTTTGAGACGTCATTTTCGAAATTAGAAGCCGTAAAAATGTTCTACACGGAATACTAGTCTATTATGTAATAGCATTTTAGAGAGAGTGACAAATTTTGTTGAATTTCAAGGTCAAAATCTCCTTAACCGTGGTCATATTCTTGGGCCATGCGTTTTTTTACGATTATTATATGGTAGTACTTGGTGTGACGTGAGTTTTTTTATCGTTACAGGGCAGCCATTGCATTGCATCCTCAATCAAATGCGACGTGATTGAGGAAATGTCGACAGGCGCTAAAGTGACAAAAAATTTGGGCCTAAATCTTTTGGGGTGGTGCGGCAATGACGTCATCGGTTGATCTCAGCGAAACGACCCTATACACTTTTTAGATCAGTCTGTCGAGCTCTACAACACACCTATTCCGTTTCCAATTCCAAAATTTAAATTTTTGTCACGGAATTCGCAAACTGGAAAGGCAAATTTGAGAAGACCATTTCGTAGTTAAACTCAGTAAAAATTTTAACCCTGTTTACTAGGAGTATTAATAATCGTGTTGAGATAATACAATTTTGAAATTTCTCCACCAATACTGCTTTTTTTATAAATGGTTTCGCTTCACTTCTATTAAATATATCACTTTATTCTCCATGTGAATAATAATTCATATTTTGGTAATTGTGATAGACTCTTCTCATGTAAGCGTTTCCAACAAGAAAACAACGGATAAAGTCATTCATATATCTTGAAAATTAGTCTAAAGCAATTTCCTCTAGAGCTGATGTGGAAATTGTTCAAGACACGAGGCTTCTAGTTTATTTCAATTTATTTCCATAACATATAGTTATAATGAAAATACAGTGGCGTACCGCTATCACGAACTCGTAACGGACGGATAAAATGTGTGACATCGAGATAAAGATATTTATAGCGGCCAGTAAATGCTTACGCGACCCAGAACTTTGTTCCAGATAGCGAAGAGTTTGAGAATCAACCCAATAAACATTATTGCATCATCTGACATATAATTAATAAATGCCCTCTTTTTCATAGCTTCATGTGCCATTCTTGAATCATTAAATAAAAATGATGCCGTTATGGTTGGTGAAAGTTTGCATTTAAAATGGAAGTGGAATCTTGAACCAAGAGAATATGGATATGCCAGCAGATTTGACGTGTACTTTGCAAAGGTTAAAATAGGAGGGTTTTGGAGACCCAAAGGACACGCGCCTCAATCTGTTACCGTTTTCAATAAATATCGGAATCGAATGATACTTGGACAAGAAGGTCTTGATGTCTATGCATTCACAATAACAGGTTTGAGCAAAAAGGACGATGGGAAAGAAATTGATGTGAGGGCGGATTTGCGCGGAGAAATCCTCGACAGATATAAAAGTAATTTTAAAATTCAAGTTAATGGTAAGTAAATATCAATGTCAGAGGAGTGGTCGCATTTTCTCATTTACTCGAATTCCAATTTTATTTGCAATATCTTAAGCGCAAACGTCTATGTACTCCAGGTATATTTCAGTAACTTAGTAACTAGTACGATAAACAGAATTATTGATATTGGTTGTTGATATTGCAGTATGGAGTTACCTTTAACATTAACTACTTTGATTCAATTAAACAATTAAAATCAGCTGTTCTGCCCTATCTGTAGAGTACAAGAGAATGACAGTTTACCACATTATTACCTTATAAAGGAGTTTACAATTAAGGAATTAAAAACATCGATTCGGCAAAATAAGCAGGTTCAGGTGAATTTGATAGAGTCTAGTACATCAAGTTTTGTTAGGAAAATTTTTTTATCATCCAACAATTCAGTGTTAAACAATTCAGTATTAAATGAAGCGATCACCTGATAACGCTTACCAGTATACTGTTTGCCCACATAAATCAGATCCCAGCTTTCAAATCAATGTAACTCTTTAAAAATTAGTTGTTTTTATTTCAATTATATTCCTACTTGCTGTTGAAAAAATAATTGTTTTTTAAAAAACTATTTTTAATCGAATCAATACTTGTAACTATAACTGTTTTAATGCTGAGACCCACTATTATGTGGCACATAGTATTAAGGGTTTCAGCGTACGTTTCAAAAGTCAATGATTACACATGCAATCATTAAATTACATGACACAAAATTTAAATTTATAGGGAAAAAATATTGCGGAAAAAGTTATTCAATGCATATTTGAGTAAAAGGTACGCTGAGCCCTTAAAACAAATGACTTTCATTAAATACCACATTACTAATGTGTACTTATTAAGCCTTGTTCAGACTGGTGATTACGGCAAATACGACGATTGAAATTCAGTGTAATTGTGGCAATCGTGTAATGTGAACACTTTTTTAATCGTAGTAATCGTCGTAAATGCCTGAGGATTATGAAGACAGAACATTAAAAAGTTTTTACGCCAGTTATATATTTCCATATAAGGCGAAAAATATGTTATAATGTGCATTTTCCTTCTCTTCTTCCTTCTCCTTCTCCTATCACTTTCATAGCCGCAGTTCACTATTGAACTTTGGCCTAGCGCCAAGATAGATATGAATTGAGGCTAGTCTTCAGTAAAGTAGTACAGAATGTTGCTGAATGTTGTTGTTGTTGAAAAAAGGATGATTTGTTTTTGTTTGATAAAAACTTTATGATGATAAAGGCTGAAATACACGATCATTTTAAAATGATAAATGACAAATGATAATTTTTTTAATCCTTTAAAAAATGATTAGAACATCTGTTTACACGATCATTTATGATTACAACATTTTTTATGGTAAGAGTACTTTTTAGTCATGGAGTCCGGCGGCAGCAAACGTAGTTGTTGCTGTTATGTCCAAATGACGAAAGAGGAAAAATGAAAGGCAGAAACGAAGACATTGGGTGAAACCTTGGCTTCAAAAACGAAACTTCTTAGGAATATATAACACGCTTGTGAGGGAATTTCAAGGAGAAGATCATTATGAATATTCAAAGTTGTTAAGAATTTCGCCGGAAAATTTTGAAGAAATATGAAGTTTAATATATAAGTCCATCTATCGAGAAACATTGCACAGTAATGCGTTATACTCTTTCCTCTTTGGTCCTTATGTTTGTAATTTGTGGACGAAACATTCCACAAAAACTCCTCTTCCTGCCACAAATTAATAAATTTGTCAGTTGATGCTAACTTAACCAACGACATGTTTATTATGCAAACTATCACTTTGTTTCTCTACTTCATAAGCTGCAAAAACTCATCGCGTGACTATACTAAAGTGAGTAAAACAATAGAACTGACGTAATTCAATAGAGGAATTCCATCATTTTTTAAATGAAAACTCAAACATGTTTGAGTTATCATTTTTAAATGACAGTTGAAAATGACGGGTACTTTTCGTCATTTTTTGAGCGTTTACACGATCAGTTTTAAATGATCATTTAAAAAATGTTATTTTAAAATGATCGTGTATTTTAGCCTTAAGTAAGTACGAACTTGAAACAATAAACCATTGAAACTGCGATTTCAGTGCCAAGGCGAAAATTCATTACTGGAAGCCAGGTTGAAGATTTGTTTTTATTTTACATCCTGATGTAATTAGCCCAACTAAACTAAAAGTAAATGATATACAAAGCCATAAAGGGAACTCTTTTTATGTGGATAACAACCAGTTCAACCAGTTATGTTAACTCATAGCATTGCATAAACTACAAGTAAAAAAGTCGTATATGTAATAAGAAAATGAATGTTAAGAAAACCAATTACGTATAATATTTTTATAAACAAGTGTTTCCTGGATAGTCGCTTAACTGATTAGTTGATTCACAAAATGAGATGCTAATTGAATTAAACACCTTTTGAGTATATACAAAATTGTACTAATGGTTGTCATAATTTAGAAATGCTTAACCGTAGCTCTATTAGGGGGGGGAGGGGGGGGGGGGGGGGGGGGGGGGGGTTGACCGCTGTATCCAAACCGCTTGAGGTATCGGTCTGAAATTTTATGACTTTTCCTCAAATTTTATACAGGTGCAGGGGTGCAAAAAAGAAAATTAATCAAATTTGCCAATTTTCCGAAGCAGGCTGTTTGTTGGTGACCGCTGGCGCTAACCGTTTTCAGATGCTCTATCGGTTCACATCTTTACCAAGCCATACTTTAGGTTTTGCTGTAGAATTCTTTAGGCTGCACAATTACCTTTATCACTGTTGCAATATTATAGTGTTTCTCTTTGTTCACCTTATGTAGAGGTCACTTTTGATTAGAAAATCAATCAATTTTTCATCTTCAGCCATATATTTTCAAGATTCAATGTCATGGTGATAAATCTAATTATCACATATTAGCTCACATATTTACCACACAATTGACCTGAATTTATTATATGATTGTTTCCATTACTTTCAGTTACTAATTGCATGTTATATTTCATTCTAGTGAAGATAATAAACTGAAATAATAGGATAAAATGTCAAAGCAAAATCTGTCGCTTCAGTCAAATTTGTACTAATTTTTTGAGTTAATTAGTAAAATTTACTTATTTGTTTTAACATTTTCATTTTGTTTAGTATATGAACAATCAAAAGCTGAAAAGAGAACCAAAAATTTGTTATGCAAACTCATTTTATGACAATTCTGCTATGACACCCATTTTTTTACCTTTTTTGGCTAAATTTCGACAATTACTAGAACAATAAGTGACGTCATCACGTGGAAAATCGAAATTTCAAAAAAAATTTTTTTCAGTCTATTTGGAATATGTCAAGGTATTTCTGTACCAAATTTCATGTCAATTGCATGTTCCTATCAAAAGTTAGACAGGGGGGGCTAAATTGCCCCCCTCCACCCCCCTAAGGTTTCACCAGGCAAAAAAAGCCTGGGTGAACTAGGGTTAATAACAAATGCCCATAACTTTCTCAAAAGGCATTACTTTTCGCTATAACCTTAAATGAGTGTAATAATAACCTAATGATTACATCTGCCAGAACACGAACTTCTATTTTCAACTATATAGTGATTTGGTTATAGATGTGTATTTTCACTACCAAAATCTGTTGTTTTTCTTTGTGGATTTACAAAGGTCATTTTTATCACATAGTAAATAATGAGTGTAAACATATTTTTTTGAATCAGACTTCTTTATTCTGAATACTTGAATTTAATTTTATCAACTACCACAAGCCCTTCTCCTGTTTGAAAATGACTCTTTTTTCTAATTTGAAATGTTGCACATTAGTTAGTATTATGGTTGCTGGGGTATATATTATGGTTGCAGTAAATTGCCAGTAAGTGTGGCAATTCAACAAAAAGTGTCGCAAAATCAACAGTAATTGTCGCAAATTTACCCAAAGTGATTTTGATCATATAATGTGGAGGGTATGAAAAGAAAAAAACTATTGCTTAAATCAATCGGTCAGGACTCACTATGGGAAATCTTGAAGCATAGAGTAACTAGTAGTATTCGCGAAAAAAATAAAAGTAACTTGCTAAGTGAAAGATAATGTTGAAAATTATAGCTGTCATATTTTTATATTTTGCAATCTCTGTAACTTGTCGTGTAGGTCCATCAGCGCACTGTGCGATGAGTAGTACGACATCTTGATCAGAATAATCAGTGTCGAGTTCAAAACAAGGATGGAGAAGATATTGTTTAGAAATCGAAATTATAAAGTTGCGACATTTACTGTTGATTTTTAATTTTTTTGCGACATTTACTGTTGCGACATTTACTGGCGATTTTGCGACACTTACTGTTGAATTACGACACTTACTGGCAATTTTGCGACATTCACCAGCGTTTGGGACATTTACTGGCAATTGCGACATTTTCCAGTACAGTTGATATTCAGTTGTTTAAGGGGAAATATTAGTTGCATTGAGGTCTTATCAATTTTAGCTATGACCATTGTAACTTCTCAGTCATGTTTTAACTCCTCAGCAAAAATTATAAGAGAAACCTTATCATTTGACCATGAACAACTTCATTTCTTATAAAATTCAATATGAATTCTTTTCTAATAATAAATGGAATTACACCTTGATTAGTAAGGACAACATTGTTTTTATAGGTATCAGGTTAATGGTATTTATTTTTCATATCAGTGTACGCACAATAATTGATAAAATTGGGGAAATATATAGTCGCATTATTGCAAATCTTGTTTTAAGATCGACAGGTCATATGCCTCAAATTTTACAAAAAAGGTTAAAACTTAACAAGGGAAATTGAAATTAGTATTTTGCAGTAATTGAGGTTGTTCACACCTGTTGATTGGCAATTACGACGATGGATTGTCTTTTAATCGTCGCAATCGTCGTAATCGTCAGGTCTGAACCAGACTTTCTAGATTTAGCCTTCTGATGACTTAGTTCAGCAGAGTGTAAACTTTAAAGTCCCAGTGCAAATAAAAAAAACTGTAATATTTTAATTTGTACACATTCTTATAGATTATCCCGAAATTCTTAAACCTCTGGATCCAATTCTTTTTTTTGAAGAAGGTCAAGAGCCAGTAGTTAATATAACTGCAACTGGTATTCCAAGACCTGCCGTCACTTGGATGTTTCATAATCAGCCTATTGCAGGATCATATATCAATAACAGTAACTATGAATTCACATATAAAGTAACAATGCCACCATTAACAAGACAATCGTGTGGATATAAGTTGCACTACTCGGTTACTGGATTGAACAACACCGTTATTACCAATACATCGACTGTTATCGTCAAATGTAAGTAAAGCTCTATTGTGCTTTCTGATTCTATAGCAGGTATCGCCTCAGTTACATACATCTGTTATTTTCAATGTTGACAGTTACACCTGAAAAACCTGTTGTTTTTGTAACACACGGAAACGAGAAAAACATATTACTGTCTTGGAAAAAAGGTGATGGCTTGTGTTCGGCAAATTATACAGTAGATGTAATGGATAAGCACATGAAAGTAATAACATCCATCATAGCAAAAAATTCCTCAATGCAAATACCTTTTAACTCCAAAGAAGATCGCGAAAATGCCACCATGGTAACAGTGACAGCAACGTATCATGGAAAGAAAAGTGAAAGAAACATCGGCTTTATACCAATAGAATGCGATAACAAAAATGGTAAAATATCATTTTGTTTAAGTTATCATTTTTTGTGATTCCAGGATAGACAAATTAAAGATATGAAACTGTTATGAAGCAGATTTCTGCAATACATATTTTTGAAGCAGCAATCGTTTATTTCGTTCCCTTGTTTTGTATTAATGTTATAATAATGAAGTCAGCACACCACAACGATAAATTCTATCTATGAGAGATTGTTAGTTTTGATTATCATTAGCATTACCCTTCACCGAGGATGATATAACATAAAAAACGTAGAAAATGTGGAAGAATACTTTTTATAAGTAAACATTCCGAAAACTAAATAAATGAACTTGCAATGAATTTCTTTTCAAGAGTCATGCGACCATCGATTGATAATTTGGATACTGACAGGAATATTTGTAACTGGCTTGCTGAGTGGTGTTACATTGACTTCGCTTACGCAGTCTATGATAAACAATAGAAAAAAAGTTAGTGGTTTTCATTTAAAGGAAGGTTTGTGCTCATTTTTTGTTGATTTCCAGGACATGAAGTTAATGTTTTTAATGTCGTATTTGGAAAAATCCTAAATATTTAAAGAAAACGTTCGGAAAAAAAACTTTCTAATGTCAACATAAGCTACGTTATCTACATTAAAGCAGTTCTTAATGTCTTACTATATAGAGAAAGCGAAAGGTTTCAAAATGGATAATGCTGTAGAACAGAAAATGAACACCGTTAGTAGTAATGTGGAAATTTCTGCCATTCAATCATCCGTCACCAACTATACTCCTCTGAAAATCTCAAATGTTGAATCAGCAATGGAAGATGAAACAACTGGTTATGTGAAGATCAAAAAATCTCAAGACAATGTGAATATAAATGCAGAACCAAAATATGAAATTGTTCCTTAAATTTAACAACAAATCGAACGAAAGTTATGTAATATTTAATCTACGAGGTATCCTTTTTTCTGCATTGAATGTTTGAAAATATTCTCAAGTTGTAGTTGGACTCGCAGCTAGAGGTCAGTCAAATTCTGTGGAGGAGAGTTAAGTCATTTAGGGTAAAAAAGGAAGGCGTGCAAGTAACATAACCGCCACTTAAGATGGAAAAGAAACATCAAATGTTGAACGCCTCGTTTGAATTTTTTGTTTGCAAATAATTTGATGCATATTTTCAAATATAAGCCAACTTTTGTTAATATATCAATTAATAGTTTATAGTAATTAATATAATTAATATATTAAGTCATCTTTTATTTACCCAACACTATATTTGCTACGTGGTGCTGGTAGTTTACAACATAAGTATATGAACAAATTCCTAATGAAATTCCCAAATTTAATGACACTAAAGTTTGTTAAAACAACCTGACGAACAGAAACAAGACTCGCAAAATTGCGACTATATATTTCCCCAAAATTGCGAAATTTTTGCCAATTATTGTGTGTACATTGATAACCATGAGACAAAAATCTATGATTAAATACCTACAGTATAACTACCATCAACCTGGTACTCAAATAAAAATGTTGTCCTTACTAAGCAGGATGGAATTGAATTTAATACCCCCAAAAAACTTATTTTGGACTATGAAATGAAGATTTCCATGTTCAAATGATAAGGTTTGTCTCATACTTTTTCCTGAAGACCTTAAAAGTGAGAAGTTACTATAATGGACACTTTGCGACTAATATTTCAACAATAATAATTCAACAGAACACTTCCTTTTTGTAACTCCAATAAAAATCTTATAACATTATACAATCAAATTTGTATACAGGTGTTTACTGTTTACTGTACAAACGATGAATAGAAAATTGTTAAATAGCTAAATTGTTAAATAGCTGCAGTATAATACTTTGGGGTAGATATTATAAACAAGTAGTAACCTGCGACGATAAAAACTGAGGTCACGTCACGTACTACTATATAATATTCCTAGAAAAAGCGCATGGCCTAACGAAGAATATGAACCCAATTAAGAGGATTTTGACCGTAAAATTTAACAAAATTTATCACTGTCGAAAGTAAAAGTGTGACACACACTCGCTATTATATATAAGACTAGTAACTCACGAAAAATCTTTTTACGGCTTTAATTTCGAAAAGGATGTGCAAAAATCCTGCGTTCCCGTGTGCGAACCCCGTGACGAAAATTTCAATTACGGAATCGTGACTGGAAAATGTACCCATGTTGTAGAGCTTGAAAAACCGAGCAAAAAATGCATGGGATCGTTTCGCTACGATCAACCGTTGCAGAGATATCATGGATTAAAGATTTTAATGACGTCACATCCGCAGTATCAAATTAAATTTAGGCCCAAATGATGCGTCACCCTATCACCCGTATCGCAAACCCTTAAAAATGTCAGTTATCCCCATTGGTTCTCGAGATATTTCCCCATAAACGTCGCGTTCGATTGGGGATGCAATGCAATGATTACCCGTGATTATAAAACATCTGACGTCAAATGCCACGTGCTAATTATATCAATCGTGAATGTGTCTTGCGTGGTTGAACTGCCGCTATATGACCACGATTAAGAAAATTTTGACCATTAAAAAAGCAAAAACACAACACTCTCTAAATTAAATGTGTTACACACGCACGCGGATTAGTATAAGTAGACTAATATCTCGCGTAAAAGTTTTTTACGGCTTTAATTTCGAAACGGATGTGCAAGAATCCTGCGTTCCCGTGTCAAAACCCCTTGACGAAAACTTAAATCACAAAATCGTGACAGGAAAGTGTTCCCATGTTGTAGAGCTCGAAAAGCTGATCAAAAAAATGTAAAGGATCGTTTCGCTACAATCAACTGTTGCAGAGATATCATCGATCAAAGATTTTAATGACGTCATATCCGCAGAACCAAATAAAATTTAGGCCCAAATGTTGCATCACCCTATCACCCGTATCGCGGACCCCAAGAAACGTCAGTTATCCCTATTGGTTCTCGAAATATTTCCCCAAAAACGTCGCATTCGATTGGGAATGCAATGCAATGGTTCCCCCGTGATCATAAAATATCTGACGTCAAATACCACGTGCTATTATACTGATCGTGAATGTGTCTTGCGTAGGCGAACTGCAACTATATGACCACGATTAAGAAGTTTTTGACCATTAAAAAACAAAAACACAACACTCTCTAAATTAAATGTGTTACACGCGATTGCGAATTAGTATAAGTAGACTAGTATCCCGGGTAAAACCTTTTTACCGAACTTAACTTCGAAAAGAATGGGTCAAAATTGTCTTTCCCGTGAACGATCCCCGTGCTGAAAATTTCAATTTCGGAATTGGAAACGGAAAATGTAACCATGTTGTAGAGCTCGAAAAACTGATCAAAAAAATGTATGGGATCGTTTCACTACGACCAGCCGTTAGAGAGATATCGCTGATCAAATATTTCGATGACGTCATATCCGCAGTACCAAATAAAATTTAGCCCCAAATGATGCGTCACCACATCACCCGTATCGCTGACCCCAAAAAACGTCAGTTATTCCTATTTGTTCTTGAGATATTTCCCCAAAAACGTCGCATTCGATTGGGGATGCAATGCAATGATTCCCCGTGATCATAAAAAACTGACGTCAAATGATGCCACGTGCTTTTGGAATGATCGTGAAAAAAGTGTCTCTCGCATCTACGTGGTTTTACGCGCACATAAGACGACGATGACCGTAAATTTAAACTAAATATATCACTCTCTAAAATAAAAGTGGGATGCACAACGCGGATTATTATAATAAGACTGCTATCCCGGGTAAAACCTTTTTACCGAACTTAACTTCGAAAACATTAGGTCAAATGCACCATTCCTGTGTACGTACCCCGTGACGAAAAAATAAATCATGGAATCTCAACTCAAAAGTGTACTTATGTTGTAGAGCTCGAAAAACTGATCAAAAAAATGTGTGGGATCGTTTCACCACGACCAACCGTTAGAGAGATATCGCTGATCAAATATTTCGATGACGTCATATCCGCAGTACCAAATACAATTTAGCCCCAAATGATGCGTCACCCCATCACCCGTATCGCTGACCCCAAAAAACGTCAGTTATTCCTATTTGTTCTTGAGATATTTCCCCAAAAACGTCGCATTCGATTGGGGATGCAATGCAATGATTCTCCGTGATCATTAGGGAGATTCGTAAACTCGACGAGCCTGTTACACGAAAAAAATCAATTACTTGTGAGAATTTTTTTGAAACTGTTCTATTAAACCGTACTTCAGAGATTTAAAGCCTTTTGTTGTATCAAAAGAAACACCATTACTTTGCACGCTTATTTCAAGTGTTAATGTGAAGTTTCTAATGACTTTGTAGGGAAAAATTCACGAACAACTCTACTAAGTTTTATACAATTCCCTACAAATCTATAGAAAAATAGTTTCGTGTAGACGAAACATGATTTTTCCGAATCCCGCTAATAAAAAACTGACGTCAAATGATGCCACGTGCTTTTGGAATGATCGTGAAAAAAGTGTCTCTCGCTTCTACGTGGTTTTACGCGCACATAAGACGACGATCCCAGCCGGCACAAGACGTCTTTTAGACGTCTAAATCAAGTCTAAGTTACGTCTTTAGAAAGACGTCTAGCTAAAACGTCTTTTAGACGTCTTTAAGATATCTTGAAAAATCTAAGTCGTCTAAAAGACGTCCAAAATTGGCTTTAAAAGTACGTATTTTATTGGCACTTCCAAGACGTCTTTTAAACGCCTTTAAAAAGACATCTTTCTCAAGACATATTAAAGACGTCTTTAATATGTCTTTTTTTATTCTTTCTGCTTTATTCGATTTTCGAATGTTTGATATTCGATTTCATGACTGGGTGATACATTTAGTTTAATAATCTGTTTATGTTGTTATGTTCAGTCAAACTACGAGGACAAATGAATTAATGTTATTATAAAAGGTTTCATATGATCATATTTGATGCTTAGTTTTTTGAAAGCTGGTTGGTTTTCGATATATGATATACTGCTACCTATTTACCACCCCCTGATTATCATATCTGAACCAAATTAATTCTTAAGCAGTTTCAAAAATGTTCCTTCGAAAAGTTCTTGGTCGTGCTGTTTACAAAAATATGTAAGTAAATCTTTTAATCTTAACTCCTAATATTAATGAAATTTCGCAAAATCTTTGGTTGTTTTGCTAAGGTAATAACATGTATATTCAGCGATTTTGTTGATTTGCTCTAGTTTTAATGTGAAATGATGGGTGTATTCTTTATGTTTACAGATTCACAAACTTGATCATTTGGATTCAAACTTTTGATTTGGATTTTTGTAAGTATTTTTTGTTCTCTTTCGATGCTTTGTTTTGGATGTTAGGGAGAAAAAGTCTCTTGCAAAACGTGTAAATGTATTGGTTTAGTAAATGTTATTTTATACAGAAGCCTTCCCTACATTATTTTTGTATTTCTTTACAGGGGTGATGAGATATGGAAGAAATAATAACAGATACGATTCTAAATGCAAGTGTACTAAAATGAAGATGCTTTGGTAGCATACCATGAACTAGAGCCTCCTCCGAGTTATGATGAGTTATATCTAACACAAGACAAGGTTTTTCAAACGTTATGTATTTCAGCAAGAAACTTAACTACAATTAAAGTCTTTTTTCTGCATTTTATTTTGTTGTTTTGTTGTATTACGTATGAAAAAGTACTGATTCATTCGAAAGAATATAAACATTTTAGTTCAACTTAGATGTTTTATTTTCCCTTTAAACGTATAAAGGACAGTCTAGAAAAGGTCTATATTTTGTCCGCTTTGAAAACGTCTTACTTAAGACGTCTTTAAGATGCATTCTCGAAACGTCTTTTAAATATCTTAACAAGACGTCTAAAAGACGTCTACAAAAGGTCTATTTTGTCCGCTTTCAAGACATCCTTCCTAAGACGTCTTTAAGACGCATTCTTAAGACGTCTTTTAGATATCTTGACAAGACGTCTAATAGACATCTTAGATTAGACGTCTTAAAAGCGGACAAAATAGACGTTTTTTAGACGTCTTTTAGACGGCAAATACGACGTCTTTTAGACGTCTTTTAGACGTCTTAGTGTCGGCTGGGATGACCGTAAATTTAAACTAAATATATCACTCTGTAAAATAAAAGTGGGATGCACAACGCGGATTATTATAATAAGACTGCTATCCCGGGTAAAACCTTTTTACCGAACTTAACTTTACAAAAACATTAGGTCAAATCCACCATTCCTGTGTACGTACCCCGTGACGAAAAAATAAATCATGGAATCTCAATTCAAAAGTATACTTATGTTGTAGAGCTCGAAAAACTGATCAAAAAAATGTGTGGGATCGTTTCGCTACGACCAACCGTTAGAGAGATATTGCTGATCAAAGATTTCGATGACGTCATATCCGCAGTACCAAATGAAATTTAGCCCCAAATGATGCGTCACCCCATCACCTGTATCGCTGACCCCAAAAAACGTCAGTTTTCCCTATTGGTTCTTGAGATATTTCCCCAAAAACGTCGCGTTCGATTGGGGATGCAATGCAATGATTCCCCGTGATCATAAAAAACTGACGTCAAATGACGCTACGTGCTTTTGGAATGATCGTGAAAAAAGTGTCTCTCGCATCTACGTGGTTTTACGCGCACATAAGACGACGATGACCGTAAATTTAAACTAAATATATCACTCTTTAAAATAAAATTGGTATGCACAATTGCGAATTAGTATAATAAGACTAGTATCTCGCGTAAAAGTTTTTTACGGCTTTAATTTCGAAAGTGTTGTCACGAAAATAGGTGACGAAAAATTAAAGTACCAAATCTCGAAAAGAGACCGTACCCATGTTGTAGAGCTCGAAAAACTGATAAAAAAAATGTATGGGATCGTTTCGCTACGACCAACCGTTGGAAAGATATCATCAATCAAAGATTTTGATGACGTCATAGCCGCAGTACCAAATAAAATTTAGGCCCAAATGTTGCGTTACCCCATCACCCGTGTTACCGACCCTAAAAAACGTCAGTTATCGCTATTGGTTCTCGAGATATTTCCCCAAAAACGTCGCGTTCGATTGGGAATGCAATGCAATGGCTCCCCTGTTAATTCCGATATGTGGAAGCAGACTGGAATGTGGAAGCAAATTAAATATGCATGTTTTATATACGCATATAACAAAGAAAATTCACTGATCATCAAACATGATCAACAAACATCTGTGTTGTTTATTTTTATCTTGTGAATAGTTTTAAAGCTACTGTTACACCGTCAGTTTACAACATAATTCTTGTATTCTACGCGTTCGAAACTAACAATATAACAGAAGATTAGATACATCTTTTTATATTAAGAAGTTTTTGCAATAAAATCTAAGAAACATAAGTTCCGACGTTCTTAAAACGTTTTACTAAATATAAAATATATAAGATAAGATAAGATATAAGAATAAAGTATTTACTACTTAAAAATGTTTTGCGTAACTACAGATTTTATTAATCAAGTTCTCATACGTTTGTTTGGCTTCTATAAAAACGTAATTATAAAAACTGTTAGAAATAAATTATACCTTATCGGGGAAAAAAAAGTCGGGGGTAAGTGACTAATTTTTTGGGCTAGTGACTAAAATTTTCCCCGACCAAATTTTCCCCCGACTTTTCAACACCCGTCCAAAAATTTCACCCGATTTTTCATTTCCCCGTCCAAAAATTTTCCCCGTTTTTTTTACTCCCGCCCAAAACATTTCCCCGATTTTTTAGTCCCCGACCGAAACGTTTCCCCGATTTTTGATAATCTCAAGTAGAGTCTATCTATCGATTTTCGACTGGAATTATGACGGTCAAGCAAAGGAAGGGGAATCGAATGAAGTTGAATCAGTCAATGAGGACGATACAGATTTTTCTGTTACGATTAAGGGAAACAAAATTGATGTCAGTGAAAATAAAATGGATGTCAGTGAAGATATAATTGATGTTTGTGAAAGCAATATGGATGCCAGTGATGAAAATAATGACGATCAAACTTCAAAAACTGTTATTGTATTAGATTGAACTCTTAATTAGTTATTTTGTAATATAATTTTTAGTTCAAATTGAAAATGTCGACAAAAATTGTGTTCCATTTTCTACTTGTATTGCAAATTTTGGTCAGGGAAAAGTGACTTATTTAGAAATTTTAGTCGGGGAAAAGCGACTAATTTCGAAATTTTAGTCGGGGAAAAGCGACTAATTTGGAAATTTTGGTCGGGGAAAAGTGACTAAAATTTCTCAAGGTGACTAAATTTTTCCCCGACCAAAATTTTCCCCGACTAAAATAAATCCCGTCTTTTTTTTCCCCGATAAGGTATACAATTACGATGATACTAACAGTAAATATCAGCCTAGCAAAATATAAACACCTATTGAGAATACTTCAAACATAAAACACAAAATATGCATTCGATAGCAAACGCAAAAACGTAGCGATGAAGAAGCGTAGTAGTGAAAATTTGCCAACATTGTTTGAATTACTCCCTGTTAACTCGTGAAATCGTTAACAAAATTTTCCTATAATAAAGTTTTCTTGTAAAGATAAACATACTCTTATAAATCACAAAATGTAATCACAAAAATGCGTACTTGCAACGAACGTATCCAAAATTCAAAGTTTTTTAACCTCAAAACCACAATGTTCCGGTAGGACGTTTTTCGGAAACTCTTCCATGTATCCGGGTATGAAAAAGTATTCCTTTGCATCATCTTGGTTAAGGAAAAAATAAATTATCTTGAGAGGAACCCAGTGTACGCCCAAACGTTCGAGACATATAATTCTATGATTTCCTTCTGTCAAATACGCTCGTTGATACGACAAAAATAACTGACGTCACGCCGCGTGCTATTATACTAATCGTCAATTATCAATGGTCTAACGAAAAAATGACCACGATTAAGAATATTTTGACCGTAAATTTAGAAAAAACACAACACTCTCTAAAATAAAAGTGGTATGCACGATTGCGAATTAGTATAAGTAGACTAGTATCCCGGGTAAAAACTTTTTACCGAACATCGAAAACATTAGGTCAAATCCACCATTCCCGTGTACGTACCCCGGGACGAAAAAATAAATCATAAAATCGCAACTTCGAAAAACTGATCAAAAAAGTGTATGGGACCGTTTCGCTACGACCAACCGTTAGAGAGATATCGTCGGGCAAAGATTTTAATGACATCATATCCGCAGTACCAAATTAAATTTAGGCCCAAATGATGCGTCACCGTATCACCCGTATCGCTGACCCCATAAAATGTTCTCGAGATATTTCCCCAAAAACGTCGCGTTCGATTGGGGATGCAATACAATGATTCCCCGTGATCATAAAAAACTGATGTCAAATGCCAGGCGTCGATCGCCACCCATGTTCAGTATGCGTTGTGTCGCAGAATTTAACTCGTGTAAAAGTTTCTTTTCAGGCATGAATTTTTTAATTCATTTCTTACATTTAAAACAGAAAATGTAAAACTGAAACAAATAGCAATATGGCTCAGAACATATATCTATATGCAGAAGAGAAGTAACTTTTGTGTAAAAATAGCAAAAGCACAGAACTGTTTACCCAGACATACAAAACATTGAATAACACTACGAAATGTGAATTGAAAACAAATTGATACCTTCCAAATGTGTTTCTTTTGTGCCAAAGTTACATTGGTTAGCAATCGTTAATGAATTTTTGAAATGATAGTCTGTTCTTCCCAAAACCATCAACATCATGATAAAAACCATGAGTTTCATTTCTTTAACGGTTTACGTGCTTTTTTATTATTAATCTTACCTAAAAAAAATATTTCAATTGTATAAAAATGCAGAAAAAGATAATCATGCTATGACATGGTTGAAATAAAAAACAAAACAAAAAACAACAAGATGCCCTTACGGGCAGAAAGATTTCTGCAAAATCTTTTGAAGCATGAAAAATGAAATATGTTATGAAATTTATAAAATTCAACAGAAAATGTTGAACGACCTAGGTAGGCTCGAACCACCGACCTTTCAGTTATCAGACAAGTCCACTAGCCAACTGCGCCACGGAAGCACGTGTATTTCGTTATTGTATTATAAACGTTTTGACTCTTCTGTTTACAAAACGTTGAGAATTTATTTTCAGTAAGAAACGATGATCACAGTCCAAGATAGTGATTAGTTTCTTCTTCAAATTTTCTTTTTTAACTGAAAATAATGTTTTATGTCTTAAAATATATTTAATATTGATCAAAGAAACTTTTGTAAATATATCGCTGACATGCCATGCACGGTGCTTTGGTTTCATGTAAGTGCACGCACGAAATTTCAAAAAACCGCTAGGTTTGGACAGTAAGAAAAAAACGAAGAACAAGATGCCCTACCGGGCAGAAGGATTTCTGCAAGCTTTGCTGCTGAAAATGCCACAAAAATGCAACACTAGCACACTAGTCCTGCAAAACTAAGACAGTCACAACATTCAGCTCGAGAAGCATCAGCATTAAATAAACAAAAATATTAATGCGACTGACAATGTTTTCGTCAAGAAAGTCAGCCTACCATAACATAAAAAAGGGGCTTTTCTTTATGCTATCGCGGAGATCATTTATGAAGATCTGTTTTTTTGTACGAATAAGCTGAATGATTGTTACTGGATATTTGCCACCCACGTACTCCAAAAAAGTGCATCGACACAATACGAAACTTTAATTTAACCACATTAAATATAACAAATCCTATAAAAAGATTGTGTATACTGGCGGTAACCAACATATCGTTTGGGCAGCACAAACTAATATATAAAGTTTCTATATTGATCTCTCCTCAGAATGAAAAATATAAATATCACAATAATAATTACTTAGAAATTAAAGCTCATATCTAATCTAAAAGTTAAAAAAATACAACATACGTAGGGAGAAAAGAGATAAGCTGATATAGCCAGAATACATCCAAAAATTGCTACTAAATATAGTATAAATAGCTGTATAAAGTGCATATGTTGGTGATGGGGAGGAGCTGAAAGGAAGCTAAGCTGAGCTTTAAAAATCCAAAAGCTTCTAAAAATTGACTTCAAACATGCATACACATACAAAATACACGAAGGTCTTTCATATTTAAAAAGGCTTGGAGCAAAAATAAAACAAGAAATACCTTTTCTTCCACACACCATGTATTGGCACTGTTTTCATATTTTAAACTTCAAGAAAACTTCTTTCAAAAAACAGAATAACCACACTGTAATTTAATTTTGTGAACATGATAAGTTCCCAACAGTAATGCAATTCTTTATATAAAATTATAAGCTGTATTAACTTCTTTTAAAGCCATATTTCCATCAAAGAAACTTTTAGCAAACTACACACGTTCTTTCGCTGCCATTTTTAAAACGTTTTGTGGACGATCACATGGCATGGCGAAAATCAGCCAATAAACTATCGCTATTGAAGTTAGGGTGGCTATATTAGCACCCTTTCGTAGAAATCGGGCATTATGTACCAATCACGATTGAGACGGCTTTTTTATGAACCAATCAAATTGGAGAAACAAATATGACTAGGTTTGGACAGTAAGATGAAAAAAAAAAAAAAAAAAAAAAAACAAAGACGATCGTAAAGGCTTTCTTGCTTACGCAGAAATCCAAAAAAAAACGAAAGCCGGTTGTAATAGCTTTCTTGCTTTCGCAGAAATCTAAAAAGTAAATTCATACGCATTTATCCTAAAAATAATCATAATTAAAAACACAAATTCAATGACAGAATTTGTAAAGCTTTTGATTGGAAAGTCTATAAAATCAACCAATACTATATGTTTATACGGGTTCAACACTCAACACTGGAGCTAAATTAAATAAAGACTTTTAACGTGGGATACACAACCAAACATCAAAATAATAAAAGTAATTGAAACAATGAAATGCCCTAGCCATAATTTAATACCGAAAAGATAAGAAGCAACAGATAAAAACATAATGCCAAACTTATATACCCAGGCATAGTACGTAAACAACTACCATAACACAAAATAATGTGTAATCATGACAAAATTTCAGAATCTATCCAGCAATGCAATGCTTCTTATTTGTAGTAGCACAGCACACAGTCTTATCGCATTGTTCAGCAATCACATGGTACAGCAATAATTAATGAATTTCTGAAATACATAACTATCTAACCCCCACAACATCATAATCTATAACCATGTGCTCCATTTATTTAATGGTTTATATACACTTTTTGACCTAAAAGAAAAAGATTTCAGTGAGGAACAGCTACAATCCACACAACTGCAACAACCATATTGAAGCAAACAAAAGCAAAAGACATAAATGACAGACAGGCAAGAGAAACAAAGCACCAAACATTGTCAATAAAATATACAGGAAAATTTAAAAAAAAGCAGACATGGTTGAGATGAAATAAGACAGCATAACACGTTCCCATGAGAACCATTTTTAATTGATCTGTAAATAAATAAATCTTCTTTGCTAACTAATGGCGCGCGTTACCAAAAATTTACAAATTTACAAAGTTACAAATTTTTACTGCGCTCCCCCCTCGTCTTCGTTGCTCCATAGTCTTTTGACTATGGTTGCTCCATCTCCTCTTCGTTTTCATCCAGCTTCTACATCCTAAACGATGGAATTATTTTAACTCTTAAACTCACACATTTGTAAGACATCTTTTCAAAACAAACTTAAAATTAAAACCATTGATTACCGTGTAAATAAACATTTTTTCTGTAGACAATTCTTAAAACCTTCACTGCACTTCTTCTGTATAGCCACATTATTTGATAACTAAAACGAAATAAGTAAAACCCTGAAAATGTGCTGGATACTCCACTCGCATTTCTTCTGTGCTTTTACATCGTAAACAAACATTTAAATACATACATAATAAAATACATCAATACAACTAACTAACTCACTTACACGTGCTACCCGTTGTTCTTTTATTAATCTATATACAACAAGAGCCAGATGGCGCAAAACGGTAGCAGCAAAAGTACTTGCCACAAGAATACTTTTAAATTTGAAATTTTACTTAAAGTTCTTAAACGTTCTGTAAACGTTATTTCTTGAGATATCTTACTGGTGGAAAACAGGCATAAACGATATTATAATGTTTAAAATTACTAACTCGTGTAAATAGGGTCTAATCGCAACACACCAGCAATTAATTTATTAGAAGACAAAAGAATTATACATGCATGAGCTGTTTATAACGTACGTTTTTTTTATAAGAACTTATGTAGAAAAAAAACGCGTTTCTTCGAAAAAAAAAATGTATGTTTTGAATTATAATTTTTTGAAACCGAAAATGAATTCAAACAGATAACAGCCTTTTTTTAACTCGATTTTTGAAAACCTTGATGTTCAAAGACAGAACCGATAGCTAACAAACGTAGAAAGTAATAAGAAAGTCTGATCTGTGCTTTACTGACACGAAAAACATATCTATTTTCAAGTGCCAAAGTTCATTGATTCAGTACCATAAAAGTAACTAAAAGTCCCAGTTTTATGTAGACCTATTTGATTAATATCCATTCCTTCATCAATTAAGTGATAAAATATCAAAGAAAACGTATTTTAAATGTATGTGATTGAAAACCTTCGAAAATTCAAAAGGCTGCGTTCGTTCATTAGAATGTATATTGAGTTTTTAGTGGGGACTCCCATACTCTAATCGTAGGCTAAAAACTGCCGTTTCGGCCGGAGGAGTAGTAGTAGTAGGAGGAGGAGGAGGAGTAGTAGTAGGAGTCCAAGGGTGTTTTAATACGGTATTCGCTTTCGCTGCTACCGTAATAACAGTGAAAGTTTATCAATAAACACGATAATAAAACGTTTTATAATAATAAAACATTCGTATGCATACAAACCTGTGTTTCTTCGTCAAATTCACAACGAAGAAATGAAAGCCGTTATCAACGACCAAAATTTTTGGAATTTGTCAGCCAATCAAATGAGCGCATTTTGAGAGTTTTCCTTTATTAGCCAATGAAAACGATCAGCGGCGGGGCTTCCCCATATACTAATCGTAAAAAAAACGCTCTGGCCTGGTTTTACGACAAAAAGGGAAAAAATAAGAAGGTTTTGACCGTGAAAGAAAAACCAAATATATCACTCTCTAAAATAAAAGTGTGAGACACAAAGCGAATTAGTATAATAAGATAACTATCATAAGGAATAAAAGTCTCTACAAATATTATGCGTAGTATTTCAAATTAAGACAGAATTTCAAATAAGAGATGGGCTTAAAATGACAATTTATATAACCAAATTCAACAAAATAAACATCTCTGTTAAAAAAAGATATGTTCTCACTCATTGTTTATTATGTGATAAAAATAACCTTTGTAAATCCCAAACGGAAAAAAAAACAACAGATTTTGGCAGTGAAAATACACATCCATAACCAAACCACTACATAGCTGAAAGCAAAAGTTCCTGTTCGGGCTTCATTTAATTTTACAGACTGTCATCATGTGGGATTGTGTTTTGATTCCTTGTTCGTAAGGAAAATTGACAGTATTATAAATTAAATTTTGCAAAATAAAATATGATATACAGCATCAAAACAGTATATAAACATGACCATAGAGATCATTCATAGTAAATTATGTTTCTGTTGTTGGATTAAACAACTATATATCCACCAGGGAAGTACACTTGACCAGATTTTTTTCAAGTTATTGTGTCTCAATCTTCTGTAATAAAATATGATACATAATTGTGACGGTTTGAGGGAAAATCATAACAAGTGATATTACTGATAAATTAATCAGTAGTTTATCAGAAATTTATCAGTAATAATCAGTAATACTGATAAATAATCAGTAATTCGTTTGATTTATCAGTAATTCGTTCCATTTATCACTAGATCGTTCGATTTATCAGTAATTCGTTCGATGAATCAGTAATACTGATAAATTACCAACCGATTATTTTATCAGTAATTACTGATTCATCGAACGAATTACTGATAAATCGAACGAATTACTGATTAAATCTATTGGTTTCTAATCAGTAATTTACCGATAAATTTATCAGAAATTATCACTTGTTATGGTTTTCCCTCAAACCGTCACAATTGGTTTTCTGAACTTTATATTGCATATACGACATCAAATATTATTTACTTGCTGTTTTTGAATTAAGGTGGAAGGACCCCTTGAGGAAATTTTTCTTCAAAAAGCATTTTATTGTAACTATTTTGGTATCATTGGAAAGCCTACAACTTAACTAGAAAAAATTGCACTAAAAATTAGAAATATGTTGCCATGGTAACCAGCCATAATGGTGGAAGTGAAAAATATAAGTGTTCTACGGGGTAAAATTCAGGAACAATAAAAAGCCACAGAAAGCTGAAAATTTCCATAGAGCTTGTTAATAGGTAATGGTATGCAATGAGCGGAACAAATTTTTTTTCTCCAATGCAAGAAGCCGTATTTTTTTTAGCGTTATTTTGAAACTTGGTCGTCTAATAATTCAACATTAAAATAGAATATCAAAAATCTGTTCCGCTCATTGCATAAACATTATCACTAAGAATATTTCCTGAAAATTTCATGAAAAAAGCTTAAACCGTTCAAGAGATATCTTTGCCGGCGTCCTAAAAAAACGCTGTTTTGAGAAAATTGCAATTAAAGTTAAGCGACCATGTAAATTCAGAAATCAATCAACTAAAACAGCTTCAATCTACAATGAGATATGCAATAAAGTGTAGATAAACATGAAATACATTCATAATGTTACATTCTTCCTAATTAAAGCAGCTTGCCTTATATTGAGTGCCCTCTTTCTCTTTGTCCTTGTCCGCTTTCTGTTTTTTGATTCCTCTGATTATTTTACGTTTTTTGTTTTTTTCCTCATTTTTGTACTTGGAAAGAAATAATCGTTTTTTATTTTTCTTGTCGCATCCCTTCAATAAATATTTCCCTGGAACCATGCCCATCTTTTCATAAATTAAAACACTGGCTTTTCGCCCAATGTTAAAGTTAGCGACTGCATCATACCAAACTTCAACTGTTCGAGAGAATTGAATTTTGCCTTCGGTAACCGATCCCATACAGTGCCATTAAATGATTCATTCTGATTTTGGGTTTTGCCGTGTAGACAATCCTTCAACAATTTTCAGAGCTCAAGTCGTGTCAAGTGCAATAACTGATAGCGGCTGCAAATTTTTTCACAAGCTTTGTGTAGTTTTTCCTTGTCATTGGATGAGGCATGTCCATCAATGTTGTGAATGTTTCTAGGCCAGCATGCCCCTGGCCACATGCCCTCATTGCATATATAATTCTTTGATTTACATCATATGAATGCTCATTCATGTAAGATGAGTAAAACTCTTTCAAGTATCCACAACTTTTGCAGGTTACGTTTAAAAAAGACGACAAATCCCGTTTCTTTGAAGTCTTTTTAAATAGTGACAAAGCCATTGAATCACATTCAGGACATTTCAGAAGTTCAAAAATGGAATTCAAAATAGACATATCCACAAGCCTGTAACCTGATATTGAATGATGGGATTTTGGAGTTTCAGAGTTTATGTTTTTTATTTTTTGCGCTGACACAGTTGGAGTTGACAACAACGGATTCTCTACGTCGTTCTGTACACTATTTACATTATTTACATCCAAATTTCAAGTTCTTTTTACATTATTATCCTCACTATTTACAGTATTTACAACTCCATCTTCCAAATCTATTTTCTTCTTACAAAATCTTTTTCTTTTTTTTGTATCTCCTGGTTTGAAACTTCTGTCAGTCTTCGCCATGCTTATAAGTTAAAACTCACTTATGCCCTGAGATAGTGTAACTGAAGCACCAAAAGTCTAATTTCAGGAGTCGGGTACCTGTAGATTAGTGTGTGAATCCAAAAACATCGCCAGGGTGTTTAAAATGTGGGCAGAATGGACCAGAAGTGATGAAAACAACGTTGCTAGGGGCGTTGCTAGGGTAATTTAATATGATAAGTGCTCACAAATCTTAAAATACTGAAAAATCGGCTGAGTTTTTGAAAAAATTGTTTTGATATTTGAAATCTACATTAAATTTTGGGTCAGATAAGCTAGTTATCAAAAATTTGAAAAATTAAACATTTTGAGGGGTTCTTCCACCTTAAGATAACTGGTTGAACTGGTTGTTCTCCACATGAAAAAAAGGGTTTCCTTGCTGTACATCATATCGTGCTTTCAGTTCAGTTGGGCTACACTATATCAAGATCATACTAAATAAATCTTCAGCCTGGCTATTGATAATGAATTTTCACCTTTGCACTGAAATCATAACTTCAATGTTGTGTTGTTCCAAGCATTTAATTGCCAATCATCATCATCATAATAAACACATCATTCATTGCATTCCTACCTTGGCTAGGGCAGAGTTCAATTAGTGAACTGCGGCTATAAAAGTGAACGAGGAAAAGGAGGAGAAGGAAACGCCGTTTTAACATATATTTCGCCCTATGGGGAAATATATAAAATCTGAAAAGCTTGACGAAAAATGTATTTTTTTTTGTTCCTTATGTTACTTTAAGATGCTGTTTTTTATATATACAAGTTGTTTTAAAAAGATGGAAGCAAGAATTATAACTTTGTTTCAATGAATTTCCGTCAACTTCCATAAAAAAATTACATCAGCCCATTTTTTAAGCTTTCTGAATATTGTATGTTATTATCAAAAAAAAAAAAAAAAAAAAAGGAAACGAAAAAAAGTTTGAAGAAACTTACAATCTTCTTATTATCTTCTTCTTATTATTATTACGTGGCAGCAATGCAAGAGCTTCCGTAACCACGGCTGTTTCAAATGGCAATTCTACGAAATTTTGCGTTTTTTGCGGAGGCCTGGAGCGAGTTATAAAAAATGTAAACAAATCGGGAGGGAAACTTTCAACTTTTTGAACCCAGATATATAAAGATTTTTGAATGGAAACTTCAAGATTAATGAATGGATAAGGAAACATGTGCTCCTAGAGATTATTAATTTCAAAAACTGAAAGTACTTTGGATTGAATTAAAGGTAGTTTAAACTCCCTAAAGAGGCCTTCCATTTATGACGGTTTAAAACTGAGGTGCAAAACAGTGCGTCTTTTACAATGTTATAGAGTTTTTTGAGTTGTCAAAAATTTCTTTTTGGGTCCTCAAAAGGTTCAGAAATTGGCAGTAAAAGTTTAGTTACCTAGGCATTTTTTATCGTAAACTTCTTTTCTAAATTTTTCGTTAACATAATGAGTACATTTTCAATTCTCAAGAATCCTATGAAGAAACTTTGTCGAATTTGTGGATGTACAATAACTGGAAAATATTTTATTATGTTTGCGACAACTTCGAGAAGTTGAATAATGTATTTAATGAAGATTTATCCAACATTCATCCTACAATGTACTGTAAAAATTGTAGTTTCATTGGACTGTGTACACTAACACTGATTACCCTACATGTGGAAGAATAGAATAGAATAGAATATTTATATTATTTGTCACAAAAAAAATTAAATACAAAGTATAAAATAGCACGAAATAAAGACTGGAAACCACCCCAGTAGATAAATCTTAACTAAGGAGGTGGCCACCAAAAAAAAGACAAAAAAATATAGCTACAAGTAAATATATACAACAGAAAATAGAAAGATAAATTAAATGGTAGTAAACAAAAAAAAATTAAAAAAAGGAAAAAAACTGTTTCCTGATTAAGGAGATACCTATCCAAGAGTCATAACACCACTCAGTATGCCAAGGAAAGATATAGCATTTCCATAAAATTCATGTGTTACATTCACATTAGGTATTTTTTCGAAAATGTTCAATATGCTTGAATCATTTTACAATGAATTCGACATCGATGAAGTTTGCACACGAAATTTCCTATTTTGACACTTGTTATGGCAATTTTATCAAACTATTGAAACGTAAACAACAGCTTAACATCGATATTCAAGAGTTGCAACATCATCTTGAAATACTTCAACAAGAGGTTACAAAAGTTGTAGCAGACAATGACAACAAATAATGAATCATCAGCCAGCAATTAGCCATCTAGAGAAATAAATAAAAGATATAAATAAGAGGAAAAAGAATCTCCTGATCTTAACATAGACATGCCAGAAAACATTGGTGTGTGTGCTTCATCACTTGTTGTGACTTAAAATAAAATTCAGTGTCAAGCATATCACCACTTCAGGTAAATTTTTCTTGGAATTCGTACTAGTCATAACACAGAAGCCTTTTATTAATTATGTTTAAAAAATTTTCAGGGAAAGAACACTTAAGTTTTATGCAACACAAGTATTCCTGACGTTGTCAAACAGCATACCAACAACATCCAATTGCATAACAAATCAGAGCATGAAGTTATTTGAAACACTCTTCTTGAAATTTAGCAGATGTCAGTTGAAAAAATTGATTCACTGGGTGAATCAATTATACAACATGGAACGTCAACAATGGAACGTTAGCTTTCTATGGAGAGCAGAGTGGAGATAGTATTCATTCAAACAAATGAAACATTGACATCAAAAACCCTGTCAGACATAAAGGTATGTCATGCATCAGCACGTATACCCTCCCGAAGCTCAACAAATCAAACCGGCAGTAAAAAAAGAAAGTTATCACGATCAAATTAATTTATATGTGCTGTGCTGTGTGTATTATTACTAAAGAAAATTACCTGTGTATCAAATTGTTATCCTGAAAAATATGCTTCACACTTAAAACATTTCCCCACTTCAGGATCTATTTGCCAAACAAAAAAATGGCTACAGCCACAGATCTTTATATGGTGTTGATGCATGTACTAACAACTCCATTACATAATATTTGATGCCTAAAAAACTCCAGGTCATACTTATTTCGAACAATGTCCATCTCCAAGGGGGTTGCTAGGGAGAACCATAACAAAACTTTATAAACTTCTCAAGTAAAATTCTCTAATAACCCAGGGAAACTTTTGTGATTATTATGTATGCCAAAGATTAGAAACGACGAAAAGAGATCATCGTTCAGATATTCTAATGCATTAGATCATGATTTCTGCGTGCACCATGTTTAATGACCCTTGTGGCGCCGTAGTATAGTGGTTATCACTCTCACATTTCATGTGAGAGATCGGGGTTCAATTCCCCTTGGCGGCGATTCACCATGCGCGAGTGAATGTACCATAGCGCCGGGTCGACCCATGCCATGTGAGGGAAATTGGGTAGATGATACATCGGGTGTTGCAGGAGGTCATCCAGAAGAGCACAGGTCCTTGATTGGGTTTGTGTCACTCATGAGAGTGTCAAATACTTCGGAGTCTCCAACCTAAGCCGTGGCCCCTCCTGGAAAGCAGATGCAGTAGCAACTGAGTGAGGCTAACCACGTAAAACAATACCAAATAAATAATAAATATATTCGTGAAAATAATACGCGCTCCGCTTTACCTTAAACAGCCGTGTAACGGACGCAAATTTTTTGACGCCTGAAAATATTGAGTAAAAAGTGTGTATTTTCTGTTCTTTTCCCTTGCATTGACTTACAGAAATCTAAAAAATTGAACAAAGTAGAGGTAGGAGCTAATTGGGCCTTGACTGAGTTCATTTTCTAAGATTTCATTGCAGAATGATGAACTTACGAAGAATCTTTATCCACACCGCGTTTCTGTTGTTATTTTTGCTTACTGAAAATTGTAATACTGAAGCAACGAATATCGCCTGTACAAAGACATTTCATCTGACTAAATCAAAGCGAACAAAATGGTCTTCACCATATCCCTACTACAGCAACCACGACGCATCATACAGCATATTATTGGCAGGAGATGTCGAAATTAACCCTGGTCCAGCACTATGCAACGTATGATTAAAAACAGTAAAGTGTAATACTAGACGTATGGAGTGCTGCCAATGTAAGTCTGTCCACTTTAACTGTACAAAAAACGTTAAGGTGCAATTTTCAAATGCAAGAACACCATCAATTTGGACTTGTCCCAGCTGTCTTTGGCATACCCTGCCATTTCGTAACGTTGAAGACATAACATTGGTCAATGATCCACATGAAATTCCCCTTAATAACAACATTAATCTAGATATCAACAGTCATCTAAATGTAATCAACAGTCACAGGAACCATACCAGCATAGCTAAATACACGTTCCAATTTGCTCTTCGTTTGACGAATTTCAGTACCTCATTGAGACGCACAAGTTTGATATCACGACATTATCCGAAACATGGCTGAAAGATGACCCTAATCTTTTAAACTACGTGAAAATTCAAGGATACAACATGGAATATCTCAATCGTGACCAAAAAAGAGGAGGTGGTGTCAAAGCGTACATCAAAAACAGTATTTGTTATAAAATTCGAAAAGATCTACACCGGATAGATCCAAGCATAGAACATCTATGGCTGGAAATCAAAGGTAAAAACAAAAACCACACTCTTTTAGTCGGTATTGTCTACCAACCCCACTCAGACTCGACGAGAAAAGATTTATGGATCTCGGGATTCGAAAATGTGTTATCACAAATAAGCAACATCTGGGATGGACCAATGATAATATGTGGAGATTTTAATAGCAACATACTTTCGAATTCCCCAGAAAGAAGATACCAAGAAATGCTTCAAATCTTTGACTTAAAAAACATCGTGGATAAACCAACTCGAAACGGACCATCACTAATTGATCACATTATCACAAACATTCCTGAAAAAATTCTCCACACAGATGTCATTCCTTGTGAAACTATCAGTGATCATGATGCTCCTTACATCATCGCAAACATCAAAAATTTCAGATTAGAGGAATACAGCAAAGACTTCAGTCAAATTCCTTTCAACATAATATACGTATTTGACAATCCATCCGATCAACTGAATATGTTCAACTTACTTGTAAGTGAATGTATCAATCGTCGTGCGCCTGTGAAAAGTATAAAATGACAAGAGCCCCTGCTCCTTGGTTGAAAAAAGAAACTTGAAAAAAGAAATAATCTCAGAAAGACAGCTCACCGTGCCCAAAGTCAAGCGGACTGGAACGCTTACAGAAACATCTGTAATGAGCTGAAGTCAATTATAAAGAAAGCAAAAATTTTATTTTATAGAGAAGCATTATCATCTAAACATCCAAAGGGAGTATGGAAAACAATTCACCGGATTTTACAACCTAGCCACAAACCAATTACTGAAGACCCGAATCGCCTAAATGAACATCCATATATTAATAGCCGATTCTCTGTCTGTCTGTCTGTTTGTTTGTCTGTCACGCAAAATGGTAGATTAAGTTGTGAGCGAAATTATTTCTTTTTTTGTGTGCGACGTGAGTTCGAAGCAAATACATTGCAACCCCAATTGAACGTGACTTTTTTGGCTGATGAACTAATAGGAATAACGTTTTGTTTTTATCATTATTGTTAGTTTTATATTCCACGTTGACTTGGCTTTGAAAACAGTACATCAACTAAATACAAAGAAACTAACTGATTAAACATTTTGGACAAAAAGCAGCAGTGGCAGAACGTGGCAGCATATGTTCGGTTTGCCACTAACTCTTGCCTGACTGTCTGAGACGGGTGAACTTTTTTTTTGAGCAATCAAAATGTTTAAAAACCGAAAGGTAAAAAAAGAGTATCATATCAAAACAAAATGCTTTTTTTTGCTTTTCTTTTAATAAATCAATTTCTTCTTTTAATTGTTAAGCGTTCTGATCGAACGTTTTTTTATTCTATTTATTCATTTAGCACGTGCCTTTTTTCTCTCCTCCGTGTGAAATTTTTAAGAAGAGAAACCATTTCCCCCTTACGTTTGATAGCACCCATGTTAGAGCGCGTAACTTTCTTAAAACAAAAGTTAATAAAAAGTTGAAGTTTTCTCTCTCTACGTTTTGAGTGTATTGTTACACTGATAAAAGATCGGTTTTACCAGAGGTTGTGACTTCGAATCTGCTTCTGGTTGAACACAAGTTGTACGAGCCGTTTATAAGGAAATTTTACGTTTATTGATACAGTGATACATGGACAGTGGACATGGGCGGCGAGCGACGCCGCCTTGGCGGCTAGTCTATATATTAATAGCGGACTGGAACGCTTACAGAAACATCTGTAATGAGCTGAAGTCAATTATAAAGAAAGCAAAAATTTTATTTTATAGAGAAGCATTATCATCTAAACATCCAAAGGGAGTATGGAAAACAATTCACCGGATTTTACAACCTAGCCACAAACCAATTACTGAAGACCCGAATCGCCTAAATGAACATCCATATATTAATAGCCGATTCTCTGTCTGTTTGTTTGTTTGTTTGTTTGTAAGTCACGCAAAATGGTAGATTAAGTTGTGAGCGAAATTATTTCTTTTTTTGTGTGCGACGTGAGTTCGAAGCAAATACATTGCAATCCCAATCGAACGTGACTTTTTTTGGCTGATGAACTAATAGGAATAACGTTTTGTTTTTATTATTATTGTTAGTTTTATATTCCAAGGACTACGTTGACTACGTTGGCTTTGAAAACAATACATCAACTAAATACAAAGAAACTAACCGATTAAACAGTTTGGACAAAAAGCAGCAGTGGCAGAACGTGGTAGCATGTTTGCCAGTGTATCCTAACGTATCCTTGCCTGACTGTCTCAGACGGGTAAACTTTTTTTTCGAGCAATCAAAATGTTTAAAAACCGATAGGTAAAAAAAGAGTATCATTTTTTGCTTTTCTTTTAATAATTTAATTTCTTTTTATAAAGCGCTTCTGATCGAACGTTTTTTTATTCTCTTTATTCAATTAGCACGTGCCTTTTTTCTCTCCTCCCGTGTGATCTTTTTAAGAAGATAAACCATTTTCCCCCTCTTTGATAGCACCCATGTTAGAGCGCGTAACTTTTTTAAAACAAAAGCTAATAAAAAGTTTTTATCTCTCTACGTTTTGAGAGTGTATTGTTGTACTGATCAACGATTGTTTTAAAAAAAAACAAGAGCCAGATGGCGCAAAACGGTAGCAGCAAAACAAGAATACTTTTAAATTTGAAATTTTACTTAAAGTTCTTAAACGTTCTGTGAATGTTATTTCTTGAGATATCTTACTGGTGGAAAACAGGCATAAACGATAATATAATGTTTAAAATTACTAACTCGTGTAAATAGGGTCTAATCGTAACACACCAGCAATTCAATTTATTAGAAGACAAAAGAATTATACATGCATGAGCTGTTTATGACGTACGTTTTTTTTATAAGAGCTTATGTAGGAAAAAAAACGCGTTTCTTCGAAAAAAAAATGTATGTTTTGAAATATAACTTTTTGAAACCGAAAATGAATTCAAACAGACAACTGCCTTTTTTTAACTCGATTTTTGAAAACCTTGATGTTCAAAGACAGAACAGATAGCTAACAAACGAAGAAAGTAATAAGAAAAGTCTGATCTGTGCTTTACTGACACGAAAAACATATCTATTTTCAAGTGCCAAAGTTCATTGATTCAGAACCATAAGTAACTAAAAGTCCCAGTTTTATGTAGACCTATTTGATTAATATCCATTCCTTCATCAATTAAGTGATAAAATATCAAAGAAAACGTATTTTAAATGTATGTGATGTAAAACCTTCGAAAATTCAAAAGGCTATGTTCGTTCATTAGAATGTATATTGAGTTTTTAGTGGGGACTCGCAGACTCTAAATCGTAGACTAAACTGCCATTTCGGCCGGAGGAGGAGCAGTAGTAGTAGTAGTAGTCCACGGGTGTTTTAATACGGTATTCGCTATCGCTGCTACCGTAATAACACATCATGAAATTTGGGTTTTTTTGGAACCATTGTTTAAACTGATATTTGAGATTTGATTTCGAATCTGCTTCTAGGGATAACTGACGATTTTTGGGTTCCGCTATACAGGCGATGGGGTGACGAAAAATTTGGGTCTAATTTTTTTGGGAGGGGTCTGTGACGTCATCAAAATCTTTGAAGAATGATATCTCTGTAACGGTTGATCGTAGCGGAACGATCCCATACATTTTTTTGATCAGTTTTTCGAGCTCTACAACATGGTAACACTTTCGGTTGCCAATTCCTTAATTTTATTTTTCGTGAAGTCAACGCATGCTGAACATGGGCGGCGAGCGACGCCGCCTTGGCGGCTAGTTATAATAAAATCGCCGAAAAACTTACAAACAATAAACGAAACCCAACCGAAGAACTTTATAAAGCAATCCACGATTTACCTGAACCAATTGGTAATGCCTTCAAACTAAGACCAGCAACCTATCACGAGATTAAACAAGCTTTCTAGAAAATTCGTAATGATTGTTCTACTGGTCCTGACAAATTACCAATTAATCTCTTAAAACCTGTACAAGAATACATCATATCACCATTAACACACATTATCAATAACTTTATCCAAAACAACAAACTTCCTGATGCGTGGAAACAAGCCAAAATTACACCAATTCCAAAGATAATGTATTCTTTGTCACCAAGCGACTATCGTCCAATTTCAGTCATTCCCGTGTTGTCCAAAGCTTATGAAAGAGTTGTTCTGCATCAGCTTTGTGAATACATAGAGTCACGATCATTGTACCAATTAACACAGTTCGGCTTTAGCAAGTCTCATTCCACCATCTCCTGTCTCCTAAAACTACGCGATGATATACTCAAAGCCATGAAAAAGGGCGAAATAACGATTGCTGTCTTTGCTGACTACTCAAAAGCCTTTGATACAATTGACTTTAAAACACTAATTCACAAACTTCACAAACTAGACACTTCAAAATCTTTCCTTTTCTGGGTCACCGACTACCTTTCAAACCGATCACATTATGTTCAAATCGACGAAACAATCTCTGATACTCTTCAATCTGGATTTGGTGTTCCACAAGGATCCGTTCTGGGACCTGTCTTGTTCATTCTATATGTCATAGACCTAAAAGAACAATTAGAACATTCCAATACTCTTCAATATGTCGATGACATCACACTATACATCCATTCATCTCCGAAAAATCTGTATATCTCAAAACAACGACTGGAAAAAGATATCAACAATCTCAACAAATGGTCCCTATCGTCGAACGAGTCAATTATTTCGTGTTCACCAGCTTGATAACGACGAAATTAAAATAAAATGCAATGGCGAAATCTTGGAACGAACAAAGTCGATGAAACTGCTAGGTGTAATAGTCAACGAACATCTTCATTGGAATGACCATATAACCAAAGTAACCAAAGACTGTTACACAACACTACGAACACTGCGAACATTGAAACGACTTTTCACTTTCCACGTTAGAAAGCAACTGGCAACATCACTAATCCTTTCCAAACTGGACTATGGTAATGCAGTTTTAAGAAATCTACCAGAATATTTAATTAAACGCTTACAAAAGTCTAAAACGCTACTGCTGGTTTGGTTTTAAACAAATGTGATGACATCACTGACGTCGTTCGTTTACCCTGGTTACCAATCTGTGAACGAATCGATAACTCCATGGCAGTTCTTGTCTTAATGGAATACATAAGGAAGACGCATCTGCCAACGTCTGTGCAGATCTTAAGGAAAACATCCGTAACATAAGGAACTCAAGAGAGAACATAGGACATACCATCACATGTAACGATGCATTCAATTCATTTCAACATGATGCAATGAAAACATTTAACGACTTGCCAAGACCTGTTCGTGAATGCCAATAAGTCAGCGCCTTCAAAAGTGAAACCTTTAAATATCTCCTGGACAAATGGAGAATATTTTTATAAGAGCCAAGGTCAGGGCGATGACGATTTAACAAAGTCTGCAAGCCCACAGGGATGGGAACCTCAAAATCCTATCAATTTCTTATCAGTTTCCTTTACATACAAATCAAGTTGACATTAATGACATCATTAGTTAAAACACCGCACTCGCCCACAAATCAGAAATGTATAGCCATAGAATATGCCTGAAAAGCAAAATGGTCAGTCAAACCACAGAATGGTATCAAACTTTTGAGTTGATTCATAAGTTTTTCCAAAATGTACAAGTTAAGAAGAATTCACTTTGGCTTTATTTTCATTGAAATGTTGAGTATACATTCTTGAAATCATTGAAAACGTTACATTACATATGTCGTAATATTTTTTATGAGTGTCAAGTTCAGAGCAATGACGATTTAACAAAGACTGCACGTCCACATGGAAAGGAAATTATAACATCCTATCAAATTTTCATCAAATTCCAGTAGTTTCAAATCATGTTGGAATCATCAGTTTTACAACAGGGAGGACTTCAGCGAGTTAAATATCGTTTGAGTTTTTCCTCTTTTTTTAACAAGTAACTAAGATTCCGTAGAAAACTTTATTGGCAATACTCCTGATACAATTTTATTCAGTTCTAAACCAGATGCCAGTAATCCCTGCGTGTGAATGGTTTGACAGACGAAATTATAAAGCGTAAACGGCTCATAAAGAATAAACCTTTCCTTGAATCTTCGGAAAGTATGACGCTAAAATGGTCTGAGTTTTCTAGAATGACATTTTTAATAGTTTTGTCTTATTAACAAGGTTGATATTTGTTATGATATTTCGCTACCATATTTTATAGAATAAATCAAACTCTGACGTTCTTCAACAGTACGTGAAAATACGGACAAACACTCTCTCATTTGGACAAACTAGGAAATGTGGTGCGAATTTCATAAGTAGTGAAAGTCATGAAAACTTTTCGATGTTCCAAGCAACCACATTACCTGTTCCTTTTTGGAACAGTAAAATTGAAAAATTTAAAATACAAGACAGTAGGAAGTCTCGACAGTGACAATAGTGTTGAAAATGTTAATAAGAGTCTTTTCATTATAAATAAATTTTTGGAAAAAGCATTGCGAAATTGATAAAGCTGTTGTGACAAAGTAAAAACCTAAAAAGTAAAAATGTAAAAACAGTAAAAGTAGTCAACAAATTACATCACCTCAAATTTTACAGTTTTTTGATTTTCTTTGCGTGTACTTTTCATTTTTCTGAAAGGCATACAATTTGAGAAATCTTAAAAAATGGACTGATCTTAAATTCATTGGCAAATGACGTAAGGGACTGTTCACAAATGACGTCAACTGTTAGGGGGGGAGGGGGGGTTATGCTAAAGTTGACGCTGGTTGACGGGGGAGGGGGGGGGATGTGATACTAGTTGACGTCAACCCACACAATTTTGCAAAACCTTGATTGTTCTAATTAAGTAAAAGTTTCTTATGAAAATGTTAACACTGAATGTGATCTTGATGTGGTCCGTGATGCACGAACGTAAAACAATAAGCACAGATGGAGTTTGATCAGAGAAAAATTACACGAAGATCATTGCAAATATTATCACGTCTTATTAAAAACGCGTAAGAAACTAACATACAAAAGGACAAGTGGGGTGGAGGTTGTTTTGTTTTGGGGGGGCGGGGGGGGGGTCTTCTCAAACGATGACGTCAACTGAGGGGGAGGGGGCAACGCAAAGTTGACGGAGGTTGACAGAGGGGGGAGGGGGGGGGGTCAAAAATCTTGGAAAAATGGTTGACGTCATTTGTGAACAATCCCTAAGTTCATTGAAATAAATACCATTATCATTCTTGGTTCCATTTTGATTACATTTAACTGACTAATTCATGGCTTTTGTATTCATCTATTCATCTTAACAGCCAGAAATAGAAGTGCCTCAAGTGTTATGACTGTCCGACTTTGATTGATATTGCTATTATTTTGCGTCATGGATCGATAATTTCAAGTTATATGCCTTAAGAGACCCCACTGGAGGGTATTTATGTTCCTTCAAGCTAGTCACTAGATGTTGAGTAGATTGCACTACCTAATACAATTTTTACCTCTGTATTCGAAAACAAAAAGTTTCTAATCTGTTTACCACCTTTTTCCTTATCTACAGTCATGGATTTTGGTCGATAAATTTTAATGAGAGTCTTTTCAATTTTCGATTATAAAACGATGTACAAAATAAAACGGGTGTACCGGATGTTCTTAAACTTTGGTCAAAGTTTTCCCATGTACTGCATTTAAAATGAATTCTATAGACAAGTCCATTAAGTACGGACCGTTTTATAGAAGAGACGATTGAAAAAATAAAGGTTACACCAGTGCTTGTGGAGGTTAAAACATAGGAGCAAGAAATATGTGTTAAATTCCGGCACTCTACACATTGAAATTGCTACCAACGCTTTTGATGAATACTGTACATTTTGGTGTATTTTGTATTTTGAATGTGCCTGGCCGTGAGTTAATTTCTGGATCATTAGATGGAATCAAAGTGGATTTGTTGTTGAGATTTTTAAACTGTTTCCATTGTTGCGTCTTCTGGTTTTTGATGTGGAATTCTCGTTGAAAGTTATTAATGGTAAGGCAATCAAAGTAGTTACAGCCCCTACAGTTATGATTTCAATGCACCTGGTCGCCACACTCTCTTTTTGTGAACGAATATTTCACTCTTTGATCGATAAAATTTCACAAGCCAACACGATCTGTTTGCAACAACAATGAATGCATAATCCAACAACAGAATGTAAATACGACAATACCTTATAAGTTACTCTTTCGCAATATGATGCATAAAATTCATCAAATCCTTCAAAAGTAACAACAAAAAATTTCTTTGATGAACACCTCCGGAAAGTATTGGAAAGTAATAAATTACATTGTTGGTTAGATTATGTTGCATTGATATTTTGAAGATCCGTTGGTAGAAACTGTGCATGAATTGCTATTTCGATAACATTTCACAACATTCAAAAATGATAAATTATTACCAGGACATTTCATGTTGAGATTGGTGCAGAACACATCATGACTTCGATACTGACAGCTGTTTTAATGGTTTTAAACGCTTTCGAGTAAGTTTTCCTTGTATTTATATTATTTATAACGATTCTTCAGTAGTAGCAGTCCACACCAAATGTAATAACAACAAATTGATTAGTTTGAAAATATACGGAAATGTTTTAAGGATTGAGTTATGCCAAGTCTATTAAAAGACTTAATTATCAATACATTATCTTAGATATTTTGAAATGTAATAATGTCATCTAATTATTCGATATGAATTCTTATATTTCTACTACATATGATTCCAAACTGCAGACAAGAGAGAGCCAACCATCTCTTTACTTTGTTTGTAATAACAAACAGCTGCTTGTTCCGAGACCATTTACCAATTGTTCCATTTCTGCTGACATCATCATAGTGAAACCCTCAGCTCTCTGGATGAATCAGTCATCAAACTGATGATTCAACATTGTTTTTCTTAATAGTATCATGTTTCATTCTTGAATCTTCGAATGAAAACATTTCTGTTATTGTTGGTGGAAGTCTGCATCTAAAATGGAAAATGGAGTTTGGCGAAAATTTCGGTATGTTCGAGATATTTCATAAGGAAAAAGGAGAAAGAAGTTGTTTGGCTACTAAAGTGACAGAAGTATTTTCGCCATGTCTGTCAGATACTGTATTTGGCAATCGTTCAGAAACTGCAACAGAAAATGGTAGCATCTACATCCTAACAATCACGAATATTAATAAAAATGACAATGTGCGAGAAATTCATGTAGAGGCAGCTGTTACCGCAGAAACAATAAAGAAAGATAAATTTACGATTCAAGTTAAGGGTAAGTACTTACATATGATAGGAACCAGTTAATATTATCTGCATCTGTATAAGCTCTATTCTTTTTGAAAGTGTCTGTATAAATATCATTTTCTGGGTAGTTGAAAATATATTTCAGAGAGTTTTGTTTTTGCCAAACATTTCAAAATATTTTCAAACTTTGATATAATGTAACAGAACGTTACAGAGCAGGTCCCAGCTCTTTTTAACTAAGGTACACTTTTTCATACTTGAACGTTTAAGTAATATTTCCTTGATTTAAATTTTGCAAGGAATTTGTAGATATCGTTTTCAAAATTAAAACCCATAAAAATCTTTAAGTTGCTACTATATACAAAAACTCTTCTTGCATCTATATGGTCTTACACGTTTAACATAAAAACTCTTTTTGCATCTATATGGTCTTACATAAACACTTGACCGTAAGAAATAATGAAAACAGACAATCTCTAAACTAAAAGGCGAAGCTAAAACGTGTATTTCCTCAATAATTCTTATACTTTGATATTTTAATATTTATGGCCAAATGTAGAATATTGGTTATCAATTGGCAATGGCTAATTACATAGATCATAATTGACAAAACTACAATCATTGAAATCAAATTATATTTTATGGCATTTGCGTCCTGTTGGTGTCACTGGGAACATCAGGGTTTTTTATTCCCTTGACATATTGTAAATTATTGTATTAGTTGCAATTGAATTAAGCAGATAATTAAATAAGGCGAACGGAAAATTGCTGGTAAATATTGCTGACCAAGATATGATAACCAGTGATCTTTATGAAAAAAGAGTTTTATTTTTTTACAACTTTATAATTTTAAGATCTATGTTTCGATCATGTAGATTTAATAAAAAAATTCAACTATTCCAATTTACTACCAACGAGCAAACCAGATAAACTAGTTCAGTAAGGGTATGTTTTGTAAAGCAAAAGAATGGAAATAGGAACCTATTGTTTTAAGTTGGAACGCCACCAATTTTAGCTTATCCAAAGCTGCTTACACCTCTGGATTCAATACTTTACTTTGAAGAAGGCGATGCCCCTTCAGTCAATATAATTGCCTTTGGTATTCCAAGACAATTCACATGGATGTTTCGTAATCAAATTGTTGGCGGATCATATAGCAATAACCGTGACGATGAATATGCATATAAAGCAGTGATGCCATCATTAAGGAGACAATCATGTGGATATAAGCTGCACTATTCAATTACTGGATGGAACAACACCGTCATTACTCATGTATCCACTGTTATCATTAATTGTAAGTAAGACAAAAAATAATACCCTTTCTTATATATCGCATTTCTCCTTAATAACATGTATTTCTCATTTTCGTTGCTGATAGTTACACCTGAAAAACCTGTGATTCGTACGCAAAAAAAGAAAGAAAATATTTCAGTGTCATGGAAAGATGATTATGGAATGTGTTCTGTCAATTATACAATTACAATGTATTAAATGCGCGATTGAAAGTCATAGCATCCTTTCCAACCAAAGGTTATTCAATGCAAATACCTTTCTACAGGAAAGGAATTCACAAAAGCTCGAGAATGGTAAAAGTGACAGCAACGTGTCGTGGAAAACAAAGCTATAGTGTAACGAACATCACAGATCCAACAACAGAATATAATATCAGAAATGGTAAATTATCATTATTCTTAACCCTAAGTTTTAGATTTTCAAGTGGGACATTTTAGATGAAACGTCATGGACGTCGTGACAAAATGCAAAAGCAAAGTATCAGTTATTTTTCGCGATTTTGACATTTGTGAGCTGATAATTTCCAATCCAAATCTTTATAGTTATAATAAGGGAGTTTGACTGCTGACATCAACTCTCTGTAACTGAAATGATATTTATTAAAGTTGATCACCTTAAATTATCATCGCTATTAAACTGCACTAAAAATGAAATCACTTTACTGTTAATATTCGTTATTTGTACGTAATTTGCGCTTTTACCTTAAAACACCTTGATACGATACCATCTTGATACGGTAATGGGACGATATTAGCACATTGGACATTGAAAGAGAGCTTTTCGCTTATAAAAGTGTAGATTACAGTGTTATATTTTTAAGTTATAAATGTTCCACAAACTCAAAGTTAAAATTTCAAATGTAGGTTCTATTGAATGAATGAACTTAACTTTTGATACATTCCTATTTAAGATTCATCACATAATCGATCAATTATTGGTGCATGGACAGGCACGTTTGTAGCTGGATTACTACTTGGTTTTATAGCAACTTCACTTGCACAGTATCTGAGGAGCAATAGAAGGAAAGGTAGTGGGTCTCATTTCAAAGATTGTTTAATTCCTTTTTCATTCATTTAAGTTTTAAATATCAAATGAATAAAGAAAAGACAGGTTTTAAAATGAAGCAGAAGCTTTTTGTTAAAACAACATCATCAGTGCTATGTTGCAAGTTATATTTTTTCTTTCTTTATTTGATATCAAATGTTTTAATCACTAAATCTGAAATGATCCAAAATTGTTGGAAGGAATATCAGTTCTTATTGCAGAGTAACTCCACATGAGCATTTTTGCAGCATGTTTAGGAAAAAAGCAAACTAAAACCAAAGATACATTTCCTCTGTCAATATGGGCTATGCAATCTTCATCAATGCAGCTATTAATATCTTTTTTTAATAGAGAAAAGCGAAGGTTTTAATATGGATGTTGTTCCAGATCAAGAAATTAAAAAGAAGATTACTGGAAATATAGAAGTTTCTGTCATCAAATCAACCCTGAATATCTCAAATATGGAATCATCCAAGGAAGGCAAATCAACTGATTATGTAGAAATCAACAAATCTCAAAAGAACGTGTATATGAATGCAGAACCAGAATATGAAACTGTTCCTAATATTTAATAAATAAATTCAACGAAGGATCTTATCTAAAGTTTTAATTAATGAGAAATCCGTTATTTGCATTAAGGGCTCAGCGTACGTTTCAAAAGTGAAAATTGCAATCATAAGGTTATTTTAAAAATATAGCGAAAAATAATGTTTTTTGAGAAAGTTATGGACATTTTTTGTTATTTAACATTTCTAAGTTATGACAACCTTTAATACAATCTGTTATATACTTAAAAGGCGTTTAATTAAATTAGCAGCTCACTTTGTGAATTTATTAAAGGCTGTCATATTGTCATTTATGTGATTAAAAATTATTAGTGTTCTACTTTCTATGTGCTCCATCTTCCCAGCAAGTGGCTCATTTCCTCTAAAACGTTGCACAGAGGTAGATGCAAGCCTATTAACGAAAAATATGCCCGCGATTTGAGAGAAAATTCCTGATTGGCTCAAAATCCGAGATTGTTTTCAACTATCCAATAGCGCAAAAGTATGGAAAAAACAAAAAACTGTTTTTCTTCTCAATAAAAACATTAATTGAGATTCGCGGGCACACTTTGTTTCCACTAATTGTGAGGAATCAACAAAACCAAAAAAAACATGTAAAAAAACCTATTTCTTCGGGAGTTGGAACTCAAAGAAGCAAACAAATGTCCGTATTTTTTATTGTTTTCACAGATTAATTTTTTCCTTATTATTTACGTAAAAATATCATTTTATACACTGTTGGAAAGAAAATTTATTGCTCTACACGGATTCACGAAATATTTTTACTTAAAATGTAATGGTAAAAAGAAATAAAGGAAAAAGTTATGCAATGCATATGTGAGTAAAAGGTACGCTGAACCCTATAAATGTCTTAAATTGTTTGCATAGAATAGTTGGAATCGGAGGTGAAGGGTAGCAAACAAAGAATTTACAAAGCTGATTTGCAAATCACTTTTTAAGTCAAATTGTTAATAAAAAGTCTGAAATTTTGCAAATGTTATGATATATATTTTTTAAATATTAGCTAAATACATAGAAATCATGTTTTGTTTTAAAAGAAGCTATACTTTCTATACATCTATTTGAACTTGAATAATTGGTGCAGCTGATCCCTAAAATTTCATTATAAGCATCGTATCGCCAATTGAGATAAGTGCATTTATCACATTTCTTTTAAAATAAAAATAGAATATTAACATTTATTTCTTGGGCAAGTGATGAGTTGAAACATGTCAGTAAATGTTTTTATGAAACTAACTCGTTAAGGGCAGACAACCTTTCAATATATGGCCTCAGTTTGACCGAAATCATACTACTTTAAATATCTATTTACCCTGGATATAAAAATGATTGATATAGCAGATATAGCACGGAACTATATGCACTACATATTAGAGATCAAGGCAAAGATACTTTTCACTCTTTGGACATTTTCAAAGTTATTTTAATGTTGATGGGGTGGGGAGCCTTAAAATCTGATGAAGCTATTCATCATGCCTCGGAACATGGTCACAACTTGAAAAAATCAGTTTTACAATGCTCAATTTTAAGCATTTAAACGTGTCTCAGTGGTATGTAGGGATAATGGTATTTTGGACGTCTCACGTTGAATGATTAACACTTCAGGTTAGTTTATTGAGTTAACTAGAATTGGTAGAGCATACCAGTACTGCCGTTTGATGAAATATGTGCAAAGCGCACCTGGAAGTCGAAATTGTAAAACCGAATGATTTAGGGGACTCTGTCCGCATTAAAGATTTGACCAGATTCAGAATTAATGATAGTGGCAACAGTTAAAAGGAAATGAGAAATTCAATCATCACCCTAGCGGTTGGAAGAATATGGTGACTATAATGGTATCTTGTGTAGAGAAGTTTTTGATGGCAAAACTAGTGTTAGACCGGCAAGTTGTTCAAAAAATGGGATGAAACAATTTTTATTCTTGACATACACTCCCTAACTGTTAAGAAGTGAAATGAAATCATATTTTATTACTTTATCGTGCTTATCTCCTCAGAGCATATGTATTGCATACGTACTTGAAATCAATCGTATCTATCGAAACAAAGAATTCGTTAATATAAATACCTTTTTATCCGTTTTAAAAGAAGACCTTTTTTACATTGCAATGCTCATGCCTGAAATTTGTTCTATAGATTAAAGAAGATTGTTTTGCAGTAATGTAACATGATATAACAATATTCAGTGCGAATAGAAACTATTTAGAGTTGTTGCACGTCACAATTGTTCATTGTTCTTTCTTATTTTCATAAACGACCTACCTCATACTCTGGTATCTACCTCTAAAGTTTTTGCTGATGCGGTAGAGGTGTATTTTTCTAGGAAATTAGATCCTCAAAACCCCCCTGTTGTCAGCTTCAATAACACTGCCATTCCCGTCCATAATTCTCAAAAACATTTAGGTCTCATTCTGGATAGCAAGCTAGCCTTCGATCGTCATCTCAATGAGAAGATTTTAAAGGCCAACAAAGTTATTGGTCTTATAAATAGACTTCGCAAGTTCCTTCCAAGGGATTCACTTCTAGCGATATACAAACCCTTCGTAAGACCTCATTTAGACTACGGGGATATCGTATACGACTATCCAGGAAACTTTACTTTTTCTCAAAGGATTGAAGCTATTCAATATAACGCATGTCTTGCAATAACAGGCTGCTTTCGTGGAACTTCTAGAGAGAAGCTATACTCTGAACTAGGTCTCGAGAGCTTATGTGATAGACGTTATACTAAAAGACTTACTTTTTTCTACAAAATTGTGAAGGGGATGGCACCACAGTATTTATCTGAATACCTTTCACCTCTGAACAGAGCTTCAGCAAACCTTAGAGCAAGACCTCCCTTTTACTCGTTGTATTCAAGGACTGATCGATATCGCGCTTCCTTCTTTCCGTTTTGTGTATCTGAGTGGAATAAACTGGATAGTCGAATACGTGATCTCCCCTCAATTTCCAGATTCAAATGTGCTATTCTCAAATTCGTATGACCTAAAGGAGAATCCACCTTCAAGGCAACAAACACCCGAGGAGTGATCTTGCTGACTCGCCTCAGGGTTGGGTTCAGTCACCTGAGAGAGCATAAATTTCGTCACAATTTTTATGACACAGTTGATCCCTTTTGTAATTGTAGGACAAATTCAATTGAAACTACAGAACATTTCCTGTTGCATTGCTCGAATTACTCAAATGATAGGCTCGCAATGCTAGACGGTCTTCGGAATCTCAGTATACATTTATTTCCGCTTAATCCTGTTTTCCTTTGTAGGATTCTTCTATTTGGTGATCTTAGACTCGATACAAAAACAAATCGGAAAATTTTAGATATAGTTATCAAGTTTATTTGTGACTGGAATCGTTTCAGCGGACCACTGTTATAGATCTCTATTTATTTACGTTTATTATTTATTTATCTATTTATTTTTTGTTTCTCGGTCCCTATCCTTGGCGATATCACTTTGTGCCTTGCGAGGATAGGGGTTGCTTGTATGCTTGTATATATTTTTGTTTTTGTGTAATATACTTATAAAGAAAAAAAAAAAAAGTTCTTTAAAAAAATGGTTGCAGATTTCAAGATGGACATGGTAGTCACAAATTGCCCGAAGTTCAGTACTCTGATATTACTTCTAACCAAACTTGGAAAACAATTTCATACCTAAGAAAATCCTTATAACGTCGAAAAAAGATCAAGATGAACCACATAACAAATTTATATTTTACAGACCAGACCACTATTTGATTTGTGAAATAAATCCATAAAATACTTTTTACAACAACGATGTAATATAATACTTTTACTAGAGCAAAAACAACATAAACTTTTACTTTTCTTATCGAATAATGATGTAAGCAGAGCAGTGATATATCTGTTTTGAAGTAATTACAATATTTGTGGATTCGCTTTCACTCACACTTATCGCATATTTCGTTATTTCAATGAGAATTCAGGAAGCACTTCTTTACCGTGGCTCATTAGTGACATTTTATTCCATCAACTACACTTTATTATTGAGTTCACATTATCACGTTTTATCTGCCTATGTCACTATTTAATCCTTCCATTACAAGAAAATATTTACTTAAATTATCACGTCCTTTTGAGTTAACTGTCCATTTCGTATATTATCGCGCCTTTCCCGAACTAATTGTCCATTACGTAACTATTAACGTGCCTTTCCCGAACAAACTGGCCACTGTGTAATCATTATCGCGCCTTTCCCGAACTAACTGGCCATTATATTATCTTGACATCGCTCCCAAATTAACTGTCCATTTCTTAAGAATTATCACGCCTTTTTAAACTAACTGTCCATTTCGTATATTATCGCGCCTTTCCCGAATTAACTGTCCATTACGTAATAATTAACGCGCCTTTCCCGAACTAACTGTCCATTACGTAATAATTAACGCGCCTTTCCCGAACTAACTGTCCATTACGTAATAATTAACGCACTTTTCCCGAACTAACTGTCTATTACGTAACTATTAACGTGCCTTTCCCGAACAAACTGGCCACTGTGTAATCATTATCGCGCCTTTCCCGAACTAACTGGCCATTATATTATCTTGACATCGCTCCCAAATTAACTGTCCATTTCTTAAGAATTATCAAGCCTTTTTAAACTAACTGTCCATTTCGTATATTATCGCGCCTTTCCCGAATTAACTGTCCATTACGTAATAATTAACGCGCCTTTCCCGAATTAACTGTCCATTACGCAATTATTAACGCGCCTTTCCCGAACTAACTGGCCATTTCGTTTATTATCGCGCCTTTCCCGAACTAACTGGCCATTATGTAATTATTATCGCGCCTTTTCCCGAACTAACTGTCCACTATATAATCATTAACGCGCCTTTCCCGAACTAGCTGTCTATTACGTAATTATTAACGCGCCTTTCTGGAACAAATCGCTGATGGCGGGAAAATCAGCGCTTGAAAAGATGGAAAGATGGCAGCGAGAAGTGTCGGAAAAATGAGTCAATTAATTTGTTTCTGGAACTGCGTGTGACTTGTGCAAAGTTAAAAGCGATATCATAATTACGAAATAATCAAAAACACCTAAAGCAACCAATTTTCATCAACTACGAGGAAAACAAAGAGTTTAATGAAACTTTAACTCCAAAACAACAAGTGAAGTGATGAAAAATAATAACTCCGGCTACTAGTTGTAAGGTCTTTCTACATGACTTTTAAGTCTATCATAATATTAAAACACAAATTCTTGTTTCAAATCATTAATGTTCGTTTCTCTATCAATATTTTTTAAATTTTTCAAACTTTAACAAACATAATAGCTCAACATTTTTGTATTTATTTTTTTTGACAATTTTCAACCAAAGGTTCAGCATGTTTACTTATGTATGAATAGATAATTAAACATAGACTCCTTAGCCAAATAAATGTTTCATTCATTCATAACGAAGATCTATGTTTTGAAACTAGTTGTGAAGTGGTGATCATATTATTACAGCTTATTGTGAGGAGAAATTCTCAGTTAAATATACTGTAATGTCACCAAACATCTTGTTCAAACATACAAAACTATGACTTTGTTAGAAAAAAACCCATTGCAGTTAAAAAGGATAGTGTAATTCTTATAAAATGAATTCCTAAGAACTATACAAAATTATCTATTTCTTGAATCAATGCCATAAATAAATCTTTGGCGCCCTTTGGATTTTTCGGAAAGGCTAAATTATTTCTTGTCATCAATCACTTGCATTATAATTCATTCATTTCTGGCGTACATGGCAGCGCATTTGGATCTTCTATCATTTGTAATGCAATGTTCAGGTCTCTGTTGTTCAAAGCGTAACCACATTCCGGTACATTAGTCACTCTGGGGGAAAAATATAAGATATCTGGGCGCCCCGATGGAGCGTCAGAATTTCTAACTTTTCTTATCCTATGATTGCTCCATAGTAAAACTGTCTCGTCAAGTTCATTCTGCAGAATAGGTATGAAGCAAAACCTTGCACATTCAACGTGAAATGAAACGTCTGGATCATAAATTCCCAAATCAACTAAATCTTTAAACATATTTATCCACCATCCTGAACAAATACGTTTGAATAAAGACCACCATGATTCAATCCTTTGGTTACCAGTTGAAGTACCAAACAAAAAACTTAAGTGTCCTGCCATTTGATCTGTTCCATATCGTCGCAGATATCGCTGTACACCAGCAATAATAATGTTTTCTGACCCTCTATCAGTTCGAACGCACCTTGGAACAATATTTTGCTGTCCAATACATCGCAAATAACAGGATGCTACTACCGTTGGGTCATTGTTAGTTTTACAAACACGAAGCCATAACACTCTACGACTGTAACCATCTGTGGCACCATGTATGGCAAATCCAAATGGTTTCAATTTATCATAGCCATCCAGGTGCCACAGATAGTTTGGCCCTCTAGCAAAGTATTTTCGTCGCACTAATCGTCTAGCTGTTCTCATCGATACCCCATCTGGATCTGAAGCCTTAATAGCTATTCGTACAGTTTCACGATCAACAGTATACCCTATACTTCTTATCTTTTGGTGCATGTTACGATAGCCAAAGTATCGTCCAGCTCCATTTATTATCTCATTACTCACTTCAATCAAAATATCGTTAATACAGCTTTTTTCCTTTCTTCGGTACAACTTCTGCTGTCGCAATATTCTGTGTAACTGACGTTTACATATCTTTATTCCATGCAGTTCTTGCAGAGTGCATAAAATCTCATTGTAGCTGTAATCCAAATGAAAATAACGAGAAATAATGTCTTCTCTTGAATCTCCCATATATCCTTATATCTATATATCACTCATACTGCACTCTCTCTTCTAAGCCCCACCACTTCAATACAAAATAGGAAACGAGTCTAATACCATTTATCTTCCTGTAAGCACTACCGCTTTGCTGTGATTGTGGATTACTGAACATTGCTGATGAAATTCCACAGACATGTGAATTAAAGTAAACATTTAATTACGGTAGAGTTGTTTCGGGAAAGGCGCGTTAATTATTACGTAATGGACAGTTAATTCGGGAAAGGCGCGATAATATACGAAATGGACAGTTAGTTTAAAAAGGCGTGATAATTCTTAAGAAATGGACAGTTAATTTGGGAGCGATGTCAAGATAATATAATGGCCAGTTAGTTCGGGAAAGGCGCGATAATGATTACACAGTGGCCAGTTAGTTCGGGAAAGGCACGTTAATAGTTACGTAATAGACAGTTAGTTCGAGAAAGGCGCGTTAATTATTACGTAATGGACAGTTAGTTCGGGAAAGGCGCGTTAATTATTACGTAATGGACAGTTAGTTCGGGAAAGGCGCGTTAATTATTACGTAATGGACAGTTAATTCGGGAAAGGCGCGATAATATACGAAATGGACAGTTAGTTTAAAAAGGCGTGATAATTCTTAAGAAATGGACAGTTAATTTGGGAGCGATGTCAAGATAATATAATGGCCAGTTAGTTCGGGAAAGGCGCGATAATGATTACACAGTGGCCAGTTTGTTCGGGAAAGGCACGTTAATAGTTACGTAATAGACAGTTAGTTCGGGAAAAGCGCGTTAATGATTACATAAGGGACAGTTAGTTCGGAAAAATCATGATAATAAACGAAATGGACAGTTAACTCAAAAGGACGTGATAATTTAAGTAAATATTTTCTAATGGGGTCGATATGTTTTTGATCGAGAAAGGTAACATAGGCAGATAAAATGTGATAATGTTAACTCAATAATAAATTGTATTTGATGGAATAAAATTGATCTAGATGTCACTAATGGGCCACGGTACTTCTTCGAATAAATTAATGCCATTATTTATGGTGTCATATATTTTTTTGTTCATACGAATATTTATTCCGGGTAGACTTCTCAAATGAAAAAACATATAAAAAAACACTAGAAATTTCCTATATTCTGCATCCAAAGTGAAATATGCTAGGGAATCTAAAACATCAATAGTTGTGTATATTAAATGCTTCCACACAACAGCAACATAACTTGCTCTCCCCATGTGAAGAAACAGAGATGACTGGCATGATCACAGTAAACTCAAATCGATTAAGTTATTCTGAATAACATGCTCCATTGTAAACATTTCTGGCCGCACTTCGTTTTTTAGCACTTTCTGTGGCGGAAACAACTTCCACATAAACCACTCAAGCGTCATTATCAATACTTTAGACAAATTCCTTGTATTTTCAAATTCATTTAAACACTAGATAAATCCATTTTCTATATAGAATCCATGCAAAATTTCAATCTGACAGTGATTGAAGTTAATCAAAACATAATTTTCAAGCTAAACCATGTTAATAAACAATATAAGGTTCAGATTATAATGGTAAATAATCTTATAGATTGGGTTGTGCAGTGGTACAGGATCATATTGATATAAAGATAGTGTCGAAGGATTGGGGTGTCACAAAATAAAACTAGTCGTTATGCAGCTAAACATAGTCACATCGCAAACCAGAAATCGTTGATATATCAATTGAAGCTCTATTATAAGCATTTAAACATGTTCACTTCCAGATTTGCAGAGGATGGCTTTGGCTTGAATGTGTTCAGAAGGAGTTTTTTTCCAAATCAACACAAAGGTAGATTTTATAGGGATTCGTTGGCAGAATTACTTTCCACGCTGAATATATGGCTGGTGACTTTATAGAGTAGAAAAAGAATTTCCTGAGAGAGTTGCTTCAATGACATGTGGAGATATACAATTATTCTTGGAATGATTAACCATTGGGTTTGTCATTGGAAATCCCTGGAGTTGGGTGCGCACATCAGTAGTACTGTTACGTGAAAGTCCGGATTTTATAGTTGAGTGATTCAGGAAATTTTTATCTCAATTAAAAATCGGACGGATACAAAATTAATATCAATAACAAAAATAATAACAACAAGAAGCCGCTTGGCTTGAAGACTTCAGGACGTAACACAACAATGCATATGTAGCCTCAAAAATACAACATTGCCGAATTGCCAAATTATGTCAAAATTTGGCCCGAATGACCCATTTCTGGTCAAATCTGACAAAATGACTGTCAAATTCGAAATCAGCACCTTTCAAATGTGATCTGTGCAAAATTTGTGAAATTTGAAAAACTTTCTAAATTTGGTCCAAATTTCGTCCAAATTGTCCATTTTTACACTAATCTGACAAAATGACTGTCAAACTTGAAATCATCACCTATCAAATGTAATACATGCAAAATTGCATGAAAATTGAAGAATTTTGGAAATTTGGTCCAAATTTGACCTAAATTGCCCAATTTTAGTCAAACCTGGCAAAATCATTGTCAAATTCGAAATCAGCACCTTTCAATTGTGATTTGTGCAAAATTTCATGAAAATTGAAGATCTTTCGAAACTTGGTCCAAATTTGACCTAAATTACCCAATTTTAGGCAAACCTGGCAAAATCATTGTCAAATTCGAAATCAGCACCTTTCAATTGTGATCCGTGCAAAATTTCATGAAAATTAAAGAATTTTCGAAATTTGGTCCAAATTTGGCCTAAATGGCCCAATTTTAGTCAAACCTGGCAACATCATTGTCAAATTCGAAATCAGCACCTTTCAAATGTGCTCCGTGCAAATTTTCATGAAAATTGGTCAACTGGAAATCCGAATTTGACCAAATTTGCGAATTCGGCAACGATGTCATGTAAACGCTGCACGAAAACATAACTTGGAGTGTAGGAGGAGGAGGAAGAGGAGGAGAAACCACCGGTATTTTAAATACTTTACTCCACCACGGGTGTCCTAAAGTCAACAATATGTGTATCAGAAAAGATATAGCAATTTTCCATAGCTGAGTCATGTTTACCATCACTATTGCATATTATTAAAGATTTCGTGCGATGTTTATATGAACTCGTTATTAACCATTCAACGTTTTATCAGTTGTGGATTTCATGTTGCCTAATGTACTAATGCTGCCTAAAGTTTGGACCATAGTTTCAAAAGTTCTTCAGTGTACCTGTAAAACGTCTAACAAAAAAAAACTTGTCATGCGCTATGATTGGAAAAGCGTATGGTGTGTTAAAAGTATAAATTTACATAAATTACTTATGAACCATAGTGCACGACAACCTTATTTCCATTTTTTTAAGGCTTTTTGAGATGGCTAAAATGTTTTCAACAAATAATTTCATTTACTCATATGAAATAACCAAATCCAATAATCTCATGGAAGGCCAATTCACCTTGAACAACCTTCTCTACTTTAATGTACAGAGCTTTTCGTTTTGGCTCGCAATCTCGATGAACTGGCTTAGATACTAAAGGTCCTGACACGTGAAAGCATAAATCCATGCTACCACCCTCATCAATAGTTAAAATATCGACATTTTCAAATACATATCCGTCTTTGTTTAGAGGAAAAATCTTTACGGAAACAACAATTGCGCTCTGTTGTAAGTCGACCTGCCACCATGGATGAGTGAGCCATTTCGTTTGGAAGAGACCCGATGTGAAAGCTGTTTTTCCATCGTTTCCACGGTAACTTGCGAAACCAGAACTACGTATAATTGATGAAGTCGTTGGTTTGTTTATAGTCAAAGCAATTGTTTGAAAACCTAGAAAAAAATGAAAAACATAACATTACCAACCTCTCTCTTAGTGGTTTCAATATTCTCTAAGTTACAGCTTCATCTCAGGTACTTACCAATGCAATTTGGTTTTCCTGCAGTTTGAGAGTTTATGGTTTCATCACAATTCTAAAACATTCATAAAAAAGGTCTAATAAATGTTTTTTCAGATAAAAATCAACTTTCTCATAATTTTAGTACATCCATGCACATATACTTAGTAATGTAAAAAAAACATTTCAGTTCTGTTCTCTTAAAGTTCCACTGTTTCCTTTTCTTTATCTATTGATCAACAAATCATTGGATACATTGTACTCTGTGTACACATCGTATCGACTTGTTAATATTCTCTATTATTACTACTCTTGCTATTAGTCAGCGGCTTTAGCACACTGAGTGTTAAGATGATCGCTGTATGTTTTCCTCAATATTTCGTTGGACGGGCTAGATAAAGTAACATGTAACTGTCTTACGGCACAAAAATATTTCCATTGTTCATGACTAGATTGGGAATTAAATATTCACACGGGTTTTGTTTATAAGCAACCAAGATCAGACGTTAGTAGAATGTTGGTTAATTTGTTGCTAAGCACTAATTGAAAAAATATATATTTCCAGTCTTGAAAACCTTTGTGTAAGTTTAAGTATCTATGTACAAAGTCTAGGACATAGTACTGCAACCTAGTGTAACAACCTAGTAACAAATTTAAGACCTGTGCTGTAGCTATGCTAGTGCTGCATCATTTCAAAATTTCGTGTTGCTAATTTATCGAAGATTCTGGTAAGACTGTTTCTTAGCATATTGAGAAAATTTACTAACGTTGCTTATAAATGTGTTGCTTATAAAAAAATAAGTGTAGTGCTTTTACATTGCATTTATACCACTTTGTTTCTCGTTAATGATATCATTTATTAGGAAGCTTAAGCAATCGCAACGGCAACGAAGACGGCGACGTGTTTAAAAAAAAAGCTTTGTTTTCTATGTGGAATTTGTGAGTCTACTACTTATGAGACCGTTGAGAAAATTTTATAAGATAATTATATCATTAAAATATTTGCACGTTCTATGTACAACATGAAAAGTCATGATTTGAAGTCGTACTGACAGAGACGTGTTTATAGAGAAAGCCTTTTTACCTTATTTAGGTTTTATATAAGCTCGATGACTTTCTGGTCGTTATAAGTTTATCGATTGAATAAGTTCTTCAAAATACTATTCACAACTACTTTTATTATTCTGTTCTTTTTGCTCACGTCGTCGTCCACGTTGCCGTTGTAGTTGCTTAAGCTCACAATTATAGCATCAACTAAAGCGTAGTAAAAAATCTCTCCAATAGGTTTTGCCACCCATTCACTTTTGAGTTTGCTGAAAACAAATGTCCATCATCTCTGCACAATTTGTTGCCTCTTTTACACCGACAAATGTTTTTTCCGACAAATATTAAACAAGTATTAAAAAAATCAATGAAAAATGTAGTAATTTTGCTTAATGTAACAAAATCAATGTAAAATATAGTAAACGCCTTGAACGTTGAAATGAATTATAATTAAGCCAAATACAGGAAGGTCTTCGCCAAGTAATGTTTCAAGGCTATCTGGTGGCCATATGACAAAAAAACCGTAATCGCGCATGCGCGATAAAAAACGCTAGCATGATGTAAATGAGCCATAATTAGGTAAAACACATAAAGTTCTTAATCAAGTAGCTTTGTAAGGGCTGATAAGTGACCATTAAATACAACCCCAAACGTGCATGCGCAGTAAAAAAACGCTAATGTGACATAAATGTGCAATAAATAGGGAAAACGCACAAAGAACTTCATCAGATAATTTTTCAAGTGCTATCAAGTGAACATATAATAGAGTCCCAATTCGCGCGTGCACAGTCAAAAAACATTTAGGTAGCATCATTACAAGCTGAGTTTGTGGTAAATTTTATAAATTTTCGGCACTGCTAGCAAAGCGTAACAAGTGTTTCTTTTTTCTTTCTTTCAATTCAACTGACGTCACACATATAAGGATTTACCACTTTCACACAAACCACGAGCCGGTTAGAACTGAAAAGTTTGAAAGATTGTGACCACAGGCTAATCGTGTGATTTACAAAAGTATAGTGATGGAATAGTAATGCATGGCGGCAGTTGTATGCATATAAATACGGAGATAAAGAAACCTAAATCTTCTTTTTTTTCATTATAATTATTTCTTTTTGTTTTATCTCTTCTATGTTTTTTTATATAAATTTTTGGCTAAAGGTATATATTTTAAGGCTGTCACACTTATTTGACGCAATTCACTGTGCCCATACAGACTCTTGCACACCTCATCATCAATGACAGATAAAGACCTGGGATTTCGGGCACAAACCAAACAAGCAAAAAGAAGCAGGATTTAAAAAACCACCATCACCACTTTATTAGCTATGGTTGTTTCTTCTCCGGGCTTACATATATGATGGTCAATATTTGTATATTTGTGTGTATATTTGTATATTTCATCTTTTTGAAGACATTTTTTACTTGAACTGGTACGCCTAATTTCTACTCCCTCAAATATATTGCACTACATAATAATGGAAAATAATAGCCTCACTTTATATACCTGTAAACGTTACCTAGTTAAGACCTTTATGCTTATGCCATTATGCTTTTTTATCATATGGTCACCTAATAGCCTTGAATAGTCACTTAGTGAACACCTTCATGTGTTTGGCCTAATTATTGCTCATTTCAACGTTCAATGCGTGGGTTCAAGTCCAACTCGATCCGATAACTTTGCGCTGCAATTGGAAAGGTACATTGTGCGCTGATGTCATTAATTAATGTATGGATACAGCACATTGGTTTCAGTTGCCTTAACGTTCAAGGCGTTTACTATATTTTACGTAGGTTTACTACATCTACCGAAATTACTGCATTTGTCGTTGATTTTTACTACATTTTTCAGAGTAATTACGTTTGTCGTTGAAACTTTGCTACATTTGTTGTTACTACATTTTCTTACATGTTTCTTACATGTCAGTCTAACCGCTTCCTGTTCACTCTCTTTTAGACGATGATGTTGTGCTCAAGAATGGAAAGTTTCACTCGGGCTTTCATTTTACTGAAAATACTGTCGTCTTCAGACAACAAAACGTAAACGGCATTTTCGCCAACTTTCAAAGAGTTTATGTCAATATCTGCACGTCAAATGTTATTAATATATCTCAAGTAATGCATCTCTTCAGAATTGTAATTTTGGTGAGGAACCATGAAAAAACTGTTTCTTTTTACCTTTCCTGTACTGTTTTTGGAACCTTAGGCCTTACACGTTGGCATCGTTAAAAAATCACTTATTTAATATTTTTTATATATTTTCGAAAAATGGGGAAAAAGTACATAAATCTAGAATTTCTTTCACCATGCAAATATTTTTTTGAGCGAAATATACGTCATTAATCTTCTTTGTAGATGTTATTTTTAATTAATATGAATGGAGATAAAGGGAGGAAAAAAACAATTTGGACTTTTAATTCATAGAGAGATGTACTGCCAGTAAATGTCGCAATCGCCAGTAAAAGTCGCAAACGCCAGTAAATGTCGCAAAATTGCCAGTAAGTGTCGCAATTCAACAGTAAGTGTCGCAAAATCGCCAGTAAGTGTCGCAACAGTAAATGTCGCGAAAAAATTAAAAATCAACAGTAAATATCGCAACTTTATAATTTCGATTTCTAACCAATATCTTCTCCATCCTTCTTTTGAACTCGACACTGATTTTTCTGATCAAGATGTCGTACTACTCATCGCACAGTGCGCTGATGGACCCACACGACATGTCACTGGGATTGCAAAATATGAAAATAAAACAGCTATAATTTTCAACATTATCTTTCACTTAGCAAGTTACTTTTACTTTTTTCGCTAATGCTATTAGTTACTCTATGCTTCAAGATTTCCCCAAAGTGAGTCCTGACCGATTTATAAGCAACAGGTCTTTCCTTGTCATACACTCCACATTATATGATCAAAATCACTTTGTGTAAGTTTGCGACATTTGCTCTTGATTTTTAAAAACATTACGACAAGGGATACCTTAAAAAAAATTTTTTTTAACTTAATTCTCCTTTTACGACCTTAACAGGAAATAACTGTGGAAGGTTTGCGAATGTAATTATTTCTGTACTTACTACCAAGGTATCGTAATATGACCAGCCGTTCCTTCTGATGAAAACGTAAGTTTCCAGTCTCCACCATCTGTCCACATCTAGTAGTTCACATTTTTCATTTCCAACGTGTATATTTATCGATAGGCAATTGCTGTTTTCAAGACATTTCATGGTGCAGCAAATCTCCAAGCAAAATTCATGTTTTTCGATTGGTGTTGTATTTAATACAAGATCAGTAGTGATTTTCCGAAATAATGCGCTTCGTTTGTGATCATTCCTTGTAATTCCATAATCTGCCATGTGAGTGTTCTGAACAACAGAATACAACAACAAAGCAAGTGATGGAAAGTGTTCAACAATTTTCATTTTTCTGCAACTTTCAGGATCCTTTAAATCTGATCAGACTCAACCAATGTCGATTTTTAAAGAGACGACGTGTTGAGTTCAAACTTGTTGATGACGAAGAAAATTTGGAATTGTTTTGACTAGATATAGAAATTCAGAGAATACATCTGAATACTAAACCACTTTCATTTTTTTTAGTAGAGTGTATATTGTTTTCAATTTGAATATTTGATGAATTCCTCATTCAGGGAATAAATTTAGTGGATGAATGGGATGCTAAATTTTACGAGTTTAAATGGCAGACACATGGTTGAATACAAAATGGTCGTTGTATGATTCCCAGTGGGCACATGACATCAATCCAACGTTGGATATAAGTTGGATAAAGATCGGTGACGTCGCTTGATCAAAATCGATGTTGTGCGAACGTTAGCAATTCGATATCGAATTTTGATATCGGACTAACGTTGGATTAACGTCGGAAACGTGGCCGGGCGTGCACTAGCCGTCAGGTTCATAATATTATACAGAACCGGAACAGCAAAAGAACAGCATTTCAATTGGCGCGAAAATTAAATGAGAGCAGCATGGCGTCTTTGAAACAGTGGAGGAAAGGTAATCGTGGAGTAGCTGAGTTGCTTGCCGAATCTGTCTCTAGTAATAGTGATAATGTGCGTCTAAGTGACTTATCGGATACTGGTGAAATTGAAAGCAGGAATTTTATCCCTTTATTGCCAAGCAATAATAGTAATGATGATGATGATGATACTGTGAGTTTAGGATCATTACTTAATGTAAGTGATAGTGGTGATTTGAGCAGTGAAACAGGTGAAGTTTCAGGTATTGAATCCTTAACTCTACCACAGAAACTTTCCTCCTGGGCCACACGCAATAAATTGACTAGGTCATCTGTTAATGAACTTTTGGAAATTCTCAATGATTGCGGAATTAAGGATCTTCCGAAGGATTGTCGTACTTTGTTAAACACACCTAGAATTGTTATAAGTGAAAAAAAATGTGGTGGTGATTATATTTATGTTGGTCTGAGAAAGGGAATTTCAACTATCCTTGAGAAATGTTGTAATACAGATTTTAATGTTATTAATTTGATAGTCAATGTTGATGGCGTTCCAATTTTCAAAAGTACTGATAGTCAGCTTTGGCCAGTTCTTTGCAAATTTGCACATTTTACACCATTTCTTGTGGCTGCCTATTATGGTACAAAAAAGCCTTCTTCATGTAGGGAACTCTTATTTGATTTCCTAGAAGAATATAAGAGTTTGGAAAAAGAGGGTCTTTCTATTTTCGAGAAACATTTCCAGGTTGCAATTAAATTTTTTTGTTGTGATGCACCAGCTAGACAACTTCTGAAAAGCATTAAGGGTCATGGCGGATATCATGCATGTGAGCGCTGTGAGGTTGTAGGCAGTTATGTTGATGGACGGGTTGTTTTTTGTGATTTGGATTCTGCTCTTCGGACAGATGAAGACTTCTCTTGTGTGAATTACATTGGGAGTCATCAGTTAGCACGAAGTTTTCTTCTTGATTATGATATCCCTTGTGTAAAAAATTTTGTTCTGGACTACAGGCATTTGGTATGTCTTGGTGTGGTGAGACGATTATTGATATTTTTGAAAGAGGGACCAAGGGTTTGTCGTCTATCACGGCAACAAATAATGGAATTGTCTGAAAGATTGGTTCAGCTAAGAGGAACGTTTCCTAGTGAATTTGCTCGCCAGCCTAGGTCATTTGATGAATTAAAAAGATGGAAAGCTACTGAATTCCATCAATTCTTACTGTATAGTGGTCCTGTTGTTTTAAAAGGAATAATACCAAAACAACTTTATGAGCATTTTATGGCCTTGAGTATTGCTATCAGAATTTGTTGCTTTTCTGATTTTGAAAAAAGAAATAGCTTTGTTGATTATGCTCAAGGGTTACTTGAATGGTTTGTTAGTAAAGCTGTAGAGTATTATGGGACAAGTTTTATAAGTTATAATGTGCATAATTTGATTCACTTGCCTCTTGATGTGAAAAATCATGGTTTTAGCCTAGATGAACTTTCTGCATTTGATTTTGAAAATTATTTGCAAATATTGAAAAACTTAGTCCGCACTTCTAACAACCCTTTGAGCCAGGTATTTAAACGTCTATGTGAAAAGGAAAATGCAATGCAAACTGTTTCTAAGAAACAGATTTTTGATAAAATAAGACATGGTGATAGAGATGGATGGTTTTTGACACACGATAAAAACTTGGCTTGTGTAACTGAAGTGATAAGTGATGGAACATTTCTTTGCAATGTTATTCAACTGCATCAGTTAAGTCCATTGTTTTCTAAGCCCTGCAGTTCTGATGATATGGATATATTTGTTAGTAAAAAACAATTTTCTACCAAAAGAAAATTGTATAGTAAATCAGATTTCAAGCAAAAAGTTGTTTGTATACCAAGGGAAAATACATTTGTATATATCCCCTTTGTTCATTTGGCCAAATTTGAGTCATAATATTGCAATAAGTCTTCACTTCCTTTCCATAGTTTTATGTAGCAATAAGTTCAAAATTTGATGTTTTTTACTTCACCAGTATACTTTGAATTGAATTGATTTATATTTATGATTTCTTATTTCATTGCGAATTCCCTATCATTTAAATAATCTGAAATCATACATAAAAACATTTTTGGTCTTTTAAATTCACTCACCATTTATTAAGATGACATTTTTAATTGTTCAAATTGTTTCTTTATCTGTATGTTAAAATTTAAATAGTAATTTAATAAAGCAACTCAGCTCCACATGTCTTATTCCCGAGCTGTTTGGTTGGAAGATGGAGAGGAGTATGAGGGAACAATTCCAACTAATTGGATCAAAGATAAAATTGTCTTTTGGCCAAGAAAGCTGCAAGTTAAGAAAGCTTTCCTTCATCGTGAAGACCCACAAAAAGATTGGAAGAAATACCGATTCGTTAAAACTAAAGTAACTGGTAAGCTTTCTGTAATTTATTAATTTAATTGATAATTTTAAAATGAAGGTTGAAATTTAGGCTTCCAAAATGATATATGTATATATACTCAATAGGATCGAAAGAATTTTGTGATGATTGTTCAGACTTCACGACTGATGTCAATGAAGATGATTACAACAGTGATGAATTCCAGGAGACAGGTAAAAGTTAACTTATTCAATAATTTCTTAAATGAATGAAAACAACAGTAATCATTTGGGAAACTCTGAAAGTCTATATTTTAAATATGATATGATCATTATTAACTTTAAGACTGATAGATAATGCTTTTATCTCCTATTGATCTTTTTCCTTATTTAGTAACTGCAACTAAATCAAATAGAGAAATACCAGTATTTCCACTATCAAGAAAGAGGGAATGATCAAGGTCTCCTGTTTCTAGTCCATCAGGTGAGTCCAAATTTACAACCAGGTAACAAGTTGTATAATTTTGCAGTTACAAATCAATTTTGACATTTGTGCTCTTTTTTGAAAGACCAAAAAATCTATATTTAACTTTATAATTTCTCCTTAATTCAAATATTTGTAACTAGTCATTGGAAACAATGGACTGATCACATTAACTAAATTTTTTTTATTAGTTGAAAGCAAGTCCAGCCGGTTTAAGAACCCAAACGTTAATAGCACCCTTCCAGGTGGTTTCCTGATTTCGTCGAGATCCTTTTCTGAAAGCAACAAGCAATCTTCACCCAATCCTTTATCTGCCACAGTACATGCAAGATCCTTTTCTGAAAGCAACAAGCAATCTTCACGCAGTCCTTTATCTGCCACAGTACATGCAAGATCCTTTTCTGAAAGCAACAAGCAATCTTCACCCAATCCTTTATCGCATGCAAGGAAAGATAGTTTAGAGTTCAATATGAAGGGTTTTCCATTATCAACTGCAGGTATATTTATAAAATATGTTATTGAAGCATAAAGTGAAACTAGAAGTTTATTTCAGTCATTAGATGTTTACCATATTATTGGTATTGGTGTCATTATCGTTTAGAATACCAATACAGATCGTTGAAAATTTTAAAGGAAATTAGAGATGCAGTTGTTAGCAAAAGTTGTTCCTGCTCAAATTCCGAACTCGCTAATCTGATGTCAGAGACAGTCAGATTTGCAGATATGTCTGACCTTAAGGCATTTGATGAAGAGTTACGGGCAAATGAAACTGTGTACAAAGAATTAGTAAGGCGTTCAGTTTATGAGTTATTATTTAGTTAGTAGGTTATCTAAAACAGTGTTTGAGGAAGTTTCGGAAAATATGTTAGACTTTTTTGCATTGTAAGTTTTTTTTATAGGTATCGAAATTTGTCAAAGTAGGTGGCTCAACATTGAAGGAAAATGTTAAAAATATTATGGAAATGTAAGATTTCTTTCTTTTTTAATTATTCCCCTCTATAGCAGCATCAATTTTACTATTTATCTTGACTTACTTTTGTTCAGGATTGCGGACGATATATTGTTAATGCATTTCAATATGAATGGAAACAACAGAAAAGAACGCGGGAAAGATGTTATAAAGAAAGAAAGTTTCCGAAAATTAAAAGTTTGTGATGCTATCATCGGTAAATAATGCTTAAGTTTTATTGCGATATTTAGATGTTTAGGGTATTGGAGTGCAAGGAGTAAAGGATAAATGTTTTGCTTGTGAAAAAAAAATCGGGAGTAACCTTCTTTCTTGATGCTTTTTTAGATGCCGCTTTAATCAAGAATAAAGGAGCTTCGCAGGCTGAAGTCAAAGATGTTATTGCTTCGGTTTTACGATATGCCCCAGACAAAGTCGATTTTAAAGATGGGGGCAGAAAGTTTTCTCACCAGACCAGATAATTTCCAAGAAAATATGCTTTAAAAAAAACCGAAAATGTCTTTTTCCTTGTAGACGAGCCTTCTTTAGCAGCCCATGTATTAATTTGGCTTTTGTTTGTCAACGTTATCTAACACTGAATTAACATTCTAACATTAAAGCAACGTCTGCCTATCCTAAAACCCATGTTTATTTAACATCGAATTAACGTCGTTTAACATCATGCCACGTTGTACCGACGTTATCCAACATCATCCGATGTTGTGCCGATGTCATTTCCCGACGTCGTCTCAACGTCTAAATTCAACGTCAAAATAACATTTCCATTCCAACATCTATCTAACGTTTTTCCAACATTAAATCCGATGTTGTTGCAACGTCGAACCAACATCGATTGCCCACTGGGTAAGAACATGAAGGTAGCAGTAGATAAATGATTTGACAAAAGTTAGAGTCGTGAAGAAAATCAGTGTGTTCCCTCTTAGTGCATCACAACTGACAGATAGATGTTCATCAGAGCTAACAGATGGATGTTTTCATCAACCTAATTCCCAGGGTTTTTTTAGGAGAAAAAAACGTTATTAAGTTACGTTCTAAGTTCTAAGTTCTAAGTTACTTCAAGACTTTTTCCAACAAATCGAGACATTTAATGTGACCTAGAGTAGTTGCACAAAGAAGGGCTGTCTTTCCTTTCTTGTTCTTTATGTCAATATCGCAATGATGTTCAATCAGTAATTTGACACATTCACTATGGCCTCCCTTAGAAGCACAAATAAGTGCAGTATCACCATCGTTATCCTTGATGTCGATATTACAATTATGTTCAAGCAGCAATTTGACACATTCACTATACCCCCAAGAAGATGCAAGAATAAGTGCAGTGAGTCCTTGGTCATTCTGAACATCAATATCGCAATGATGTTCAAGCAGCAATTTGACACATTCACTATGCCCCCAAGAAGATGCAAGAATAAGTGCAGTGAGTCCTTGGTCATTCTGAACATCAATATTGCAATGATGTGCAAGAAGTAATTTGGCACATTCACTATGTCCTTTATAAGATGCGAGAAGAAGTGCAGTGTCAGTTTCGTTATTCTTAATGTCGATGTCGCAATGATCTGCGCTTTCCAAAGTGACTTTCAACATTTTTGAATTGTTTGATTCTACAGCCTCTATCATATGCTTGAATGTGTCTTTTTCATGTCCAAACACTACTGCCATTTTTAAATCTGTTAGATCTTTAACATTTTCGGTTGCTGTTAAAAATGAGGAAAGATGATCAGTTACTTTCAAAGGATTTATTAGAAGTCATTGAAATTTTATTCGACATCGACAGTAGTCGATGGTTTTCCTTGATTATTTGTCCACTAAGCTTGTCGATGTATTTTGTTTCTTTTAGTGAAAAGAAGCTATTGAATTTAATATGTGAAGCATATAGAAAATTTTAAGATTTATCATTACCCTCGCTTCAGCACAAAAATCAAATTTACATGTAACACTATATGAAAAATACACTACTTATAATGCCTAAGTGTCATTGAGATAACAATAAAGTCTCTATAGTGAGTTCAACTAAAAAGATATAGATTATACCTGTTAAGGTGTAGTTTGCGTACTTTTTCGTCATTTGTGACGATGTCTCCTTTTGGAATTTCTGCACGCTTCTATAAGGAATATGATCGGGAATATCAATGAACACTAGCATATCAAATCAGAAGATTTGAAAAAAATTTCAAAAACAACAATTTGGAATCAAGAATCTTTTTAACAGTGAAAAAGAATAATCTGCATTTGATATTCATTTAGTTGATAGTCTTAATCGCACAAAGTATACAGAGAACTTTCAATTGACATCCACTTCGACTTTCCTTCTGAAAATATCGGACACTCTTCAGAATGTTGGCCCAGTAGGCTCACCACTTGACTCCATGACACATGATACCATGAACAACTTACTATGTGGACCAACCTTTCCAGCTTAACTGGTCAGTGACATCATATTCCTTATCGGTTAGCTGACCATTATGGTGTTTTTTATCATGTGGAAATGGATATAAACAAATACTAGTTTAATATGCTTCGGTGAAACACAAAATTGAATACAAAATTTTTAAAAATCAGAATCTTTTAGACTGGGAAATAAAAAAAAGTGGGTTCAGCAATGAATCTATCTATCATTACTTGTTGTATGGATTGCATTGTATGGTTTTGTAACATATTACCTGAGATCTGTCGACAGAATCATTTCTAAAAGACATTAAAATTTTCAATGGGTTAGCAGCTAATTTGTCTAATGATTTAAACCACAAAAACTAGGATGATGAAAGGATTTTGAAACTTACCATATACATTGTCGTTGGTAAATGAATTTTGGAAAACATGGCTATTCGATTCTTCGAAACGAAGTTCCCCCAAATCGTTATCAGACGTTAAATCAGTTAAAACAAATTTCAAAGAAAGTTCTTTCACAATATCTTGTAATTTATGCAATAAAACTTCTTGTTCTGATATCATTGCAAGAGTATGGATGTTGTTTTTATCATCCACTAAGCCCTCAACTTCAGTAAATGATTCCAGCTTTCTAGCTCTTTGTTGCATGAATGATTCGGTACGATCATCAAACTGTTGTAATATCTTTGATTCTTCTTCATACAGATGTGTGATGTAACTATTTACGCGGATGATCCTTCTAACAAGCAGTTCATCACTCAGCTTTTCTCTGAACTCTTGGAACTGTTTCATGAACTCTTCATCAGGCTGTTGCAGTTGTGGAGTAGATTCTCTTGCTAACTGGTAATCAGCAGTTAAATTTTCTTTCACCTTTTCAACATAGGAAACAAGGTCAATGAAATCATGGTTTCGATGTCTTCTGTGTTTACAATATACGCAAATGAGTTGATTGTTGCATTCTCTGCAAATATATCTTGCATACGATTGATGCTCTTCACAAACAGGTTGGAATGATATCTTTTGGTCATCATAAGCAATGTTGATGTAGCTATTTCCTTCACATGCATGTTCTTCAAAACATGATCTACATGAGGGTTTACGACAGGTTTGACAGTAACGGGAACATAAGACCCTTTGCTCATGTTTTTGTTGACAATTGACTATTTCTCTAAAATAACGGTAAAGAGTATATTCTGCAAATTTATATGATCTTCCTCTTTGTTTTACATGTAACACTAATTAGAAGGTCAAATTATCTTATTACTTTTTGACTTGAGGGAGAACTGCGTTAATTTTTTTATGAATATTTTTAAATATTTATTTATTTATTGTAAAAGCATTTGACGCTTCTTTAGGAAACGCATCAAATCATATTTTTTTATATTTCACTAGGTAAATTTCAAGGATGAATTGCTTGCAAAAATTAACATATCTTTAAAATGCAATAGATTCATACACTACTTACGAACTTCTTTGACTTTTGACTTTATCAAGAATCTTCTCCAACACAAATACTTTATCGAAAACATCGTCCAAAGTCTGATCTTTTTGCACATTTGTCACTTGTCGACATTGGTTTGGGCAACTCAAAGTAGCACACCCCTTGTCATCAAACAAAAGGAAGCTTTCCAGACATTCTTTGCAAAACGAATGACGACACGGCAATATTTGAGGGGTAACTATTCCAACCATACAAATGGAACATTCAAATTCATCTGCCTCGATTGAGAATTCAGTCATTGGGGCAACAGAATGGTTTGATACTCACTGCTAACCTAAAGAGAACAGCACGTCTTGATTAACTCATTTGTATGCAATGCTGTGTAAAGACCATTGAAAGGTGGTAATAAATTATAACTTAAAGTTACTTTTGCAACATTTTGCAACAATTCAAAAAATTAAGCCAATTATCAGTTTCTGTTGCATGCAAAACCGTGGGAACTAGAACTTCGCCTTACGTCTATTCTGCTGATCATAGAAATTATATTTCTATGTATAGTATAGTATAGTAACGTATAGTACGGAAAATTACCGGGACATTTTATCGCCTACACAAATCTTTCGCATCTTGAGATGAGGAGCCATTGTAAATATGGAAATGCTCAGAATAAATTTCGTTATTATTATTATTATTAGCATGTAGCTTTAGCTAAAAATGCCCCCACGCTCAAGCTTTCCAATTTATACACACAGGAAGCTATACATTAAAAATGAAAACTTTCCGCCCAAACATTTTGTAACTTAAGGATTTTTGTAAAAATATTTTTGGTTGATTTGGGGCATGATTAGTGGCATACTTTAAATATTTCCAAAAATCCAGTCATTTATGTATGGGAAAAGATACGCAATATTTCAAAGACAAATCGTGATCAGTATTGAAAGAAAGAGCGTGCCGAAAATCACATATCACGGCCATCCAGTTACGCCGAGATACGGGAAATTCAGTCTGCGCATGGTCGAAAAAATGTGAAGATTTTTTCAAAATTTTCGGAAAAATTAGCTCTTGGCCACACTTATATACAGTGAGAAATAAGAGCTACAACATCCACTTTCTACTGTAATTTGTTTCTTTGTATTTTAAATCGAAGCAAATATGACCAAGGAAGGTTAACAAAATATAAAAAGTGGAAAGCGCGCGAAGGAACATCATCAAAAGTGAAGAAGAAGTGGTGATAAGAAGATCGTTTATGACGAGAACTTTTGCCGGCTGAAACGAATTCCCTGAAGTTTTTCTGGGTACAACTGTTACATATTTTCAAAAAACATTATCTCAGCTAGTTTTCTATGGCTTCCTTAACTTCCTGTAATTTTTTTTAATAGAATTATTAAGAAAAATCTGCACCCCACTGCACTTCTATACTTAATATGGCTGACGAACATGCAACCAACTTACTGAAGCTATGTAGAACATGTCAACAAATGCTGCCTAAAGAGAAATACAATGTCTTCGATGTAAATAAACTCTCAGAGTCATTAAAAACATACTTTTTGCTTGATGTCAGTAGAGATCAGCCACACATTCACCCCTCAAAAATATGCCTGAAATGTTACTCCAAGTTACAAAATATTATTAAAAAGAAAATAACACCTAAGCATCAAGAAATAACTTGGAGTGAACATCATCTAAAATGTGTTGTGTGTCATTCTGCCTCAAAATTTAAAAAAGGCGGGCGACCTAAAAAGAAAACTTCCCCAGGGAGGTATTCAGCAAAAAACATGTATTGGACAAAAGAAGTGTCTGCCAATTTAAGTGCATCAATTCCATCTGATAACATCCCAAATGGATGTTATCTTAAACATGTTGCTTTAAGTAACAATCACCTGAAGCTGTGTATATGTCCAGTTTGCATGGATTTGATGCACAAACCTGTCCTTCTTACAAATTGTCACCACTCAATATGTTTTAATTGCTTGCTGATAAAAGTGGAAGGGGTGGAAATCAAAAATTGTCAATGTCCAGTTTGTAAAGAACTGATTGCTCCCCAATCTGTCTTACCATCAAAAGCTATTGCAGATATGATTTCATGCCTCCAGTTAGAGTGCCAATTACATTGCGGGGTTATTTTCAAAATGCAAGAATTTGACCAAAAGATCGAGCATGAAAAAACCTGCAATGGGCCACTGCTGAACACGCCAGTATCATCTACATCTCTGAGTGAGGTATTTAATTTGAGTCAAGACAGTCAAATACCTAAGGAATTTGAAGATGCTGCTCTTCATGTTATTAAAACAAAGATGGCTCAATCAACTTTACCTAATAATAGTATTGAATTCATGACTGGCGGTTCTCGTGTAAGTATATATATATTATTCATAAAAATAAATATTATCAGTTCTCATAAAGGCAATATTTCGATTTACAATTATAGCCTTTGGTACTAACATCAACGCCAAAAGCAATAAAAAGTAAAACCGAAGTCTGCAGAAAAACTCTTCAAATTAGAAATAACTTCATGAAACAACAGCTTGAGATGGCCACTGGTGGCTCTTCCACATCAATGATAGCACAAACTTCTAAATTAGTGAAAAGTTTCAAAGAAAAAGAGAAAGATGAAATTCTACAACTGGCAGATGCCTCTTCACCCTCGATTTCAGCAGAAGCTCTTGTTTCAATGAAAGTAAACTTGGGAATTCCATGGGATAAACTTACAAAAATGGGAAGGTACGTGCTAATAAAATTAAAAATGTACCATTAAACAAGCAATATGAATAATATAAATTTTAGTGATATTTATTTTTGCGAATTTGGCCCCAATTCCGAAAAAATTAATCATCTTTCAAAAACAAACATTCATAAAAATTTATCTCCCAAAATTGTTTCAAAAACAGGTGTTCGCAAGAATTAGTCTTGCAAAACTTTTTCAAATTTGCAGCATTCGCAAAAATTTGTCCAAATTTTTTCTTCTTTGAATTTCACTTTCCTTATCACAATTATGATTATTCGAAAAACTTTACCTGTGCACAAAAATTTTGAAAAAATTTACGATTTTCTTGATTTGATACTTTTATCAAGATGCATATTACAATTTTTTCGGTCTTCACATAAATAACTATTGCAAAAATTTATCCCGCATTAATTAATACAAATATAGGAAAATGTTAATATATATAGCAGCAGTTCACTGATAAAAAAAATATTATTTTAGATGGTTGAAGTCATTTAACATTAACATAGCATCCCAATCTAAACAAAGAAAGGTTGCAAAAGCATGGAGCGGTGATGACATAATTGTTGAAAATGCTCCCTTTCGTTTTCATATAAGGGATAAAAAGGGACATTATGAAATAAAGGAGGCGCCTTGGGGCTATGTCTTGGATCTACCATATCTTTTGTTACCTTGACTCCTTACAAGAGTAAGTTACAGTTTCATCTTTACAAAACATAAGAGAAATAATGCTGCTGAATAGAGTGTTCGCTTTTAGATTTTCTCAGTTTGTGGAAAGAACCAATATGAATAATGAAATTCATGTTAAGATCGGTGGAGATCATGGTGGCAAATCATTCAAAATGTCCTACCAATGTTGCAATACACTCCACCCAAACAGCGTTGGCAACACAGTAGTGTTTAGTTTATTTGAAGCTAAAGATTATAAAATAAATCTCAAAATAGGTTTGAATAGGTTTAAATCACAAATTGATAATCTACAAACAATGAAGTGGAGGTAAAAATAATATATATATATCATGTAAGTTACATAATCACAAAGATTCAATAATTGTACCACAAAATTCAATATATGTTTTTAGAAACAGAAGTATTCGAGTATTTATCTTTGGGGATTATGAGTTTCTGTGTTCTATATATGGCTTAACAGGAGCTAATGGTAATTATATGAATTTTTTATGAATATATATATACTGAGCCTGCTTTGGTAATAGGTAATGTAGTATATTTGTTATGACATCAAATTATAATTTTACCAGTTATAAGTAAATATCTAAAATATCTTGTGATCAACAATAAATTAATGTAAAAAACTGTTAACTTTCAACAATTTAGGTAGACATTGCTGTTCATTCTGTGATATTACATATGGTGAGATGCAGAAACCACTAACTGTCAGAGGAAAGTCATTGAACAGAACACTGTTGTCTTTGCAAAATAATTATGAAGCTTTTAAAAGTGATGGTGAAGACATCAAAAAAGCAAAGCACCACAATAATGTAATTGATGAAGTAATGTTCAATGTGCCTATTGACCAAGTAAAGTTACTCAGTAATTTTTTTAAAGTATTTTTTGTATAAAAATGTAAAACATACAGTCTCATAATTCAGGTTGCACTACCAGCTTTGCATATTTCATTGGGCACATACTTAAAGTTCTTCAACATGCTTGAAGATCACTGCCATATTCTTGACGTAAAGATTGCAGGAGCTCTAGCATTAAAAAATGGAAGCTTGGAGTACTGTGATTTCAATTCATACATTTCCACTCAAGCCAGTATACGAAATCTGGAATACGTTGTGGCTGATTTCCAAAATAAAATCAAATTGGTTCATGAAGCAATCAATGTAAACATCTTGAAAGATCCTGCAAATGAAGAGAGAATAAAAGCAATTTATGAACCTCGAATAGTTCATTTACATAAAAAACTACAAGAAAAGGTATAAAAACAACAACAAATAGCTAGAGCACTAAAAAGGAATGAAAAACTAGATAATTACAATACAGTATAATAAGTACACATGTTTAATTTAGCTGCAAGAAATAGATGAACTCCAGAAAGCCAATAAACTTGATCCCAATGATGGCCCCATTGTCCAGTTATTGGATAAAGTGCTGAACGATCTTGGAGTGGAAAGACAGGCATACCATGGAAAATCATTTGTGGGAAATCATGTCAATAAAATGCTTAAGGTATATAAAATGGTCTAAGTATTGTTTTTATTTTTTTTAAAAAATCTTTTTATATAATTATTATTATTACCCAGTTTCTTTTCAGAAATATATAATATATATAAGTTTACTTTAACATATCTTTAGTTAACAAATATCATACAACTTTGCAATGCTATACCAAAAAAGGTATATGACCTTGGCTTTGTTGGTAATGATATCCACAAGGAAGCAATTGTTATATCTCAACAATTTAAAATGCTTTTTCACAAGTATTCTACATGTCACACATTGATGAATTCGTGTGATGCCTTCTGTGATGAGAAAATTTGTGAATTAGGTATGGATCTATTATTAGCTTATTCATTGTTGTGGTAACTTTTGTTTACACAAGTTCATTAGGATGCAATTGGCATTTATTTATACACTTTATTTTTAAAAATACTATTTAAAATTACTATTATCTTCTTTTTACAGAAAAAGCAATAACAGATTTGATGGCATACTTTCGTGAAACATTTTCTGACGAATCTGTAACACCAAAGTTACATATGCTTGAAGATCATGTTCTCCAATTTGTGAAAAGGTGGAAGTATGGGCTTGGGTTGTATGGAGAACAAGGTGGCGAAAGCATACATCCAGAATTCAACAGATTAAAGAGTACATATGCTTCTGTTAGGCCACATTCAGCAAGGCTTAAAGTTATGCTTGAGCAACACCATCTAAAAGTGAAGCCCATTGCCAAAACTTTCACTCCTGTAGTGAAGAAAAGGAAACTCATCAAAGACATGTAAAATGCACTTCACTAAGATTCGATTAATTGTTCTTTAACACATTTCTACATATTCTATGACCTTTTTCTGTCAACATCCTTAACAGATACAAATTCAACACCTACCTTCAGTTGTAAACTTTGATTTTCTCAGCATCACTTTTCAGGATAAAAAAACTTATCAGAAAAAAAGTACAGGACATTGTAAAATATTTCCCGAGATTCAAAAATCATTTCTTCAGTCAGTGATAAGTCTTGTATAGTTGTAAAAATTCTGTATAGTGGTCAAAAAAGAAAAAAATTTAATACGTAATATTGATTTTCTTTCAAACACACTGTGAAACTCGAGCCAGAATACTGACACGATTACGTAAAAACTTGAAATTTTATTTACCTTATCGGGGAAAAAAAAGTCGGGGGTAAGTGACTAATTTTTTGGGCTAGTGACTAAAATTTTCCCCGACCAAATTTTCCCCCGACTTTTCAACACCCGTCCAAAAATTTCACCCGATTTTTCATTTCCCCGTTCAAAAATTTTCCCCGGTTTTTTTACTCCCGCCCAAAACATTTCCCCGATTTTTTAGTCCCCGACCGAAACTTTTCCCCGATTTTTGATAATCTCAAGTAGAGTCTATCTATCGATTTTCGACTGGAATTATGACGGTCAAGCAAAGGAAGGGGAATCGACTGAAGTTGAATCAGTCAATGAGGACGATACAGATTTTTCTGTTACGATTAAGGGAAACAAAATTGATGTCAGTGAAAATAAAATGGATGTCAGTGAAGATATAATTGATGTTTGTGAAAGCAATATGGATGCCAGTGATGAAAATAATGACGATCAAACCTCAAAAACTGTTATTGTATTAGATTGAACTCTTAATTAGTTATTTTGTAATATAATTTTTAGTTCAAATTGAAAGTGTCGACAAAAATTGTGTTCCATTTTCTACTTGTATTGCAAATTTTGGTCAGGGAAAAGTGACTTATTTAGAAATTTTAGTCGGGGAAAAGCGACTAATTTCGAAATTTTAGTCGGGGAAAAGCGACTAATTTCGAAATTTTGGTCGGGGAAAAGTGACTAAAATTTCTCATGGTGACTAAATTTTTCCCCGACCAAAATTTTCCCCGACTAAAATAAATCCCGACTTTTTTTTCCCCGATAAGGTATTCTAGCTAGTGTGCCCATGCATTTGCTAGATCCTAACCGCCTTAGTGATGTTATTTCTAAACGTTAATATTGTTTTTTAAAGAACTACTCAACCATGAAAAATTAAACTGCCAAATGCGATCTTCCGCCATATTGGATTTCCGTTATTTTGACACACTTCAGTTTGCGATTGCGCAGACTGAATTTCCATACTTGAATGGCCGTGATATTTAAGTATAAATAAAGTTTTACAATAGAACGAATTGTTTAATGAGTGGCATTGTGTAGCCGTGGCTACACTAACTTGGAATATGCAAACTAAATAGGTCTACTTACCCAGCTGAAAACGTGCATAAAACTTTTTGTTATCTCTTAGGCCTAAGTCATACCAATGCTAATATACCTTTTAAAAAGTGTAAATAAGGCTTTATAATGTGTGAACTACAACCATGGATACGTATTTTATAATCAAAATAAGATTTGTTAAAGGAATTTTGTAACAGCCAAAAAGAAAAAAAGAAACTTTTTCGAAAAAAAAAAATTAAAGCGAGAAATCCACTAGTAGAAATCATTTCAAGCGTTTCAAGCTTTGATTCAAAATAAAAAATAGCCAAGATTTAAAAGAGCTAAAACATCATTATATACAAAAATAAAATGCATGGTTGGTAAAATTTCAGATTTCATGCTGTGCTTCAGAAACTTTGTCGTTACTTTCACGAAAACAACACAAAAGTAATATGAAAAATGTCTAAGCAGTTTTAGCAAACGAACTTTCTAAGGAACACTAGTAAATTAGGAGAAAGATACGTAAAAACATCCTGTCTCCCACTTACAGTACCATGCTTTGAAACGGGAAATATGCCAGCATGTAACAGTAACACGAAAAGTTAGAGGATGATGATGATGATGAGGATGAAGAACAAAATCGGAAACTGACATTGGCCTATCTCGTGAAACTACTGTGCCTCCTCGCGCGCTTACGCCCGCTGCGGGGGCAATTATATGGTTTTACGTGGAACTGAGAAGACGTTGATTGTAAAATTTAATGAAATATATCACTTTCTAAAATAAAAGTGGGATGCACGTTTATTCTAACAAGATTTGTAAATAAATTTCGTCAGCAAACCTCTGTTTTATTGAAATTGTTTGCAAGAATTTTATTATGTTTACATCTACAATGACAGTGGGTGATGATAAACATTGTCACTTGAAATAAAATATTATCTCTGCAAGAACCACATTCATGACGAAAATGACGCCTCAAAAATGGTGTCGACAAAATTTAAGCACAGAGTGACGAATAGAAAGTATAGATGAATTACCGCAAATCTTGTTATTTCTATCTGGCATAGGCGAAAAATATATTGTCTCAAGCGAGAATAAGTTACTTTCTATAAAAAAAAAGAGTAACCTCGAACCCAGGGTTTCTTGTCCTTTCGATATATGGATAGGATTGCAACAAATCGTTACCACCCTTCTTAAAACCCTTCTTTATTACATTGAATGAAACTGCATTCAAATATACCACCCAGTGGGCAAAGTTGTTGAAAATCATTGCGAAGGAGTGCATTTCAATGAAAATATGCACATTTCAATGAAATCCTTGTGCTTCATCTCAGTGACTTGTGACGGTTATCCCCACTGGGTCTGACAACATTTTCTTGCAAAATTTGTTTGGATGTCGAGTTTAAAGAGCAACTGCTGGCTCAGCCATTCAAAAACGTTTGGGAGTGTTCTAGCAAGAGCAGAAGATCGCATTTATGCTCTTAACAAATTACCGTGTTTCCTCTTAAGCGCCCTTTTCTAATAAACTTTCTTCATAAGGTACAAAGACAGAATAGATTAAACTTTAGGTACAAAGAGAGAGGAGTTTTGACTGACTACTGAGGGAGTACTGACAGTTTTCAATTGGTGGTACTGGTAAATGTTTGTAAAGAGACATACACGGAGTAAACAACAGAATTTATTTATTTATTTATTTATTTACGAATGTTTACCCAGGAAAGCCTCTTCAGTTCCGTAAGGTACTGTTATCAATGAGGGTCCTGCGAAGGAGGTCCTAGAGCATTTAAAGCCCCCATTTGGGCTACGGAAGCTGTAATGACAGGAACCGCTCAACTAGACAACCACCCTAGACATCATTCCTACTCTCTTGCTGAGTGCTAAGCAGAGAAGATTGATTCACACTGTTATAGTCGCTGGCATGACTCGGTCGGGGATTGAACCCGCGACCTCCCGAACAGGAAGCGAGCACTCTACCACAAGGCTACCAGTAATTACTCTTATAGCACATCATTGTTGGTAACTTAATGGTAGCTTCCTAGGATATAATAAAAGTCGTAAGTAACAAACCTTTAAATGATATACCATATATCAAGTTGTCGCTTCAAAATCTGTCTGTGAGAAAAGATCGAATGTTTTTGTTTTCTTTGTATTTATTGATTCGAAATCACATGATTGGTCATGAGGGATATCCAGTTTCACCACTTGGACGCTTTAAGGCTTGTTTCACACGTGGCAAAACACAAAAGTAAAATTACGACTGTAAAACGATACTGATTTTTTAAATAAAAATTTAAAGTTAATTCTACTGTACTATACCCCCTGAACTTTGACCCCATTTACTGCGGTTTTCGCAAGAACTAACTTTGGTATATTTCAGCCACTTTTAGAAACTCTATCCTCCAAAATATTTCAACATACATTAACTTTAGCATAACTGTTGGGAAGATTTTTTGGGAGAGAATTAATACATGAATGGATTTTTCGGAGATTTTTTTAAAGAAGCTTGGAAAAGAAGAAAGAGGAGAAAAGCAAGAAAATGCAAAACCAAACTACAAACTTTATGTTTCCAGTGTATCGACATAAGAAAATCCCAGTATGTGAGATTATGAACGTGTTTATAAATGTACCAGCAAAAAACGATTAACCAAGTTAGCAATGCAATGCATCAAATAACACAAAAAATCAATTTGCACTTAAGGCAGTGACAAAAGACTCTACGTTTACATAATTTTTACAACCATCGGGGTAAAATTCTTGCAGCAGAGACAAAGTTGTAATCTTTTATTTCAATGAATTCAACACCTTGAAACCTTTCCATTTCATGAAGGAAAAATACGGCGTTGAAAAGACTTTTTCAAGGGCTTTCACCTCATATAAGTTTTGTTATGTTTTAAAAATTTATACTGCCACAAAATCTTCTCTGGATCCAATCAATTTGAGACACCCTGTTTAATGACTGCAAAATGAAATTTGACAATTTTTATTAGGTTGCAATTTGATCGTAAAAGGATCCCAATTGCGACTTTCCGTTTTAAGACGACCTACAACGTCGCAAAATGATCTCAAAACCAAATGACCATTTGACGATTAAAATGAGACATCTCAAAGACATCGTCGTGTGACCGCTGGCTAGAGTTACCAGTTTTATCGGACTTTTCATTTGACTTTGGATAATTTTTTAAATTTGAAAAAAGGCAAAAACATATAAATAGTACACTGCGCCACCCATACAGAAATTTTTTATGTTGGATAACTGGTGGATTGTGATTTCTGATTTGTGATTTGTGACAGACCTGCTTCATATAAATATCAATATAAATATGGTAAATGATTATGGTAAATGATCAACAAAAGTGATTGACACTTATAATAACAATCATTGTCTTTAGTTTCATGATCTTTACACTGCACACATGACGCTGGATGTGAGAAAATATATTTGCACCCCTTGGCCGTCCTCAACTACAAAACATATCTGCAGTACTTCACTAACACACACTGCGCATCCAAATCCATCAGTTTTTTTCCGACAATATCAAATGATTTTCAAAATCTTTTCAAATGATCCACGCTATTTATTTTGACGAGCTTGTTTGATGGCTTCTCTCTGTTGCTGTGATCTCGCAAACATCGAAAGCGTTCCATAAGCTTTATCGATGGGAGTGCCGAACAAAAAGCGGATCTAAAGAGATATTTTCTTATCAGAAAGATCACATTTGCAAAAGGACAGATTATCCTCTAATCCTATTCATGCATGGAATAAATGACCCCCTTTGTGAGTTATAAATAACTGTCTAAATCTTGTGTATAAGACTATCTAATTACTGTGAAGCTGCAACTCAAAAATACGCTAATGTTTATAAACATTACGTCACTTGTTAGACGAAACTGGAGTATCTCGCAAGAGTCATCATTGCTGATAAACCAGATTTTTGGTCAGACAAAATCCAAAAGAAAAAGTCAATATAAAACGTGTTTTTCTTACCTTTGGTACAAAAATCAAGATTAATGTACCAGTTACCGAAATGAATATGGTTAAAGCAACGATAATATACGCTATTGCGAATTTACTGCTTGTGTAGAGAGCTGATGCACATACAACACCGATGGCTGTCACCACTGATACATTGTAAACTGACATCCCTAAATCATCATCAATTATCAACATTTCATTGCTGTACACGTTTTTTTTTTATATAAGCAACCTAGGTCAGACAATAGTAGTAATGTTGCTTAATTTGTTGCTAAGCATTAATTGATAATACATATGTCCCATCTTGAAAACTTTTTTATACGTTGTAGTTGTTAAATTAGATTACCAAGTATACAGTCTAGGATATTCAAATCATTACATAGAGCGTGGAACCTAGTCCGTCAACCTAGTACTGTAACGACATAGTGTAACAATGTCAAGAAGTGTGCTGTAGCTATGCTAATGCTGTAACATTTCAAAATTACATATTTTATCTAAGACTCTTCTTGTAATGTTGCTTAAGTTTTTGAGAAAAGTTACTAGCGTTGCTTATAAAAAGAACGTGTATCCTTTTTTTATTGAAACCGTTTTGGCTTCGGGACTAGTTCAAGTAACTTTATGATTTCAGCTTACCTATCCATTTGGAATCGTTCAGTAATGGGATACTGACATTCCTTGATTCCCAAGCCAGGAATGAACCAATCAACAACAAGCATCCTTTGTATGCGTACATCCCAACTGTAAAATGAAATTGATACTGGGAAGAACACCGATGGTGAAAAAACGTTTCTTTGATGTCGCCATTGATCTAAATGTCCACACAGAACAATAATATCAATATACAACTATATTATACACACAAAACATGTATTATACAGTACTTGAGTTGACAACGTCTAAAAGCCTTTTTTTCTGTTTTCAAAATTATTTTGCCCAATCCTTTTGGCTAAATATTAGACAGGTGTTTTCACCAGAAAAGACAATGAAGAAAATGAAGACATGGATTTTGTAGTGGCATTTAAACTCCATATTCAAAAGGTGTTCTCACCTCAGTTTTTATGTCTACCTCTTGCAATGAAAATGGCGCCACACAAATCCAGAGAATGAATATCACTACATCAATTGACAACAGCAAAAGCAATAACAAGTAAAGATGGTGGTTTTTGAGTGTCTAAAAACGAAAAGTCGTAAAGTTAAAGTTAAAGTTGCTAGCCAGAAAGTCATTGATTTGGCGTTCAGCCAATGAAATAAGCGTATTGGTGGTTAGAAACGATAAGCATGATCATATTTTTCGGCATTTCTTTAATCGTCAACAGAGATTATTTTCATCACAATATCAACACTTACAACTCTTTTGCAGTTCTCTGATGCTTTTATTATTTTGTACGCTCTCCAAGTCTTCAAGAAGAAACAGCTGAAGATTAAGGTGAAACCAACCAAGACAATCAAGGTCAAACCCTAAAACGTAACCCAACCCACTTTCATTTTTTTCGTGTAATTAAAACTCAAAAAAAATTATAAAGTTAATTCTCTAAGAGCATCTTTCAAAATTGAAATCACACATACACTACACATGATCTCCATCGCTTTGTTTGTTAAAAATCTAGAATCCAAACCATAAAAGATTATAGCTGTATAACAGATAAAAGCTCCAGTAAGGATTCCGTTATTGACAAAAGGCGAAGACATCTTGATAACCCTAGAACAGAAATAATAGCTGTTTATACATCTTGCATTTATTTTTTCAAACAAACTCAATATAAAACTTGAAAAGACTGTAAAAAATTGCACAATGGTTTACAATGGTTTGCAATGGTTTACATAATCAAACCTAAGCTCCAGGTTTCTAAGTCATCGATTGCCAGAGAAAGGTTTTTATAAGTTGCAATTTTCATGCTGATTAACTTGACTTAAAAACAGTAGTCTCAAAATATACGGAAGCTGAGATTATAACGCTCTACATGCAAGATTGACTACTTCATTTAATTGTAAATCTACTTCCAGTGGGCCTAAAAGCTGTCTCTTATTTTCTTAAATCATTGAAAAATTGACATGGCATAACAATTCTTACTTTTCATTTCTGTAATAAACATTCACAAACAAGAATACAGCCCCAACAAGGTAACCAAGCATGGCCAAGCTCCAAGCTACTATGACAACTGGTATATCAAACGGTACAGTAGTAGACATCAACAAATATGTGGAATCTCTTGTTATTTTACCGTCTAAAAAGATGAACAAAGCCATACAGGCTTGCATTTACGAAAGGCTTTACATATTTTTAGAATATAAATAAAATTTAATGTGTTTTTATTAAAATTGATGTTCACTGGCTGTTAGTTTCAAAAAACGAACATGATAACATGTTAAAGTCTTTTTATGTTAAAACATGTTAAAATTTTTGGAACACGAGTATTATTGACGGAAATCTTTACCTGGAAAAAGTGATTTTGGATCCTTGATGAAATCCAGATAATCACGATCAGCCTTATACACCCCTATATCAACATTTTCATCTGAAAGAAGCAGATTTAAAGCCGTGTTATAAATAGGCAGGGTAGGGTCATACTGATTCATCAGATTGACGTAAGCCTAAATACATTCGGACAGTGTCCGACCATTAAAGACTTAGGGTTATCACTTTCAATGATTGTTGTGAATCCATTGAAAAAAAATGTCGATCGTGAATATGTTAAAGGCAAAGTAAACAGTATATAGATTGTAACAGGTTGCATAATTAGGAAAATAAACTGCATATTTACGAGCATAGATTGCATAATTGGGAACATTCGAACATAATTGCTTGAACATGCATGTAAAGTTAGCCATACATACGTTCTTTTTCTCTCTTCCATTTAAATTGCTGAATAAGTATCTCTCCAAGTCTTTCGTATTGAGCATTTTTATCAAATATGACTCGACCCTGAAAGTAAGAACATGAAGGTAGCAGCAGATAAATAATTAGACAAAAGTTAGAGTCGTGAAGAAGATCAGTGTGTTCCCTCTTAGTGCATCACAACTGACAGGTAGATGTTCATCAGAGCTGACAGGTAGATGTTTTCATCAACTTCTTTCCCAGGTATTTTCTCCTTCCAATTCGAAACCAAAAAAATGTCATGCAGTCACAACAAATTTTTTTGATATTTTTGTCTTAACGCTTAAAACATTTTAATTGTTTGAATGAGTCACGTCAATTCCTAGGAGTCAAAAACATTCGAATAATTAAAATATGGTGATATTGGTTCGCGAAAATGTGTTCGTACTGGTCTGGTGACATTCTCATAAAGCGAAAAAAGCATTCACGGTCAAACAGTTCCAGCTCCTGTGTCAGTACACCTGAACTCCTAGATGAACTGAAACCTGAACTCTTTCTTTCTTGATACAATATTTTCACCCAGAATCTTTTCGCTTTTCTTTTCTTTGTTAAGTTCCTTTTCTTTTAAATATCGTCATGCAGGGTTGCTATTGAAATTGCACAGCTTTTGCTGCTTACCGAAGACCACCATTTTTATTTATGATGTTTTATCTATTTTATTGTTTAAATCACTGTTTTAAGCCATAACACCATTGATTGTTTAAGGCTGGTTTTCACTAATCGTCTTAACGCTTAAAACGCAGCGATCTTAAGCCTTAACACAGTTTTAAGACTTACGACAAATATCAAAAATTTTACTGTCTTAAAATATTTGTTGCTCATGTGTTAACATAAAATGAACAGTTTTAAGGCTTAGCTAAAATATATTTTAGGCCTTAAAATAAAATATCAAAATTTTTTGATATCTTTGTCTAACGCTTAAAATATTTTAATCGTTTGAATGAGTTACGTCAATTCCTAGGAGACAAAAGCGTTCAAATAATTAAAAAATGGTAATATGGGTTCGCGGAGATGAGTCTTCTGACGCTGTAATCTAGGACCAACAATGGATAAAAGGTGTTCTGGTGACATTCTCATAAAGTAAAAAAGTATTCACGATCGAACAGTTCTAGTTCCTTTGTCAATACGTGAAAAAATCCTGAAATCTTTCTTTCTTGATACAACTTTCTCACCCAGAATTGTTTGGCTTTTCTTTGTTGCATTGCTTTTTTTGTAAATATCGTCATACAAAATTGTTATTGAAATGGTCAAAGCTTTTTGCTGCTTGTTGAGGACCACCATTATTATTCTGATGTTTTTGATATCTGTATTAAAACATTTTAGATCAATGATTTTTGATATCTATTTTATTGGTTAAATCACTGTTTTAAGCCCTAAGATCAATGAATGTTTGAAGGTTGTTTTCACTACAAAATAGAGAAATGTGTTTTAAGACTTAAGATCGCTGCGTTTTAAGCGTTAAGACGATCAGTGTAAACCAGGCTTTAAAGTTGTTTTCATTTTAAAATAGAAAAATGTGCTTTAGGGCTTAAGACTGCTGCGTTTTAAGCGTTAAAACGATCAATGAAAACCAGGCTTAACAGTTCGGAAGTGAAGCTTATGACGTAGTTGAAAAGTCCGTTATGTGAGAACGATGTCAGGCCACCGCCACACAAGAAGTTTAAGCAACAAATACAGCTTTTTTACGGTAGCAGCGAAACCGTATTGAAACAGCCGTGGACTGATAACTAAAACTTTCTTTCTACATAAGCTCTTATAAAAAAATTTCTTATAAGAAAACACACGTTACACAGTTCGCGCATGTATAAGTCTTTTGTCTTTAAGTAACCGAGAGTTTATCGTCCTTGGGCTTCCAGCCGTAATGGTTGGTTCTTCCGGCCGCCGACTTGCAACTATTACTTGACTTACCGCCTGTTCTAACTTGCCCGAAGGCTAGTGTGCAAGTCAGTCGGTCACACTCAAAGGTACTAACCACTACACCGTCGCTGTCTTTAATGGATTAAATTCTATTGTCTTATGATTAGACTCAATTGACACTAACTAGTCATTTTAACTATTTATCGTTTATGCCTGTTTTCCACCAGTAAGGTATCTAAAAAAACAAGCTTTAAAGAAAGTTTTGGGAACTTTTTAAGAATTTAAGTAAATTTGCTGTTACCGTGTCGCCATCTGGCTCTTGTTCAAGGTGTTATCGTTTTGGTTGCAAAAAAAAACACAAAAAAAACACAAAAAAACTTCAATTAATTTCAATTTTGTTGCTATGGTTGCTTCGTTGTTGTTTTGACGATGTCAACACGCTGAAGTATTTGAAACAAAAAAGTTTTCCCATTCATGTGACAATGGCGTAAAATGTTGTTCCGCATCCCAGAAAATTAACGGAGAGAGAAATAAAGGTGCCACCACCAATTTGTTTTTTTCAATAGGAAAATATTTACCGTAAATCCTTCAAAATCCAGACTCCTAACTTCTTCAATAAACCGTTCAGTATTTTTCGCAGCTTCGTCATGTAAACCTCCAGGTAAACCTGTGAAAACAAAATCGTTAGTATCTATCTTTTACCACATACGCTTGTCTGGAAATCTTATATGAAGTTCCTTCACCTTTTTCACCATACTTTTTCAGAATTTTATCAAAAGCCAGTGCATAAGCATACACCGCGTCAAAAGCGAACATTGAATCCACTCTATATCCACTAGCTGGTACAGGTTTCTCTGCAAGAGTGAGATTTGGATTTTTTTTTATTCGACGCCATGCCTTCAACCATAGTTTGATTTTGACAAGTTTAACTTGTTCCCAAATCTTTTCTGCAGTCTAAAAAGGAGAAGCGTCTTGTTCATTTTTCACGTGTACCTCTCACTTTTATCTCTTATACAACACGCTTATGCATTCTCTGTAATAGAAGTTCATTATTTCCTAACCTTACTATGAGAGATTGTATACTCCGTAACTGTATAATTTACCATATAGCATAGCAGAACAATAAAAGGAACTTCTTATCGGAAATCCATTGAGAGTTTGCTGTGCCAGATAGAGAGGATAAAACATACCATATTAGCCACAGTCAGTTTGCCATCTTTTCTGCGTGGAGAGCGCTTCAATTGAATAAAGCCATTGGCTACCTCTTTTAGTTGGGTAGGTGTACAATTGAAAAATCCGTACATATCAACCTTAGTGAACCAATCATCACCTGCAGCTATCGGCAGAATCCATTGGTATTCTGGATGGTACATTCTTCTGTGATAAGCCTAAATTTAAGACCAAATTTGTATCTGTAACATTATTTTTCAAACTGATATCAGCAATTTATTTCAACATCTTTAAAATTATGTAAATTTATAGGTGAGTTAAGGTAGAATCAAATTTACTAGTTTTATATCAGTTTTATTTCCCGAAGATTTATGAACACAGGAAACATTTTACCGATAGATAACCGATGCTGCATTTTCTGATGCTTAATAACCTTAAATAATGGGTTAAGATTTCGAAATCACTGAAAAAAGTAAGAAGATTCAAAAAATATATTTTAATGACACTCCTGATTGTCAATTAAATCTTCGCCGATAATTAGAAGGTGTGGGTGTGATTATCAATGTGGGTGTGATTATCAATGTGGGATGATTATCAATGTGGGATGATTATCAATGTGGGATGATTATTAAAATTTGTTCAGAAATTAGGTGGATGTTTAATCGAGAATTTTCATCACATTAATGGTTTGAGTATATTTCAGATAACTTTTTAGTGGGAGAATTAAAGTAGGAAAGAAATTTCCGCAAAAATACTTACATGGCAGAAAACGTGATGTACATTGCTCCCTAATATTCCAATGATGATTTTTGCATCAGCTGCCTGAAACAATGATGTTCATAATTATCTATGATGCCTTTCACAATTTCAAACAAAAAAACGTTTTAGGCTCAAATTTTCCTTTCTTGTGCAAATTGTGTAAAATTTCATGGAAGTTATTTATTTGGACCAAAAAACACAACTGATTCATGTTATGCGTGTCTGATAGACGTTTTTTGGAGGATTGGGCTTGTTTTTGCTTTGATTTTTCCTTTTTGTCATGCAGCTATCGACTTTGACAAGTTCTCACGTTGCAATATAATCTTGCTATGTCAGGAAGGCCTATTCACATTGTAAGAGGGTTTACTCACACATCTCATATACAATGGTGTAATTGTTTACCTTAGACATGGTAACGTGTCTGATCAGGAGATGGAAGTAATGTAAACAAACAACTTCTAAACGTCAAACGTTCACAAACCTTGATAGCATTCATTTGTGTGGAAAGATCAAAGAAAGAATGGAATCCTTGTAGCGTTACAATATTGTAGCCTCTTTGTCGCAAGATCTCATTCAAATCAAGTGCAACCTAAAAAACAATTTTTCAATTATTCATGGTATCTTCACATGAGTTTCAAAACTTAAAAAGAATAGGATTTTAGACCGTGTTATGAAGAAATTCCAAGGGAAATCACATACAGTCAATTAAGGGGCACTATCAGAGTATTTTATTCGTTGTATTTGTACAGAAGATTGTTTCCCTTCTGACTAAAAGAGGCCATCGCTAAAACAAGAACCATTCTACAGTAAAACCTATCCAATCAGAACAGTTCTACAGTAAAACCTATCCAATCAGAGCAGTTTTGCGGTAAAACCCATCCAATAAGAACAGCAGTCTGCAGTATAACCCAGCCATTCGGAACAGTTCTGCCCTTTTTTTACTCAGAGTTTGTCGTCTTTCGAACAATTTTGTAAGGAACATCTACCTGTGTCCCTATTGGATCTATGAATCCATATAATATAGCCATGCGCTTCCATTGAAATTGACTCAATACTTTAACCAGACATTTGTACAATGAATGCGTTGTTGGAGGAATTCTAACCAAATAAGGATGTTTTTCTATCTCCTGTTGGTGATCCTTGTAATGGAACTGTTTGAGTGAGGATCCGTAAGATATCTAAATGATTGAAAGGAACAGGGTGGTGTATATTTTCGGTAAACACTTCTATTACCTTTTGTTAATTTAACTAGTAGGGTCACATGGTAAAACCATTAAGGACACAGAAATAAGCAAAATAAAACCAACGAACTTAAATATTTGTTAAAGAAGATAAATACCTGGGGAATATTTCTTTTTTTAGCAGAATATCCTATTGCGATAGTCTGACCACTGTAAGAATCCAGAAGTCCATGAAGTTTAACATTTGCGCGTATCAGGTCAAAAAACCTGTTCACTGTAATTCCAATGTGATTCTGTAAAAAAATAGTCACAATGATGTGTTTTGCTCGGAAAGGAGACCATGAGTTTTCAAACATGATGAAGGTAAGGTTTGAAAGCTCCTTGTTTCTATTTCCAAAAATGAACATACTTACAAGATTTTCCTCACAATGCAGAATTATTTCATGATTTTTCAAGATGGTATCATCTTTATTGATCAACGTCGCAGCAAGAACCATCGGTGACTTCAGCATAAACTTATCATAGTTTAAATGACCATACAATATACAACCCAAGTTAAGTTTTTTCTTGAGTACAATATCTTTACCATCAGAGAATATCCATAGGATTGGAAACAGAAGTATTTGAAATATCATTATTGTTGATTAACAGAGAATCTGAACGTTGTTTGCCGCGTAAAGGCGCTTGATACAATTGGTTCAATTGAAGTTACATTTTGTTTCATTGATAGCGTGATTTGAAACAACATCGTTTAAAATGTTCATAATCACAGTAATTTGCACCAATTAAAGGAAGTAGTCAAAATAATTGTGTTGTTAAAAAATAAAAATATTTTTCAATGAGCCTTTTCCCTATAAAAGATAATCAAAAACGGATACCAGAGCACACGCTCCAGTTTTTAAAGTAAGGGGGCATATTTAAGTGATATAGTAGGATAGTGTGAGCGCTTGTAAACGGGATTAACAGCCCAACGTATACCTTTAGGTTAGTGATTAACAAACTTTTTATGCATGGCTTTTATATTGTTAAGTGTCTGAAGACATTCTTAAGTGTCCAAAAACACTGTATAACTCAAAATGCTTTGGTCTAAAATTTGTTTATGTTTGTTGGCTGCAAACGTTGAATATAAAGGGAATGAAAGAAAGGTTTTAGAAAAGCTTAGAAAAGCTTCTCCTTCTTAAACACGTGCACTTTACACAGCATGAAAAGTTTTATTACGGGTAGGAGCCCAGTTATTTGCATAATGGTCAAACCATAGATTGTGTAAATCACTTTTTATTATACTATGTATACAGTAAAATTAAGTTATTTTAATCGATAACAGAGAATAACAAGGCATTGCAAACAATGCTAAAAATTTTTGATTTTAACGACTCCTTTATTTTTTTTTTCACGGCATTTCTTTCGGGCGTTTCAATGTTTCAATTTTTATGTTGGATGCACAATTCGATACTTCAAAGCGTTATAAACAGCGCCTGTATACTCCAATGTTTCTTTAGTTGGTTACACATTTGTTTGTTTCTCTTCCTGCGGTAAAAAATGAGGTATTTTCTTAAAATTCCTAAAATTGATGTTCGGGTCGGATGGAAGCGATAGAAATCAAAAATTAATGATTATTTGAGCAACATTGACGTTCTCAAAATCCAACTTAAATGTCTAATTTTTTTGTAATAACAAAAACAAACATCAACATCATCAATTTTAAAGTTGTTGAAGACTTTTATTTCGGAAAAATTTCGACAATAATGGCATGATTGTTTAATGTCGGACGGACATTCGGCAACATAAATTTCAATGTCAAGAAAACGTAATAAGACCATTGTGAAGTAGTAGCAAGTGATATTACTGATCTTTTAGTTAAGTTTGAGTGGAGTACATTGAACGGTTTTCTCTTAGATTGATATAAAACATATTTACCGTCCGACATATAATAGAAAACTTAAAAGCTATTTTAGCAACTTAAGTTCTAGACCGATAGAGTTGACAATTTCAACACATATAGACACAGCAACAGAAAATTTCATGTATTTGAGTAACATATGTATATCTACTAGAATGTAAAGCCATATAACAAATTGATGTTTCCGACATAAAACTTCTGAAAACAATTAAATCGGAATACAGAAAGTTTAAGATAAAGATATTGAAATAGCTTAGAGAGTACACAAATGACAAAAGTGACCGAGCTATTTGTTCGAGTGAGAAAGAGAAGTTCGAGATAGGGAGCAATCGAGCGAGAGAGACTCAACAGTATGAAGAACGGAAACGTCGATTTGACTAGTGATAACATGGTTTTGATTTGTGATGAATTTCCCGAGATCGTTTTTGAAAAACCAACGAAAAAATTTCACGAATAAATTTCAAAATAATTTCAGGTTAATTTCTCGAAAACTTTAATTTCAACCAGCCATGTGATTAATGCAACAAATTTTATTAGAGAAAGTGAAAACATCATTATGCGTAAAAGCATTCTTTGTTGAACCATACTATACAACGATGGACACTGAATCTAATCTCATCCAACCTCACCAGCTTGACATTATGCACATACTGAATTAATTCCCCTTGATACCTACCATATCGAAATAACCACATGGTTCTCTCCCGCCTTTTGTCTTGTACCACTGATCATTAAACGCCTCATCATCGGTGGCGATGAAAAATAAAGCTGGAGGCACAGAAGGCCATTCCTTGTCACTCCTCTTCATGCCTTGTCAGCTTTCACTATTTGCATACTGGTACTGTATGAAGTACCTTTTATCGTCCCTAACTCCTCCGTCATTGTATCCAGTGGAACATTCGAATGCAGAGGATTCTACGTCTTTTTGCAACTGTGGCGTTTTCTCAAAAATGCAACACGTTTCGTAACCGACCCTGACAAAAAATCGACGATTTAAATGGCTTCCTTACTTATGCAGAAATGTAAAATCCACTGTTGCAAATAAATAAACAATATTTTGTTTACTTAGTGGTTTTCAAATTCGCATACAAATGACATACAGACGACATAACACAAACTTTAAACCCAAAAAAATGTGCTTATTGAATTTTCACAGGAAAGATTTTTAAAAAATCTCAAAAAGTAACCCTTCGCGTAGAAAAATCATAAATATAGAATACCAGAATGTCATCCATGTTTAATTGTAGAAGAAAAAGCAACTTTGGTAAAAGTAACATACTGGTGCTGAAGGTTGTGAAGTGTTTTTAAAGATGGTATAAAAATGATTGATGGATCGGAAAACGACCCCGGGTAAGAGGCTAGAATAAAAATGTATTCATTACCGATTTACAAGCTCGTTGATTACCTATGAACATATAAATAATCCCATGTTTCAAAATATTTGACGCATGCGCTGTATTTTTATAACGACTTGCGTGTCTTTCGGAAATCGTTAAGAATTGAGGAAAATTGCGTGTTCACCTATCTTTAGAACTAATATATCATTTATGAATTATCATAATTATCATAATTAAAAAACAATTCTAGCGATTATAGAGAGTTGATGTTAGGATAACATCCCTAAATACATGTCTCTTAGGGAGCTTGCAGAATTAAATTCAAAAGTAAATTTGTTTTTATTTTTCCTCCGTAAAGAAATTCCTTGATTGAGAAAAATGCCGTTGGTTAATTATGACAATAACAACTGTCTCAAACGTGAATTTTAATCACCTTTTCTTCATGATTCTTGTTACAGAAATTACTTAGATTTTATGACAGCGTAATCAAGGTTCTTTCAAGCGCCAACATTCCTCATGCTGAAAATGCCAAATTGGAATGCTCTGGTTTGTTTCTATGGCATCAATGATCAACATTAACATTGATGCAATGTTTTGTACATTGCTAAAAGAATTGATTGTACATTTCATCTTTTCAAGTTCAACTGAATTTTAAAAAAATATGATATTTCTTATGATATCTTCATTCTAAAACCAGCGCTTTATTCGTTGCGAATTTATTCGTCACTGAGTGTAATACTGTACGCGGAACAACCTTTCAAGTTGCAACAAATATCTCTTCATGCCTTCAAGGAAAACGTCAAAACATCCAGCATGTTTCGGTGTTCTGCATGCTCTGCAAATTTTATTATTTAAATTATTTTATTGCTTTCGTTTTTCTTTGTATCAATAAGTCAGTTTATATTATGTGTCACCAACCTCAAATGTTTACTCTCTCACAAGCACTGACAATAAACTTGTTCCAAAATTTTGTTTAAACATTATGCTTTGCTATCAAGTTTCGCCTCGTTTCTAAACATTCTATTGTTCTACTCAATTACATTTCTTATTACTTAGCAATATTTACTTATTATTTCCATTCCACAGTGGGAAACCAACCTCAAATGTTGGACCTAAGAGAATCAATAAAAGTTATGAAAAAGGTGATCTATAAGACTTTCAGAGGAGAGGAAAATCCATGACGTCAATCCATGACTTCGTTAGTTAGTTCAACAACAAATTGTGGTTAACCTCGAGATAATTTGATCCATCACAGGGACTTTACTTTTGCAGGCATTTGGTCCTGAAATGTGGGCGGTATTCTGTAGTGTGAGTGGATCAGAGGCGTATTCAGGGTCAGTCCAAAAAAGTGGAGGAGTCCAACAATACGATGTTTCAGTCTTAAGTATCGATTAGGTAACTTGCACCCTTTCATTTTCTACCTCAAATGACTAAACTCTCCTCCACAAATTTTGACTGACCTCTGGCTACGCCTCTGCAATAGACACTGAAAGTTTGCGGATAAGTCTTTCTGAGACACCCTGTATAATCACCATGATGAAAGAACTTCGCATAATAATTATCCCCCAGGTGTCATCACTTTTTATTAAATGATACAAGCGTTATTATTATTCAATTTGATATAGACGCGAGTGTTGTCGTGACACAAGGTATGTGATACATGTAAAAAAATCTCTAAAAAGATTTTCGCAGAGAGTGCTTCATAGAAATCCAACATGACTTTTAATGATAATTAGATAATTAATGAATCTCGGAACTTCCAGGGAAAATGAGAATTGTCATTGATAAGACTGAAGGGAAAGTATAAAATAACATCGGTGTATTTTCTAGTTTGAACTATGTTAGTGATAGTATTGCAATATTGCAGAACGTCATTCATGAAAAAAACTATAAAAAGGTTTTAAATTTCAAAACAAACGCATTTAAAAAGGATTTAGGACATAAGCAAGATTATTTCAGATTTCTTTGTTCTTTGATAGCTAGCTAAATTAAAAAGTTTTTAAAAGATGTTAATTGCAGATCAATGAAAAACATATGCAGTACTTCATATAATCTGATCTTCAACACACAATTATGTTTAACAAATAAGATTTTGATAAGATTGAATGCAAAATCAATCGACACGCAATAAAGACAAGACGTAGCAATTATGTCTTGTTTTTATTGCGTGTCGATAGATCTAATAGTTGTCTTCGTATTTCTTCAACCATAAGAACTTTTAAGATTTGGATATTGAAATCAAATCAAATAGTATTTCTGACTTGTACATGTTGCCAGCATTCGTTATCATTGGAATTTGCTTAAATCGTTCAACGGAGTTACTTGTGCAATGTATTCTAACTGGGTGTAGATAAAGTTTTCTCAAAGTCGACAGTTGTTACAATAATTACGCATTTGGCTTTGCTGTTGTTTTTTTAGGAAAACGTAGAAAATATGTGGAAGAGAGTTTTGGTTTTTATTGTGTTATCAGCTATCACATCTGCGTACGTAGATGTATTTGAAGATGACTATGATGATGGCAATGACGATGAAGTTCTTGAAGATCTGTTTAGCCGAATCCCTAATTTGGGAGGAATTGGGACTACTGTACGGTCAGTTCGCCAATTAGGTCAAATGAGGTGCAGAACTGCGTGTGTCAAGACGAAGGTTAAAAAAGAGTTTATATGGTATGGCATGTCAATGTCTTATTACGTTTACGAGTGTGCCACCCCTTCTTGCAAGTGAAGAACATGAACAACCGATTAGTTTATTTATAGATACATAGGTAACAGTTATACTCACTGTTTTTATAAGACAATAGATTTACCAAACCATATAACTTGGAATAGTAATTCAAAAATGTGACATGTTACAGAATTTGACGCATTTGTTTGTTAATTGCACTTCACTAGCGCTACTATATGTACTATTTTGTTAATGAAGAAAGGTCTGATATATTCTTTAATTTTCCTTTCTGTTATTGAAAACAAAAATAAACAACATGTCAATTAAAGTGACTAGAATAAATGAACTAGAACTTGTCATACAAAAAATATGGCAGCATCGCTACTGTGGAGGTCGACCGTATGACCAACTGCAAATCAACTGCAAATCCCTTGCTCTCGTATCCTCTTTCGAGAGCAAGGGATCACAATCGTTTCAATCTTAACAGCGTTTTCGCTGGTAATATCAACGATAGCAATCTCTCTCACAGGTGGTGGTGCTCCTACTCGAGGAAGTCCTCCTCCTGCTTCTTCTGGAAGAGCTGGTGTGCAGCAATGTGTGAAGAAGCAGCTCGAAGCACTTGGACGCCTTCTTGGAAAACTTGCAAGTAAACTTGAAGCTGCATTGCCGGGGATCATCGGAAGTGTTGTAAGCTTGCTCTTAAACTTTCTGAAGAAAGGTGTCATAACTCTAGCGAGCAATGCATGGCTAGTCGTAGTTTTGGGGGTTGGTCTGATAGGCAACTGGCTATGGTTTGAAATACAAAAGAAGCGCAATTAATCCGCCACCTACCCACATGAGAGCCTGCTTTCCTTCTTCGTGTTGCTTAGCCGCGGAAGACGTTGGAACTTGCTTAACGAGAGATGTTTGGGAATGACGAGGAGGTTGTGAAGAAACCATTCTGCGACCCTGAAATCCTCCCAAGGAGTGTTGTTTAGGTGGCGGTAGTTTAACGATGTGCGTCGCAACGGTAAGCTTTGTCGAAAAATTAGAGACGTTGTCGAGATTTCTAAGCTTTAAATCGCTGGGTATCAGGTATGCACCGACTGCAACACCAAAATCAGGTTCCGATCTGGCGTAACTCAAGGCTTTCTGGAACTTACCAATCTCTTCCGCTAAAGAGGTGTCTTTCAGGATCGCTTGTTCTACGGCCGTCATGAAGATCTTTTGCGCATCCAAAGCACGTCCAGTATCACCCACTATAACGGAGCGTCCATTTGCCTGACTTTCTAAAAGCATGCGCGCGTACATCCGCGTACTCTGCAACAGGCGCTGTATACCAGCTGTACTTAAGCCGGCCTCAACATCGTTTTGAACGTAGAAATCCCAACTCTTACCAATTCTTCGCATGCGGGCGGGATATCGCCAGAAGAACTTTTCAGCTGGTATGTCAAACTCTGCAGAGAGCGTCTTGAACGCACTTCAATTGTATTTGTTATTTCGCGGGTTGAAGCTTAATTCACTTGGTAGAGCAATTCCAAGTTGCTTCAAGATGAGACGTATCTGGAAATAGACGTGAAAGCGGTAGATGCTCGCAATCATACGGTTCTTATGGTGTAGATGTTGCGTGGATATGCCGCAACCAGTCGTGGCTAACCAGGTAGCAAAAGATAACTGTCCTGGGTACATGTCGATATCGAGCCATTTGTCATTCTCCATGGGTACGAAGGGAAATGAGAAAATATCACAAAACTTAGCGATGAAAAAGTGCCTCTGTTGATCCACAACGATCCTTTACTCCCAGAGTTCCTTAGCAGCTAAGAGCGTACTGGGTTGCCCAAATTCTGGTGTATACTTTATCTTGTAGCTCATTGCTCTTATAACAAATGCAGCAGCGTGAAATATATCTGAATGTCACTCATCTTGGAGAAACCAAGTTACCAACAGAGTTAAAAGAAGGAACAGAGATTGCGATAAAAGAAGCAGTGTTATACGTGGGGTGGCTGAACCTAGTTCAACATGCTAGATTTACCATTGATCAAGTATCAAAAAAAGACCCCGTCAAACCAAGGTTCCCCCTGCATATAGACTTTCCGCCTGGATTATATACGTCAAAGAGTATTCGTTCAAGAATAAATGCAAGATCACTTGGATGCGCAAATCTCGATCCGAGAGAGGATGGTAAGCTTTACTTATCAGTACAAAAAGGGTTTACTTTAGAGATAACTGAAAACTTAGGGGATGAGAAGAAGTATACTCGAGGTGAATATAGATCGGTGCCAAACTTTTCTCCGTTCATGTCTATACGGCTGTACTGTGAGGAATTCGAAAACAGCTATATTCTGTTAAACGGTGCAATTACGAAAATCGTACACATTTTTAGACTTCAGAAGCCAGAGTACGAGTATGGCGACATCATGTCGTATCACTATGAACGCCCTATGTTCACCAACGTTGAATTCTGCACCTTTCCATTGTAACACATGCAAAGTTTCATGAAATTTGAAGAACCTTCGAAATTTGGTCCAAATTTGGCCCAAATTGTCCAATTTTAGCCAAATCTGACAAAATGATTGCCAGAATCGAAATCAGCACCTTTCAAATGTAATGCATGCAGAATTTCATGAAATTTGAAGAACTTTCGAAATTTGGCCAGAATTTGGATCAAATTCTCCAATTTTAGTCAATTCTGACAAAATGACTGTCAAATTTGAAATCAGCACCTTTCAAATGTAATCCATGCAAAATTTCATGAAATTTGAAGAACTTTCGAAATTTGGTCCAAATTTGGACCAAATTGTCCAATTTTAGTCAATTCTGACAAAATGACTGTCAACTTCGAAATCAGCGCCTTGTCTCAATTGCCCAATTTTAGTCAAACCTGTCCTAAATTCTTATTCCTTTTGTCTATTCTATTCTGAATAGACAAACAATCCGAAATCCGAACGGACTTTCCGAAAACGACGAAAAACTGTGACAGAGATAAATAGATACTTAGATAGAATGTGTAAACCAAACAATTTCGTACGCTATAAGCGCGGAAATTGAAAAAATGTTCGCTCCAGAAAGGTCAAAACAGCCATTTTTGAGTTGTAACTAGGGTGATTAAGGGAATAAAACATTACATGTATTCATGGTTACAGCTCATGAAGTATATTTCTTTTGTTTCAATTACAACAGCTGTTTATCAGCATCGTTTACACGTATAGTACAAATTTTAAAACATGAAATGGGGCCAGTGTAACTCAGGCTAAAATAAAATTAAAGCTCTATTTCGGATGTAGTTTATTCATACCGGGAGTTAGTGTTATAACACTGCTACCGTTTCGCACCGTATGGTTCTTGTTGCCTTTTCCTTATTGGTCGGGAGATTTTCGTGGCAACATGTAAACTGCATACAGCAATACAATACGCATCAACAGAAATCGTATGGGCATTACAACACTACAGCAACTACTTTGATACTTTAATCGGTTTTATTTAAGCTTCAAATTCCAGTTTTGCAAGTTGGACTTTCCAGCTTTACGTTCTAACAAGCTTCCTGTTTGGTTAATCACGCAGGTGAACACGCAGGTGAACTTTCGTTTCGTTTCCGCAGATAAGGTTACATGAAGATCGAATGCCAAGCAGTTGCTGATTACTAAATTTAGCAAAATTCAGACCTTATAGAAACTTGAATTTCAGCATCATCATTTTAACTCTCATTTTATACCTGAAGGGAAAATAGTTACTGATTCTCTCAATTTTGTAGTGACCGGTGAGTCAATATTGGCCAATAAAACTTTAAATTTATCATCCTAAAGAAGGTAAAATTTAGTTCATGGAAATTCATATAAATTTTTCTTTTTCTCCAGTTACAAAAGAAATCTGAAATAATTTGTATTGAACTTTGATTGACTTTCAAATATTTTTCATAATGGCACACAATTGTAAGAAATGACTGCGACATATGTACTGATGATGGTTTTATACCGAAAAGCTTTTGCTTAATTTTAAACTTGTTGTTTTTTATTTTCTTTTGTCTACGTTTAATGGCGAATCATACCAACACGACTACGACTAAATATTTGCTTTTGATATTTGTCAATCTTCCTAATTCTGAACACAAATCAAATCCAACTGTCATAAATTAAAAACACTGCACGTCCCATACTGTTAATCAAATGAAAAGACATTTCTGCAAATGAGCATGGATGCATAAGCTCATTGACCAGAATCTTATCGGAATCCAAATTGGGAAAATTGCTGGTCATCCTTGGTCTTCAGGCATCATCGCTGCCTGAATGACTTTTTTTAAATGAGCCTGAATCCAATTTACCAACAAAAGACCACCACTTACAATATCTCTGGTAGCAAGTTTACTAAATTGCAAGATTTTGGGCAGAGGCATCAATAAGTATCACACGAAAGTTTTCACAGTATGTAAATGATCCCTCAAATAAAATTCCACAAGGCAGAATAAAGCAACCTGTCTTGATGAGAAAGACTCCTAGATGGGGAAGGGATGGAAATTCCCTTTGTGGATACTTCTTTCCATACTGATAATGAAAATATCAATTAATATTTATCTTTATCTAAAAAGGCAAGTAAAATTATGCAAATTTAACCCAAAAAAACGGCATTAAACGTAGATAAAGAAAATAAAACTAGCCACCAAGGCGGCGTCGCTCGCCGCCCATGTTCAGCCTGCGTTGTATCACCACCTGCTCCAAATTATTGCACTTAAAACCAGCGATAAGACTTCCTTTACTGCTGGCTTTATCGCTAAATAAAGCTCGTTTGCACGTGAAGAGAAATACGTTCCTGGTGTTTCAAATCTTGTATGTTCTTAACTCAGCCGCTTATTGTCGCAGTCGCATTTAAAATGTCAGCAGACTTTCTTACTTTACACAATCCATTCCGAACGTGAACTACACGTGGTTTTTCTTTGCGATTTTAAACGAATCAAATATCAGTTTAACGATACACTCAAAACGCAGAGAGAAAAACTTTTCAACTTATTATTAGCTTTTGTTTTACGCGCTCTAACATGGGTGCTGTCAGAAGTAGGTGAAAAAATGGTTTCTCTTAAAAAGATCAAACCGGAGGAAAAGAAAATTCACGTGCTAAATGAATGAAGTGAATAAAAAACGTTCGATCAAAAAAAAGTTTACCCGTCTCAGACAGGCAAAGATACGTTAGGATACACTGGGAAACCGAACATGCTACCACGTTCTGCCACTGCTGCTTTTTGTCCAAAATGTTTAATCAGTTAGTTTCTTTGTACTAGCCGCCAAGGCGGCGTCGCTCGCCGCCCATGTCCACCTGCTCTGTATCACTGTATCAGTAAATGTCAAGTTTCCTTATAAACGGCTCGTACAACTTGTGTTCAACCAGAAGCAGATTCGAAGTCACAACCACTGGTAAAACCAATCTTTTATCAGTGTAACAATACACTCAAAACGTAGAGAGAGAAAACTTCAACTTTTTATTAGCTTTTGTTTTAAAAAATTTACGCGCTCTAACATGGGTGCTATCAAACGTAAGGGGGAAATGGTTTTTCTTCTTAAAAAGATCACATGGGAGGAGAGAAAAAAGGCACGTGCTAAATGAATAAAGAGAATTAAAAAACGTTCGATCTGAAGCGGTTAACAATTAAAAAAAGAAATTAAATTAAAAGAAAAGCAAAAAAAAATTTTGTTTCATGATACTCTTTTTTTACCTATCATCGTTTTTTAAACATTTTGATTCTGGAAAAAAGTTTACCCGTCTCAGACAGTCAGGCAAGGATACGTTAGGATACACTGGCAAACATGCTGCCAAGTTCTGCCACTGCTGCTTTTTGTCCAAACTGTTTAATCAGTTAGTTTCTTTGTATTTAGTTGATGTATTGTTTTCAAAGCCAACATAGTCAACGTAGTCCTTGGAATATAACACTAACAATAATAATAAAAACAAAACGTTATTCCTATTATTTCATCACGCAAAAAAAGTCACGTTCGATTGGGGTTGCAATGTATTTGCTTCGAACTCACGTCGCACACAAAAAAAAAATAATTTCGCTCACAACTCAATCTACCATTTTGCGTGACTTACAAACAAACAAACAAACAGACAGACAGACAGACAGACAGAGAATCGGCTATTAATATATAGACTAGCCGCCAAGGCGGCGTCGCTCGCCGCCCATGTCCACCTGCTCTGTATCACTGTATCAATAAACGTCAAATTTCCTTGTAAACGGCTCGTACAACTTGTGTTCAACCAGAAGCAGATTCGAAGTCACAACCTCTGGCAAAAGCAATCTTTTATCAGTGTAACAATACACTCAAAACGTATAGAGAGAAAACTTCAACTTTTTATTAACTTTTGTTTTAAAAAAGGTACGCACTCTAACATGGGTGCTATCAAACGTAAGGGGGAAATGGTTTCTCTTCTTAAAAAGATCACACGGGAGGAGAGAAAAAAGGCACGTGCTAAATGAATAAAGTGAATAAAAAAAACGTTCGATCTGATTAAAATAGATTAAAAGAAATCGATTAAAAGAAATTAAGACAACTATTAAGACAAAAGCAAAATAAAATATTTTGTATCATTACCTATCGGTTTTTAAACATTTTGATTGCTCGAAAAAAAGTTCACCCGTCTCAGGCAGTCAGGCAAGGATACGTTAGGATACACTGGTAAACCGCACATGCTGCCACGTTCTGCCACTGCTGCTTTATGTCCAAAACGTTTAATCAGTCAGTTTCTTTGTATTTAGTTGATGTATTGTTTACAAAGCCAAGTCAACGTGGAATATAAAACTAACAATAATAATAAAAACAAAACGTTATTCCTATTAGTTCATCAGTCAAAAAAGTCACGTTCGATTGGGGATTGCAATGTATTTGATTTGAACTCACATCGCACACACGGCTGTTTCAAATGGCGATTTTACAAAATTAAGCGTTTTTTATGGAGGCCTGGAGCGAGTTATAAAAAATGTAAACAAATCGGGAGGGAAAACTTCAACTTTTTGAACACAAATTTATAAAGATTTTTAATCGAAAATTCATAATTAATAAATGAATATGAAACACGTGTCCCTAGAGAATATCAATTTCAAAAACTAAAAGTACTTCCGGTTGAATAAAAGGTAGTTTACATTCCCTAAAGAGGCCTTCCTTTTATGACGGTTCAAAACTGTGGTGCAAAACCATGCGTCTTTTTCAATGTTATAGAGTTTTTTGAGTTATCAAACATTTATTTTTGGATGCTCAAAAGGTTCAGGAATTGGCAGTAAAAGTTTAGTTATCTAGCCATATTTTTACGTAACGTTATCGAAGATCAAACTTTTACAATTTTTGTTAACATAATGAGTACATTTTCAAATCACAAGAATGCTATGAAGAAACTTTGTCGCATTTGTGGATGTACAATAACTGGAAGAATATTTTATTATGTTTGTGACAACATCGAGAGGTTGAATAATGCATTTAAGCTCAACTTTAACGAAGATTTATCCAACATTCATCCTACAACGTACTGTAAAAGTTGTAGTTACAGTCTTAGTCATTTCGAATCAAGGGGATCTACTATAAAATCAACATTAGTACATTGGACTGTACACACTAACACTGATTGCCCTACATGTGGAAGACTTGAAAAACAAGCCAGAGGTGGTCGCCCAGCCAAGAAAACTAAAATTGGACGACCGAAAGTAAAGAGAAAAACTAATAACATCATAGACAAAAAGGAAATCCTCAAATTGACTCCATCGAAAACAATTCCATCAGAAGTTGAAGAAATGGTTTCACACGTGGTAAAAATAAAAATGAAACAATCTACTTTACCAAATCATACTTTTCAACTGCAAAGCAAAGGACCTCAGGTAAGACGCTGTCTTAAATCATCAACACAAAATTATGAATATAATTTTAACTATCATATTTTTTTTATAGCCATTGACTATAACACCAATCATAATGCCTAGGAAAGATAGCACTTCCACTTGTCAAAGAAGTATACAAAGAAGGAACAAGGCAGTTAAAGATATAACTGCCTTGTTGGCAGGTGGATCCCAAGAAGCATTTAATGCACAAACTGCAGCTATGTTAAAAAGCATTGAGATGGAGGAGAGAAAAAAGATTTTATGCGACATAACTTCAAGTGTCACTATTCCTGCTTCTCATATGGCTGCTATGAAGTCAACTTTGAATCTTCCCTGGAACCAAATGAGAAACATCTCAAGATGGTTAAAAACATTTAATATAAAAATGACATCTGAAAAAGAAACACGAGCTACTTCAAAAGATTGGATAGGGGAAGGTTTACAGGTTGAATTGGCCCCACTTACAAAAAGGAATCAAAACTCCCATAAGATTGAAATTCAACTGAAACCGTGGGCCTATCTTTACAATGTAGTAGCTCATATCCTTCAAAGGTTATCAAACTTAAAACTCTACAACCAAATAATACAACATAATTTCATGCCAACCAATGAAATGCATATAAAGATTAGAGGAGACCATGGAGACAATAGCTTCAAAATGTGCTATCAAGTAGCCAATGTAAAAAATCCAAATAAAAAAGAGAACACAGTAGTATTTAGTATATTTGAAGGAAAAGATAACTGTACTAACTTACAACTTTGTTTGAGTCGATACAGTGCACAAGTGAAGATGCTACAAATATTGAAATGGGAGGGCAAGCTAATCCGTGTTTTCCTTTATGGAGACTATGAATTTTTATGTGCCATGTATGGATTGACTGGTGCAAATGGTAAGTAATTTAGGATGAATTTCACATTAAATAGTGCATTTCAAAAATGTATAAATCTCAAAGGTTGTTTGTAAATATACAGAAATTATTATATATTCTAAATTTACGGTAGAATATTATATTGATTTATATTGATTTATATAGTTGTGCATTTAATCCTCAGGTCGTCATAGTTGCTTGTGGTTCACCATCACATCCACTGACATGAATGTTCCAAAACAGTTGCGGGGCAGATATCCTGAAAGAACATTGGATGGCTTGTATGCAGATTTAAAGCGTTTCAAAAATACAGGGTGTAATCCAAATATGGCCAAAAATTGTAATAATGTTATTAGAGCAGCATTTTTTAACATCCCAATTGATCAGGTAAATAAATGGAAAACTTCATCAGTGTTGGTACGTATTTTGAGAACATTATAAAAAGCATGAGTTTCTTTTTTCAGGTATCAGTTCCTGGGTTACATGTTACATTAGGTGTTTTTTTGAAAATGTTCAACATGCTCGAATCATTTTGCAATGAATTAGACATGGATCTAGCTGAAATTCTTGCGCAGGAAACTTCCTCTTTTGACACTTGTTATGGCAATTTCATCGAAATATTGAAACGTAAACAACAGCTTAACATTGATATTCAAGAGTTGGAAGATCATCTTGAAATACTTCAACAAGAGGTTACATCACAAGTTATAGCAGATAATGACAATGAACAACGAATCATCAGTCAGCATCAGCCAGCAATTAACCATCTAGAGAAACAAATAAAAGATAAATACAATGAAAAAGAATCTCCTGAACTTAACATAGACATGCCAGAAAACATTGGTGTGTGTGCTTTATCACTTGATGTGACTTTAAATAAAATGGGTATTCAGCGTCAAGCATATCATGGAAGGAGTTTCATTGGGAATCATTGCCATAAATTACTTCAGGTAAGTTTGTCTTGGCATTCTTACTAGTCATAACACAGTAGCATTTTCTTTATTATATAATTATGTTTAAAAAAATTTCAGGGAGAAAACACTAAAGTTTTTCTAATGTTGTCAAACAGCATACCAACAACAACCAATTGTATAACAAATCAAAAGCTGGCATGAAGTTATTCGAAACACTCTTTATGAAATTTAGCAGATGTCACAACATTTTTAACTCTGCAGGTCACTTGTCCGTTGAAAAAATTGATTCACTTGGTGGGTACTATTTTTTACCATTTTTGAATAAACAATTATACAATATTATGCAAGTTTAACTTTTTTTGTAGAAATATTAATATCAGAATTTTTGGATTTTCTCCGAAAAAACTGGCCTGACATAAATATCAGTCCAAAACCTCACATGATGGAAGATCACATGATCCCATTTCTTAGAAAATGGAAAGTCGGCTTTGGATTCTATGGAGAGCAGGGTGGAGAGGGCATTCATCATGCATTTAAACAAATGAAATATCGATACAGTAACATAAAAAATCCTGTAGACAGATTAAAGTATCTTATGAATCAACACTTCCTCTCTACGTACCCTAAAGCTCAACAAATCAAACCGGCAGTAAAAAGAAGAAAGTTAACAGCATCAAATTAATTTAAATGTGTTGTAATGTATTTATTATTACTAAAAGAAATTACCTGTGTATGTGGGAAGATATAAAATATTTCACCACTTCAGGATCTATTTGCCAAGCAGAAAAAAATGGCCACAACCACAAATTCTTTTACATTGTTGATGCATCTATTAACAGCTCCATAGCATATTATTTGATGCCTAAAAAACTCTAGGTCATACTTGTTTCGTACAGATTCTATCTCCAAGGGGGTTACTAAGGAAAACCATAACAAAACTTTATAAAGCTTCTCAAAGAAAAATTCTCTAACAACCAGGGAAACTTCTGTGATTATTATGTATTCCAAAGATTAGAAACGACAAAATACAGTTTTTTATATCCAGAGAGTCTTTGATTAAAGAGAACTTCGATCAGATATTCTAATGGACTAGATCATGATTTCTGCGTGCACCATGTTTAATAGCAACCTCGTGAAAATAATACGTGCTCCGCTTTATCTTAATTTCGCGTACGAAACAGCCGTGCACACACAAAAAAAATAATTTCGCTCACAACTCAATCTACCATTTTGCGTGACTTACGGACAAACAAACAAACAAACAAACGGAGAATCGGCTATTAATATATAGACTAGCCGCCAAGGCGGCGTCGCTCGCCGCCCATGTCCACCTGCTCTGTATCACTGTATCAATAAACGTCAAATTTCCTTATAAACGGCTCGTAAGACTTGTGTTCAACCAGAAGTAGATTCGAAGTCACAACCACTGGTAAAACCAATCTTTTATCAGTGTAACAATACACTCAAAACGTAGAGAGAGAAAACTTCAACTTTTTATTAGCTTTTGTTTTAAAAAAGTTACGCGCTCTAACATGGGTGCTATCAAACGTAAGGGGAAATGGTTTCTCTTCTTAAAAAGATCACACAGGAGGAGAGAAAAAAAGGCACGTGCTAAATGAATAAAGGGAATAAAAAAACGTTCGATCAGGACGCTTAACAATTAAAAGAAGAAATTAATTTATTAAAAGAAAAGCAAAAAAAAAAAAAACATTTTGTTTTGATATGATACTCTTTTTTTACCTATCGGTTTCTAAACATTTTGATTGCTCAAAAAAAAAGTTCACCCGTCTCAGACAGTTAGGCAAGAGTTAGTGGCAAACCGAACATATGCTGCCACGTTCTGCCACTGCTGCTTTTTGTCCAAAATGTTTAATCAGTTAGTTTCTTTGTATTTAGTTGATGTACTGTTTTCAAAGCCAAGTCAACGTGGAATATAAAACTTACAATAATGATAAAAACAAAACGTTATTCCTATTAGTTCATCAGCCAAAAAAGTCACGTTCGATTGGGATTGCAATGTATTTGCTCTGAACTCACGTCGCACACAAAAAAAGAAATAACTTCGCTCACAACTCAATCTACCATTTTGCGTGACTTACAAACGAACAGACAGACAGACAGAGAATCGGCTATTAATATATAGACTAGCCGCCAAGGCGGCGTCGCTCGCCGCCCATGTCCACCTTCAGTATGCGTTGGGTTCACGAAAAATAAAATTAAGGATTTACCAATAATAAGTGTGCCCATGTTGCAGAGCTCGAAAAGCTGATCAAAAAAATGTATGGGATCCTTTTCCTATGGTCAACCGTTAGAGAGATATCTTCGTTCAAACATTTTGATGACGTCACAGACCCGTCCCCCAAAAAATTTGGCCTAAATTTGAGTTCACCGAAAATAAAATTAAGGAATTTGCAATGATAAGTGTGCCCATGTTGTAGAGCTCGAAAAACTGATCAAACAAATGTATGGGATCGTTTTCCTACGATCAACCGTTTCGGAGATATCGTCGATCAAAATTTTGATGACGTCATAGACCCGTCCCCCAAAAAAATTAGACCCAAATTTTTCGTCACTCTATCGCCTGTATCGCGGACCCCAAAAAACGTCAGTTGTCCCTATTGGTTACTGAGATAATTTTCCCTAAACGTCGCATTCGATTAGGGTCTCAATACAATGGTTTCACACTGACGTCGCACAAAATAAAATAAAACTAGCATGTAGCTTTAGCTAAAAAATGCCCCCGCGCTCAAGCATTCCAATGTGTACACACAGCAAGCTATACATTGCAAGCTATACAACGGAAACAAAAACAAATTTTTGTCCGAAAACTCAAAAAAATTCAGATGAATGTTTTTGCAAATCTTTACGCAGAAACAAATATATACATTTAAACTTTTGTTGACATTGTATAAACTAAACACAATAAAAACAAGAAGAATTGTGAGCATGATCATTTCGAAATGGGAGATCAGATTTGAAAACTCCTTGACGGATGGTCTTCACGGTTTTTCATTTACGTTGTAATTGAGTTAAACTTTCTTTAGGATAACTTTTTTTTATTGATGCTAATATACCTTTCAAAAAGTGTAATAAAGGCTTAACAAGTAATATCAGAAAGTATTTGCTACAAACAAAAGAAATGTGTGAACTGAAACCATGGATACGTATTTTATAATCAAAACAAGATTTGTTAAAGAAATTCTGTAAGAGCCAAAAGAAAAAAAACAAACTTTTTTAAAAAAAATCAAAGCAAAAAATCTATTAGAAATCTGCGTTTTAAACTTTGATTCAAAACAAAAAGTAGCCAATGTTTATAAAAAAAACAACAAGAAAATGTAAAAAGCTTTTACTGATCATGATCACACACTAGTATGGTTAGGTTTGGCGCGAGGAGGACAGTTAAAATAGAAAAACACGAAGAAAGACAATTTGTAATATAGCTTTCTTGCATACACAGAAATCCAATTAAAATCTTTGCCAAAAATTAGTGCGTTGAAGAAAGTTTATTGAATGAAATATTTAAAGCTAAAACATATATATACAAAAATAAAATGTATGGTTGGCAAAATTTCAGATTTCAAGCTGTGCTTCAAAATCCTTGTCGTTCACTTCACTAAAACAACACAAAAGTAACACGAAAAATGTCCAAGCAATTTTAGCATACGATCTTCCTAAATAACATAGTATAATACAATAATAAATTAGGAAAGAGATACGAAAAAACATTCTGTCTCTCCCACTTACAGTACCATGCTTTGAAACGGAAAAAAAGCAAAATCAGCTAATAATTGTATTCCACCGTGTAACGTCAACACGAAAGTTGGAGGATGAAGATGATGATGATGATGAACAAAATCGGAAACTGACATTCGCCTATCTCGTGAAACTACTATGCCTCCTCGCTCGCTTACGCTCGCTGCGGGGGCAATAATCACTCTCACAACTCAATCTACCATTTTGCGTGACTTACAAACAAACAAACGCACAAACAAACAAACAAACAAACAGAGAATCGGCTATTAATATAAAGACTAGTATCCCGGGTAAAAACTTTTTACCGAACTTAACTTCGAAAACATTAGGTCAAATCCACCATTCCCGTGTACGTACCCCATGATGAAAAAATAAATCATAGAATCGCAACTCAAAAACATCCCAGGCGGCGTCGCTCGCCACCCTTGTTCAGTATGCGTTGTGTCGCAGAATTTAACTCTTGCAAAAGTTTCTTTTCAGGCATTAATTTTTTAATTCATTTCTTACATTCAGAAAATTTAAAACAGAAACAAATAGCAACATGGCTCAGAATATATATTCATACGCAGAAGAGAAGTAACTTTAATGTAAAAAACGCAATATATAACTCAGAACCGTTAACCCAGACATACAAAACCAAACATTGAATAATATTACAAAAATGATACCTTCCAACTTTTTCTTTTGTTCAAAAGTTACTACTGGACTGCAACCATTAATGAATTTTTGAAATGATATATTTAGTTCTTCCCAAAACCATCAACATCATGATTAAAACCATGAGTTTCATTTCTTTGTGCTTTTTTTATTATTGCCTAAAAGAATAATATTTCAATTGTAATACCGAAAATAAAAAAAAACAAAACAAAAAACAAAAAAAAAAGGAAATTCAAGTACGCATTTATCCTAAAAACAATAACTAAGAACAAAAATTTACACAGAAGATAAAAAGTCACAAATAAAATCATACAGCCAAAGTTATATACCTAGGCATAGTACGTAAACGATTACCATAACACAAAATATGCATAAACGCGATAAAATATAAACTTAAGAAAAATACAGCCAGCAACGCTTATTTTTTGTAGGATAGTTTCATTGCACAGTCATTTAAATTACATAATCCATTCTTCTCTTAAGTAACCCTCTCAACATTATAACCCATCATGTGCTTCATTTCTACTTAACAGATGAAAACATTCAAAAAACATATACAAAAAACCTAACCATGCTATGACGAAATCTAAAGAAAAACAAAACAAAGTAAAAGAAACTTTGAAAATATATTAACCTTAAAAATAATAATTAAAAACACAAACGTAATGACAGAATTAGTATAGCTGAAAAATTTTTAACATATGAAAACATTCGTGGAGCCATTTTTTATTTCCAGTTCAAAGCTCCTCCTCTGCGCTGGAAAATTCAAAACACAACAGTAAACATCCCTTTTTTTGAAAAGATCTTTAGGAAATAAACAAGATTAATTCAAGTTTGTTTACTCTCTGATAGCTGGCTAAATTGAAGCGTTTTTAAAAGATGTCAATTGAAGATCAATAAAAAACATGTGTATTGCATCATATTATCCGATGTTTAACATATTGGAATTCATGTTTAACAAATAAAAGCTGTCAATAAAATTGAATGCGAAACCTATCAACACGCAACAAAGAGAAGTTATAGTTGTCAACGTGTTTCTTCAACTATAAGGAAAGCTTTGATAATGAAATCAAGGCAAACAGTAGCTATTTTTTGATCTGCTCTTGTTGCTAGCGTTTGTAATCATTATTCGTCTTGTCTTTTAACTGGTTGAATGGACTTATTTTTGCCATGTATTCTATTGCCTGGGATCTTTAAGGAAAACGACTAATGTAATTGAAACTCTTCTCTGGGTTAAAGGTTGCTATATTAACGCATTCAACCTACTTTTTGTTGTTTTAGAAAAATATAGACAATATGTGGAAGAGAGTTTTGGTTTTTATTGTGTTATCAGCAATCACATCTGCTTATATTGATATATTTGAAGATGACTATGATGATGGCGATGACGATGAGGTTCTGGAAGATCTTTTCAGCCGAATCCCTAATTTGGGAAGAATTGGTGGGACTACTCCACGGTCTGTTCGTCAATTAAGTCCAACGAAGTGCAGAACCGCGTGTGTCAAGACGAAGATTGAAAAGACGTTTACATGGAATGGCGTGCCAATGTCTTATTCCGTTTACGAGTGTGTCACCCCTTCTTGCAAGTGAAGAACATGAGCAACTGATTAGTTTATTTATAGATACATAGATAACAGTTATAGACACTTTTTCATACAAAAATTGATTTTCCAAACGATGTAACCTGGTTTGTTAATTGCACTTCAATCACGTTTTTGTACAAGTTTGTTAATGAAAGAAAGGATATTTTAGTCTGTTATTTCATAATTTTGTTTTATTTTATTGAAAATAAAAATCAATACTTAGTATATTTAATAAAGTTATTAGAATGAATAAATTAGAACGGTGGACATGATATGAATACGGGAGCATTAATTGCAATAAAAATCAAGCAGTATCTATTACTTGTACATGTTGTTAGCGTTCGTAAATTTTTTATGTCTCTTCGTTTAAATCGTGTAACGCAATTACTAGTGCCATATACTTCTTCGGCTGGAATCTCCGAGGAAAACAAACAATGTTAATGAAGCTTTTGAAAGAAGCAGAATTTCACTTGTTTTCTGCTGTTTTAGAAAAATATAGAAAATATGTGGAAGAGGGTTTTGGTTTTTATTGTGTTATCAGCTATCACATCTGCGTATATTGATATATTTGAAGATGACTATGATGATGACGATGAAGATGAAGTTCTGGAAGATCTTTTCAGCGGAATCCGAAGGCGAATCCGTTTTGGAGGAATTGGAACTACTACACGGTCCGTTCGTCAATTAAGTCAAATGATGTGCAGAACTGCATGTGTTAAGACGAAGGTTAAAAAGACATTCACATGGAATGACATGTCATTGCCTTATTATGCTTACGAATGTGTCCCTCCTTCTTGCAAGTGAAGATCGTGAAAAGCCGCTGGCTTACTCATGGAAATATAGATAACAGTTATAGACACTTTCTTTAAACGAAAATTGTTTTTCCAAATATATGGCCTTAAAGAGTGATTTGAAAATGTAACATGTTAAAGAATTTGATGCATTAGTTTGTTAATTGCACTTAATTAGTGTTTCTATAAGTACAATTTCACTAATGAAGAAAAAGTCTGATATTTTTTTATTTGTTTATGGTAGCAGCGAAAGCGAATACCATATTAAGACACCCTTGGAATACTACTACTACTACTACTATTCCTCCTCCGGCCGAAATGGCAGATAGCCTGCGCTTATGAATTTTCTCCAATTCCAGCCTAGCAATTTTCATAGTTTAATTTCGCAGACTGAGAAGACAATTGTAAGAGTCATTAAACAATTAAAATTTTGGATAAAATACTACTAATTTGTAATTTAATTTTCATTAATAATTAGAAATAATATAACATTTTGACCTGTCCGCATATTATAAGTCAATTGACTGCAGAAAAAGAAAAAATAAAGCGGTCAGTACTTTGTTACAAATACCTCATGTTCAAAAGACCCGTATGTAGCCAGTTCCTTCGCAGAACTTCTGTTTATGGCGTGCTTCGAACAAAGATTTTTTGTATTCTTCAGGCACCTTGTATTTTTAAGCTGTTTTAATTCTATTTCTTGCAGTTTCCTTTTCAGGTTCCCTTCTCTATCAAACCCTTGTGTCACTGATAGGGACTGCAGAAGGCAGTCGTTGTACTGCTTGGTCAACGTACCACAATAAAACACCATTGAAAAAACCATTTATGATATCGGTTACAATAATATTAATCTATTATCGATACTGTGTAAATTAGCACTGCTTTGATTCTAATATGTCTTTTTTAAAATCCATACAAGGGTCCTTTCATCAGGGACATGAAATTTTCGGTGAAACTGCTGGCCTACAATGTACATGTTGTGCTCTTATGTCAGTTGTATTTACTCAAGTGAAAAGCCCAGGGCATTTGACATCCTATGACTTAGATTACATTATTGAAAATGGAGATAAAATATACAAATCTCTGAATAAAAATACTTATTTAACGATTTCTGAATTACCGAAAACTTTATCAGTGCTTAAAGCTTCGATTAACATTTGTTATGCCCATGAAAAAGGGGGAATACATGACTACAGTGACATAGGCATGCTTTTTGAGGCAAACATGCGTACTTCAAAATACAATGGTTTACTGATTCTTATGAAGGGTATTTGCTTTAGCGTGTTATGGAATCAAAAATACTTTTTCTTATTTGATTCTCACAGTAAGGATGCTCAAGGAAAGTCGTGTTCAAATGGGTTTTCAATTGTAATGAAATTTAAAACCATAATGTTATTGGAAACATTTATTTTTGAAAATTACTTATGCAGTGATGAAAATGTTCAATTTGAAGTTCATTACCTTACTATCACTAAAAGTGATACATCTGTGGACCTGTATTTGAATTAGCGTAAGTTAAGGAAGAATACAATTGAAAAAGAAAGTTGTCGTATTAGAAAGTCAACTGATATTGAAAAAGAAAAATTTCGTAGGCGAAAAGCAACCGGTATTGAAAAAGAAGAATGTCGTAAGCGAAAAGCAACCGGTATTGAAAAAGAAGAATGTCGTAAGCAAAAAGCAACCGGTATTGAAAAAGTAAATTGTCGTAAGCGAAAGGCAACTGATGCTGAAAAAGAAAAATGCCGTAAACGCAATGCTACTGAAATTCAAAAAGCGAAGTGTCGTAGACGCAATGCAACTGCAACTCAAAAAGCCAAAAGTCGTGAAAGGAAAACTTTGAAAAAAACCCGCACAGATCTAAATAATTGTATTTCTTCCTTTAAAGCAGTAATAACAGAAGGGCCTTATTTTATCTGTGTCATTTGCAATCGTTGTTTATATAAAAGAACTGTTAAAGGCTTTGATGAAAACTTGCATGCAATAGAGTTACAGTATCTATTTACTTATGTTGATAGTTTTGACAGCAACCAGTATATTTGTTTGACATGTGAAAAATACTTAAATCAAAACAAGTTCGATCCCAGGCTGTACAAAATAAGTTAGAGCTAGATATTTTAATCAGCGACTACTTAACTATGTACAAACATTTTCCTCAAATGCTGATTTCATTTTTTTTGGTCATTATGTTGTGCAGCAGTTAAATCTTTTTAACCAAATGAATATTGCTACATCTAAAGTTAGTGGAACATTGAATGCCGGTCAGTTACAAAACAATTATAAAGAAACTATTCGCTCAGTCATCTCAGAAGATAGAGGGTTCACTTTCATGAAATCTGTAAAGGGAACTCCTGCTTATTGGAAAAACTTCTTGTATGATGTATTAGCAATGGTTAAACAGCTAGGTCTACCTACTTTTTTGTGACTTTGTCTTGTGCTGATTTGAAATGGACTGAACTGATATCAATTATTAATAAATTGAATTGTTTTGAAACTCGAGAGGAATTAAACTACTTTGAAAAATGCAGAAGATTAAATGCTAACCCTGTTCTTACTGCCAGGCATTTCCAATTCAGAGTTGAAACTTTTTTCAAGGAAATTATTCTGCATAAAAATGGCCCATTAGGGAAAGTAGAATTTTATGTCATTAAAGTAGAATTTCAGTTTCGAGGCTCCCCACATGTTTATTCATTTGTTTGGATTAAAGATCTGCCTGTACTTACACTTGAAACCAAAGATGTGTATTTAGAATTCATTGATTCTATCTTTAGAGCTGACGTACCCAATGAAGTAAATAAACCTAAGTTGTTCGAGCTTGTTAGTCAATATCAAATACACAAACACTCGAAATCTTGTCGAAAATATAAAAAATGCTACCTGTAGACTTCATTATGGTCGATTCTTCACGGACAGGACGATTTGTGCTAAACCTATAGATGGGTCGTTATCTGATGCTTGCAAAACAAAAATTCTAACAAAACGGTCAAAGATCTTGAAAAAAGCGAAAAATTATATTGATGAATACTTAGACCCACACAAACCTATGTATTTAAAAGATGTAACTATTCTAGAATTTTTAAGTTCCCTTCACATAACAGAAGAAGAATATTATAATGCTCTTTCAATTGCTTCCGGAGAGGACTTTGAAATTCACTTGCGGCGACCTCCGAATTCTTGCTTTGTCAATAATTACTTTGCATTGGAACTAGAAGCTTGGGAAGCTAATTTGGATATCCAACCAGTTTTTAATTATTACAAGGCTGTTTCCTACATGTGCTCTTAGTTTTCGAAAGCTGAAACAGATTCTTCCGTTGCAATGAAAAAGGCTGCAGAAGAAAGCGAAAATTTAAGTTTCAAAGACAAAATGAAGAAACTAGCAGTTGCATTTCTATCCCACAGGCAATGTTCTTTACAGGAGGCGGTTTACCAGCTCATGCCTGAATTGTGGTTGAGGAAAACATTTCCTGTGGTTTCCTTTGCAAATTCTAATTTGCCCGATAAAAGGTTCAGAACTTGTAAATTGGAAGAAGAACTAAGTGAACTACCACCAGATAGTACAGATATTTTCAAGCGTAACAATTTAGACCGTTATGTTGAAGGACCCAATAAGGATTTTAAGGGTGGCAAGTATGGTATTCTCGACACATTTTGTTATGCAGAGTTTTTGGCCTATTACGTACTAGACGCAAAATCCAAATTGGACGAAAATGATTCCCAGCCAGAAATACTGCTGGATGATTTTAGTGAAACACCATGTGGTTACCCAAAATCAATACCTTTGATTTCATCCAAAGAAAAAATGAAATGCTGCAATATTCGTAAAGTTATAAGGTATCATACACCGAACCGTGTAACTCAGCCAGAGGCATATGCTCATCACTTACCACTATCATTCTATCCTTTCCGAAATGAATTTGAGTTGTTATGTGATGAAACTAAGACGTACACAGCTAAGTTAAATCAGCCACAAGTTTTGCAGATAGTTAATGAAAACAAACTTCGATATGAACCATGGGGTGACTAAGTTGATTCAGTGTTAATGAATCACACTTAAAGGCCAAGAACTGATGACTTTGCAGAACAAGAAAATGATGATCTTTCAGCTGAATATCCATCCATGGAAGACGAAGATGAAATTATTGCTGATGAAATTTTAGATTTTCAGGTCTAAAGTACTTACAATTCAAATCAAATATGCACTGGAGTTGAAACAGCAACGGATGATGAAATTAATCACTTGATTTCAAGTCTCAACAGTAAGCAGAGAGAAGTATTTAATGTTATTAATTCATGGGCTAGAAGGAAAGTAGCAAGTAGTTTCTCTAGAAATAATAATGAGATAGAACCTTTACAGTTGTTTATAACTGGTGGAGCTGGGACTGGCAAATCACACTTAATTAAAACTGTGGCTGCAATGCTTGTGAAAACATTGAACTACCGTTCCTTAAATTTAGAAAAACCTAAGGTTTTGATGTTAGCACCAACAGGAGTTGCTGCGGTGAATATAGCTGGAAATACCATTCATTCTGCACTTGGAATACCAGTTGACTGTAGGTTCCTACAAGTTTCCAAGCTCTCAGATAAAAAGAGATGTTCGCTGAGACTAAAATTTGAGGAACTAAAGGTTATAATTATAGATGAAATTTCAATGGTAGCAAATAAACTATTACTACATATTCACCAAAGATTACTTGATATTTTTGGCTATTCAGGAAATTGCAAGAAACCCTTTGCAGGCTTGACAATTATTGTTGTTGGAGATTTATATCAACTACCTCCCGTGATGCAACGTTCTGTATTTGCTGACTATCCTAATGAAATGTACAATATTTATCATCTGTGGCGTGTATTTAAAATGTGTGAGCTTACAGAAGTCATGCGCCAACGAGGTGACAACACTCTCATTAATCTTTTAAACAACTTTCCAATTGGAATTCTTACTGTAGATGATGAAGAACTGTTAAAATCAAGATTTATTTCTAAGGAAAGTAAAAACTATCCAAAGTAGGCTCTTCATATATTTGCTGAAAATGAACCAGCAAGACAACATAACAACTTAATGTTGAAACAACTTGATGATAATCTTTTTACTATCCAGGCTATAGACCAAGTACCTAAGGGTGTTCCAAACCACATTTATGACAGAATACTGAACTTAAGCCAAAGTCAAACTAATGGTCTATGTTTCGAGCTAAAATTCAAAGTTAGTGCAAGGATAATGTTAACATCAAATTTAGATGTAAGTGATAAACTGATTAACGGTCAAATTGGTACCATTATGTACATAACAAGAGAAAACAACTCAGTAAAAATGATCTAATTTAATGATTTAAACGCTGGCCGTCTTAAAAAGAGTGCTGATGCTTTTAGTAGGCAGATTGATGCTGTTCCAATTGAACGTGTAACAACAGATATAAAAACTAGCCCTAAGAAGGAAGCATCCCCTGTAATAAAAAGGACACAATTTCCTCTTGCTCTAGCATGGGCATGTACAGTGTATAAGGTTCAAGGCTTGAGCTTAAACGAAGTGGTAATCAGTTTCGATTTATTAAAACAAAAAGGATTTAACCATGGACAAATTTACGTTGCTTTGAGCAGAGTTACTTCTTTACAAGGATTATTCTTAACTGGAGAGTTCAAAAAAGCAGCAATTTCAGCTGACCCTCGAACACAGAATGAGTATGAATACTTAAGGGAGAACCAACACCTTCAGTCCAAAACCAGCAGCATTGATGATGATACATTGTCCATGATTACATGTAATGTGAGATCTCTGAACAAACATCTTGATGACATAAAAGCAGATGTACGTTTTATGAGAAGTCAAGTTATGTTTTTAACCGAAACACAAATGAGAAACGAAGATGAAGTCTCTTTAGAAGGATTCCTAGGAATATATAATAACAGTTCCCACAAATATTCAAGTCTTGCATGCCTATTTGATAGCAACATTAGGATTTTTGAAGAGTTTCGTTGCGAAGGAATATCAATTTATCAAATGTTTATTCAAAATGAAAGTCTCAAAATATTGCTTTTATACCGATGAAATGATGAAGCAATGTCGACTTTTCATGAACTTTTGGAATATCTCATCAATACATTTTTGTTGAATGTGTTATAATTAATAGGTTTCTCTATAGAATTAAAAAATAGAATTTTCATTGTTGTGTGGTTTCAAGAAGTGAAAGATTTATATACTATATTTTCTACAAATTGAAATCTGCAGACTTCATCTTTCGACACAACTGCAGCAACAATTATAAGACTTTATCATTTTTCCTTTTTCAAAGTTCATATCATATCAGAACCTCTATTTTAAATATTATATATTTATGTGTGTTTTTAACGTATTTATTACAATAATTTAGTTCATGGATTTGTATCTCAATTTGTTGAAAAACAATAGATAAATGTATGTTCGTTCAAACGGAAAAAAAGGCTTTTCCTTATTGAAAGTTTTGAGATACCGTTCGATATTTGTGACTAATGAAATTTGATTTTGTATCAAAAATTAATAAAATTGTATTTATTTGAAAAATGAAAAGTTCTACTAATTGTCAATAATGTATCAAAGAAGAGATTACATAGACTCGGTCACCAATTGGATATTGACTCTTGAAGTTTGAATCAATAACTGAAGCAACTGAAACCTTTTGTGCTGCACTGCTATAAACATGATGTCTTTACTCTCATCATAACCTATAACTTTACTGAGCTGATGAAAAATGAATACTAGTTATAAAAAGTATTAGACACCTGAAACCACACTATGTAAGTCCTTATTGTTTAGTTAGTTCTTGGATAATGCAAAAATATTGCTATCAACATAACGCTTTGAATCTTTTTTTAGGATAGACAGGTTCAAACAAACAAGCAACTTCCACGATGCAATGTGTTACTAGAAGTTACTGGTAACATCTTATAATACAATAGTGATGTGGCATGTTGGTTTTATTTCAAAGTGGTGATTGAATTCACTAGGAGCTTGGCGACATGCATATGATCGTGCTACTTATGAGATATAAACGGAAGTTCTTAAAATATTCATTAATTTATAGTTGCAATACAGAAAAAAATTTGCAATGCATAACAGCACTGTTTGTGTAGCAGAAACATTACGAAAGATAACGTCGATACCAATTGGTTTAATATGTTGCAGTTATGAACAATACTTAAACAACAACAAAAATAATTATGCTTTTTTTTTCATTGTATTGTATTTTCATTGTTTTATGTTAAACATAAAATCTACACTTGTATTTATTCAGTCTTTTTGTGACTGAAAAAATTTTATACTAGTATGATAAACGCACAATTAATAAAAACAATGTAAAAAAAGCTGTTCCTTTTTTACTTATTGAGTTTGTATCGATTTCGCTTGTCTTGTGAGTTATTATTAAAATTATTTGGTGGATATGCCTATCGCTAACTATTATTGAATTTCTGTAATTTCTCTCTGAAATGACAAAGGACTTTAAAATTAGAGGCTTTCAAATGAAAAATTTTGAGTCCCATTCTAAATCTTATGTTCAGTCCCCATCATGGGTCAAACAGTTTTGCACCATATGGTTCTTGTATCCCTTAAATTCAATAAAAATCAAACAGTATCTGTGACCTGTACTTGTTGCTAGCGTTCGTAATCGTTGCCATATATTCCATCAACTGAACGTTTTGAGGAAAACAAACAATGTAAATGAAAGTTTCCACAGAATCAGTAACGGCGCATTTGACTTGTTTTTTGTTGTTTTAGGAAAATATAGAAAACATGTTGAAGAGGGTTTTGGTTTTTATTGTGTTATCAGCTATCACATCTGCCTATATTGATATATTTAAAGATGACTATGATGATGACGATGAAGATGAAGTTCTTGAAGATCTGTTCAGCCGAATCCCTAATTTGGGAAGAATTAGGACAACAAGACGATTATCCGTTCGTCAATTAAGTCAACTAAGTCAAATGTGCAGAACTGCGTGTGTTAAGACAAAGGTTAAGAAACAGTCCACATGGAATGGCATGTCAATGTCTTATTACATTTACGAGTGTGTCCCTCCTTCTTGCAAGTGAGAAAATGAACAACCGTTGGTTTATTTATAGATGCATCGGTAACAGTTATAGACGCTTTTTATACGGAATAAACGCTTTCTTCAAGCCATGTAATCTGGAATAGTCATATAAACATATGTGTTAAAGAATTTGACACATCAGATTGTTAGTCACACTACTTCACTAGCGTTTCTATACAAACATTTTGTTGATGTAGAAAAGCTCTGAAATATTTTTATTTCTCTTAGTTTTATTAAAAATAAAATGCAATTCATGGAACGATTATTAAAATGATTAGACTGGATGAATTAGAATCGTTGACATGTGAAGAATAGCTGCAAATCGGAGTAAATGTAACCAACAGATATTGATTTAGAGTTTAAAATATGTTTGAGGTTTCCATAAATTTCATCTTCATTCTCTTCAAGTACGGTCACGCATAGCTGTTGCAGATAGGAACGCACCGAATGATGTAATACGTTATGGTGTAGGTAAATACTCTATATGTCTGTTTCACTTTTTTGTTGCGGCATTTTTGTTTCCGGCAAATAAACGGATTGTTATGACGGACCAAACGCATTTTATTTCGAATCCGAAAAGAAGTTTTCTTCAACAGATATTCATTTTCAAAGCTTGATTCATCTGACTTTTCAAGGTTTTGCTTGAAGTTACTTTTGATGTCTTTGTTTCTGTAGCCATATATCAAAACTGCTGAAAGTAACAGCAGTATTCTTACATTCCACATTATCTTGTTGTTGTTACTGAAAAGTATAATGATTTCAATGTAATCAACTGTAATAGAAAGTGAATGTAAAGGAACCAAGACAATGAGGCTTTTGTGAGACACTGAGGAAACGGCTTATTCTGTTTTCCTTTTATAGAAGAATAAGTTTGTTTTTTTGAAGCATTGATCAAGGCAAATAAGTGTTTCAACAGGATGACTCACTAACTACCTGCCCAAGTACTCGACAACTACCTGTCCAAGTAAAAATAAAATCAGATCGCCACCTCGCAACTACCGGTTCTAGGACAATAACACCCTGGAAATGGCCTTCTGGATGATTGACCCCAGTAAATTACTCTTAGAGCAGCCCTGGATAATTAACCCAGGACAATTGTCCCAAATGTAGGTAGCCTTAAACTTAACCCTACATTGGGTGGGGTAAATCATCCGGGAGACAATTTTCCCGGGGGGAGGGGTTAGTGAGAATTGTTCTGGCACCACAACTGTCCAAAACATTCATAGCAAACACTGCTGAGATTTCAGAATTACAGCATTCATATTTATTTCAATTCTCAATACAAAAAAACGGAAGTTTCATCAATATCAGAAATTTCAATAAAAAATGTAAGGAGCATGTACCTCTAACATTCAATTCACGACGACAAACTTCATCGAGAGATTTCTTCAACTTTTCCATATTGAGTTTCTCATCTGTGGTTATAACTGGTTGTTTCATCGATCTGTCATCCATCATGATTATCGTTTCAGCAAGAAGATTTTCCAATGTTGTTAATACTGTTGTTTTAACACTCGAACACTACTTCATCACCGTTGATATGAAAATAAGTCTCTCATCCGTTTTGAGGACTTTTCAATAATAACCTATCATGAAGATAAAGTCATAATAAGAATAATATTATTTTCTTTTTTAATTTTATGAAATGACATAGCGATGAAACCATCCGTGATTTTTAAGGACTATTTACCAAACAAACTTGAATCATACCAGAGATATCTAAACCTTAATACAGTGTGTCCACCAAAAATGTATCGGCTCGTAAAACTTAAATTAACAATCTCACGATTTTTTATAGAAATTTTACTAGCACTTAAATTTTGTTTGTTATTTCTTTTGAGATTGAAACTACCGGAACGTTTTTTTACAATGGAAGGTAGTTAGCAGAAGAATTTCTCAACAATGCATTTCTTTTTACTTTTGGGAACAGAGGAACAACAGAATTTATTGTGAACAAAATATTTGCAATAAAAAAGCTTATTGTCACAAAAAGATACATTTCATCAGATTTCATGAAAATAAAACTTTAAAGTGAATCTATCAAGTTTTGCTGGGGGAATAATTTTCACCATAACAATCGATGTTTTGTTATAAAACAAACAGAGCAGTATCAATAATAGCAAATGCATAAGTTAATACTATCTCCCAAAGGTAAAAAGAAATGCATTGTTGAGAAATTCTTCTGCTAACTACCTTCCATTGTAAAAAAACGTTCCGGTAGTTTTAATCTCAAAAGAAATAACAAACAAAATTTAAGTGCTAGTAAAATTTCTATAAAAAATCGTGAGATTGATAATTTAAGTTTTACGAGCCGATACATTTTTGGCGGACACACTGTAGACCTTCCCGAATTTCTGTTTAAACACCGTGTCATGGCCTAGCATCTAACTTTCGCCTCGCCTTTTTCAAACTCTAACTTACTTCTAATTTTTCTACTGGGGAACTGAAAGAACGAGTAACTATTACTTACTGAGAACATTATGCAATTAGAAAAACTATGAAAAACATAGAAACGAGGCTAAACTCGATAATTAATCATTAACTCGGCATTTAAACAGAAATTCGGGAAAGGTGTATTCATACTTATTAAGTTTACGCATTCAATTTTTTTGTAATGACAAAATGTTAAATATTACCATTGTAACTCAAACAATACTTGTCGGAAATGGCTTAAATTTATACTTTTTCAACTTACACATCAAATTATTTTGCAATGCCAAATGTTATCAATGTTTAATGTCAATAATGTCAATCCAACAATAATTACCATAACTGAAACGACAATTAATGATACTGGTTTCTTACAAGAACACTTTCATTTCCATTTTGACAACTGCTTATATTTCATATTCGTGCTACTATCCCGATATAAGTAATACATTAATTCGGTTTCAGGTGTTAATTAAGACGTGTTGGCGAAATTCTCGGTACTTTAAATAATGTTACGATAGCAATACAGAGTTCAATTGGCCAAAATCTAAATTTCTATCCCCAGTTGGCGATAATTCTGCGAAAAAGACATTTTTATAATCAAACGCTTTACACTTTTGGATCAATTCACAATATTTGGTTAAAAGAAGGTCATTTGAGTTAAATCTGAAACATCTAAAAAATGAACCATTCAACTATGCCTGCACAGCTATGGTAAAAAACACGGTATTATTTCTCAATTTCAGGATATGTTTGTTGAAAATTTCCTTGGCCTGCAGATGCAGTGTATACTAATTTGATGGGGAAAAATATACTTCCGTTTGATTGCGATGGACTATCCGAATGTCTTGCAAAGATTGGGGATGCATTTCATGACATAGTAGCTATAAGTCTTCCATTTCCAAAGAAATACTTTTTTCAGTTTAACGTTACGACAACCCTTTCGGCAGAAGATTGGGTTGTGGTGTCGAACACTCATACGCATGCGCATCCTTTTCCTTCGACTTCCAAAGAATGAATCTTTCTTGCGAACACTTCTAGGTCTTCTTGTAAAGGATTTGTAATCTCGGAAAACCCACAAAATAGCACAGACGAAAGCAACAAAACCAACAGAGCAAACCACATATCTTCTTTGGTTTTTGTTTAAAGGAGAATTAACGTCAAAATTAATGTGCCTTTTTTTTTCGATAGTTCGATAGTATTGTTAAAGAAGAACTCGTGTTCAAAATTTCAGCTTCATTGCACCATGTTTCGTCAAGTTATGACCAAATAAAGTTTTCTATCTTTTTGAAACTGTGACGTCACGTATGTCCAAGGTTAAGTTTGCGTTTGTGATCTAACATTTATGATCACGCTAACAATAAATGAAATCGATTAACTTTTTCCTTTTTGTTTCAATTGACTATTGAAATGTTTTTAAACATCAAAGAAAGAAAAAAAAGTTAATGCAGCTACGTCGTAGGGGGAATACGCGGATGAATAAAGTATTTTTCTATTTGTAATTTAACTTTTTTTTCACTTTTTAATAAGCTTCCAATTTTAAAGTTAATAAGACTGAAATGACGGTTTGTTAGGCATATGGATGCTTTCATTACCGCGACTATCTTATAAAAACCAGGTTATATTCTGTGTAAAGAAAAAATTTTTCATTGCTTGTTCTATTTATTTAACAACAATGAAAAAAAGATTGTGCGCAATATAACAAACTCAGAAAAAAATATACAAAAAAATATATACTAGAAATGTTTTCACCAATAAAATACGATAATCTTACTTTAGATGTGAAATTTTTGACGTCCTTGAAGTTTTTCTTGTATCTTTGAAATTGAATGTACGCAGTTTCCAGAACAGTTTTATTGAGACAGATAATATCGAAATCTTTGTGCTCAGTTATACAACACCTTCAACGCTGCTTATGCATATACATTATAAAACAGATGGACATACGTGACGTCACAACTGTAATAACGGTTAGTTGTGGAGCATAACTTAAAATGCTTATTTAAAGCGAAATAAAAATTTTTAACAAATTTGGATAAAGCCATTTGATTTGTAAAAAGATAAAGTTTTATTTTAGCGAAAGTTGTTTTTTGACGTTAATTCTCCTTTAAGGTAAATAATGCAAATACTTCTGGTTTCATCTACGAGTAACTTTATTTCAAGATTATTTCAAAATAAGATATGTTATGATAAATCTTACATTGCTTTGATGATGTTTATACCGAAACGTTTTTGCTTGTTTGAAGATCTCGTGGTTTTATTGTTTTGATATGGCAAACATTTATACAAATATTAACGAAGTATTACAGAAAACCAATCTTAACAAGAAACGCTATGCATTTGAACAAATCGCGTAAAAGTTTTATGAATACACGCTTTTTTTTCATAAGAACAATTTTATAAGAACACGAGCCTCAGATTTGGCCAAAAAATAAGAACAAAATAAGAACAACCCGAGGCTCAAATCATTTTCCAAAAATTAAGAACAGCCTGAGCCTGAATTTTCTTGGAAAATAAGAACAGTTCATGATGTGAATTCTCTCATTGGTAAATGGTTTAGAAGGTTATTGGTTTTTTTTTCACCTCCAATAAATGTGCGAATGGGTCATTACCGAACAGCAACCATACTTTTTGCCAGTTGTTTTTAAAAAATATTTCTATTTTACTGGAAGTAAATATATATATAAATATATATATAAGAAGAACAAAATGAGGCTGAAATTTGAAACTGTGTTCTTAAAGCAAAGAACAAAATAAGAACAATTCAGGCTGAAAAAGGCTCAAAAAATAGGAACAGCCAGCCTCAGGTCAGATTTTACTGGTTCTTATAAAAAAAAGCGTGTAATATTTAAAAACCATTCAATCCCTTCTGCACATGTGCAAGAAGAAAAGCAGCCAAAAGAATGCTTTTGATCGAAATTAAGTTAATTTTGTTTGGAAGAATAAGATGTCAAATTTCCTTTATTAACCCACAGACAAATAAAAAAATCTTGATCAATTTGGAATGACGACATCATGTTAGGAACTCCTACAGACAAAAACAAAATTAAAAAAAAGTGTATATCACAGATCAAAAAGTCAGTGCAAATTGAAAACTTTGTTCTTCAAACCACAAGTTAATCTGCAAATATTGAGATAGATATTGCAAAAATAAAGCATAAGGTAAAAACAACCTCAATGATTTATCATACCTCCGAAATTATGAAGTCACCTAAAGTTAATACAACTGAAGACTAGTTCAAATATAAAGTGTCTTATACGACGGTGAAGAATTTATTGTACAATGTGAAAAAACTTTGTGTTCCCCTCCAGAGATGATAAAAGAAGATCTAAGAATTACAAATTTAAGAACAAGTGGATTTTCATAACCAAGGACTTCCAAGATATAAGTCTACATTATTACATGCATTCAAAAATAACTTTATATAATGTATATACCTCTGAATGGCAAAATTCTGGTTTTTTTTGGTATGAAATATGTAATATTAAGGATATCTGATGACAGTATGACATACATTTTTAGTCATGTACTGTCAATGTTCCTAATTACAGACAGCCTTCCTAATTACGGACACAAAACAAAACATATTCTTTAAATTAAAAACACGGCACACAGGATCTAATCTAGAATGGAAGGGCAGTGACCGGCAGAAGGAAAAAGGGAACATTATGAACATCCAAGGGGCACTTTTATTAGAAAAAGGTCAACTTGCGCTTTATTTCGGTGGGTTAAACCTGTGACCCCCCAATACAAGAGTGATTTTTGAAGTTTTTAAAGTGAAATAAATTTTAAAACAAAAGAACGTAGAGGGCAGCGTCCGATCAACAGACTCTCTTTCGGCCTAGATTAGACCCTGGCGCATCTCGTACTGTCAACCAAACTATAATAAAATAAACCTCTAAATCAGAGATAAGCATATTTATTTCAATGCAATAAAATTACAGTTAGAATTTATTTTTCTTAATTTCAAAGATTTCTTTTACAACAGTTTCTTCTAAAATTGCCTGTTCTCTTGGGACCCACACACTGTTTTTGTGAGCTCTGTGTACAGTGATAACCATATTAACAGAAAAAAATGGCCACATGTAATATTGGTAATACCATCACATGAAACAGAGGGTTTTGATTGAGGGTATGATTCTAGAAAGTTAATTTCATCATAAAATAAATCAAATATATATATATATAAAAAGGTTTTGTACGTCAATCAGAGGAGGAGGACATTTGTAGAGTATATATTAAAATTAGATATCATAATGAAAGGTCATTATGATTCTACATGGTCAATTCTTCACGTGTTGCTGCTAATAATTGCTCTGTCTCACAAAACATTTTATTCAGTTATACATGGAATCTTTGTTTACTTTTTATACCATCAATGAATCTAATTACACATGGTACAAGATATCCTTGTAGGGGATATGCAGTCAGTGTTTTGAATTTCTATTTATTATGGTGATTCCAGTAATAAGGATCATTGACAGTAAAAGTTAAAAAGTATTATATATTATATATATATTGGGGCTGGGGGCAGCTAAATGGCAGCATACAAGCATTCTTGATGTTCGAGCTGAGGAGGAAATTGAGCTGAGCTGTACCTGTCCAAAGCTTAAAAGGCTTTTTTACAACCCACACACACAACTTGTTTAAGCAAAGTCCAAAGACCTTTTGTGAGCCTTAGAAAATGATATTTTTTCCAAAAAAAATAAAACGTGTCCTTTTCACTCTGCTTACAAAATATTGAGAAATTCAATTTAGAAAAGAATTATCTTTTTCATCTGCATTTTTTTAAAAATCAAATGAAATAAATTATGGTAACAGACCAAATCGATTATAGAAACTTACTATTTTTCAAAAGCACTTTTTCTGCAGTTTATTTTCAAACAGTTGATTGCTGAAGGTATCGCATGCGTGCGTACCATGAATATCTTAGACTGTGATTTGCAAGTGCAATGGCATAAAGGCTATTTTTTGGCTTCACGACGACGACGATCGGTTTGCATTCCAAACACCTCGCGTATCCGCGATTTGAAAAAGATCAACTTGGATATGTTTTCAATACAAACAATATATGAACAGGTTTTAAAACGGCTTGAAAGTATGCATGGTTGAAAATACTTGATGGAGTAAATACACTTTGTCTTTTAAAATTGGTTTTTCGAGAGGAACCCTCTTAAATATATGAGAATGATGCCGAATAAAAAATTAATAACTGTGTTCTAGATGGTGAACTGCAAAAGGAAAAGCATAAACATTTATTTCTCAAGCGAAACTTTTCTCGAGTTGTGGCGTCAACATAATGGCTGTAACTCAAGATTTCACTAGACCAAGATAAAATCATACTTCAATATACTAATTAAAAACTACGATGGCCCTGAAGGGTCAACCTTTTAGGCACCTTTTTTTTGTTATTTCTATGTTTTTATTTAATTTGATTTTTTCGCTTCTCATTTATTCTTATTCTTCTTACATTTTGTCTGATCTCTCTACACAACGATCAAAACTCGTGTAAATGCCGCCTTTGTAGAAAAAGAAACTATAACTGCAAGCAAAAAGCACAAATGTTGAGTAAAACTGCGCTTAATATAAGTCGAAACTGTTTAGTAAAAGATAAGACACCAATTCATGAACTTCCTCCCACCATGCATCTCACCCGCCACATTTCCTCTACTAAACGCCGCGGCGTTAATTAAAAATTCCAGTTATTGGATGCGGTGTTTAATAGAAGGCAGCGTTTATCAGAGGGTGGCGTTTATTAAAGGAAAGACGGTTAATAGCTGCCTTCCATTAAGTGCGCTCGTTCATCTTCTCGAAGCAAAAATAATTCCGAGAATTAAAAAGTGTGAAAAATTTCCGAAAAGCAAAGAAGGTTTACAAGCATGGTTCAAGTAAGAAAAAATGAACATAGAACATAGTCGAATAATAACACACAAACTACCTCCAAATTTGAAAGGTTGTCAAGTTTCAACGTCTCAACTCATTAATTATTCATGACCGCTTGACTTTTTGATGCAATAAGGAACATGAATTGTGTTTATTCATTAATCAAGCAATCTTCTAGGTTCTAGGTTCTAGGTTCTCATATCTTCGTTTGAAAGGACAAATCATTACATAATAACAAAGTTATGGCGGAAAACTTGGGAGATCGCATCTTTGCTGGGGAAACCAATAGTGCGGGCAAAAATCACGAAAGCGATCAATATTCGAGTTTAAGATTATTCGAATCAAAACTGTTCGATCGGAATAAATGTTCGCTCTTGGCATTTCACATGTAGATAATAAAGTGATATGTCTGAACATATTATTCGAGAACGAATGCTACTCACGTTACCCGTTTGCATAAGTGATTTGGGTACGCCAATAATCACCAAAATTACAGAGGAAGGGTACGAGAACTTCAACGAGATGTCCAAGGATTTCACTAACAACATCATCAATCAAACAAAAGAACTTCAACAGAACAATCCTTCAATCAAGATCAATCTAAAGAAATACCAACGCTTAAGAAGGCAAAAAACGGTTACAAAATGTAAGAAAAACAACTAAGACAAGAACTAGACAAAAGGGCAAATGACCTTAAAAGAAGCTTCCAACAACTTTGCCCTTGTAATCTGAAAATTTCCATCTTTCAAAATGAGAATTCTTTGATGCAATTGCACTGAGATACAGGTAGGATTTGAAACACATACCGTCTGTTTGTGCTTGTGGGAAATTGTCCACTATAGATCATGCACGTGCACTCATCTGAGAGATGGTTTTGTGTACCAAAGACAAAATTGGCTCAGAGATACAATTGCAGTCAATATAGAGGAAATTAAGAAAGATGTAGTAATTGAAGCACCACTGGAACAACTTGCTTGAGGGACCATTAAGATTGACAGTGCGACAGCAGACAACAGGGCTTCAGGCTTTTAGTTGCAACATGGCCTATGAGCAATCTTCGATATAATGGTATTCAATGCCTTACGCAAACCAAAGGCTGAATGCAAGCGAAATTTATGTGTTATAAGTCCATTAGTATATTCAAAATTGGGCAAAGTTTGATTAGCGGGATTCGGAAAAATCAAGTTTCGTTTACACGAAACTATTTTTCTATAGATTTGTAGGGAATTGTATACAGCTTAGTAGAGTTGTTCGTGAATTTTTCCCTACAAAGTCATTAGAAACTTCACATCAACACTTGAAATAGGCGTGCAAAGTAATGATGTTTCTTTTGATACCAAAAAAGGCTTTAAATCTCTAAAGTATCGTTCTAGTAGAACAGTTTTACAAGAATTCTCACAAGTAATTGATTTTTTTCGTGTAACAGGCTCGTCGAGTTTACGAATCTCCCTAATGCAGAAAAATTTCTAAAGTCTTAACTTTAGAAATACTAATTGCTATGAAGTAAGTCCGCAATAAGGACTGAATACAAGTTTACTTGCTCTAACTCTTGTGTGGTAAAGTAAAGATTATTGACTACTCTAATAATTCTATAACAATTCAATATCACACGCTAGAGTGGTTCTGTAAGATTAATGGAAATTAAAATAGATATCATTAATACCCATAGAAACCATAACGTTATAATTATTATATCAGTGTCTCTGTTGTCACCATGACTTCATATAAAGCTTCACCAATCTCCTACATGAGTAATGAAAGGGTTTCTATACGTACTCCTACTTACTCTCATCTCACAACTTACACATCACCTTTCATTATAAATGAAGTCATGAAGAAATGGTTTTTTTGCGAAATCCACATAGATAATCAAAGTTTTACTTAAAACATCACTGTCTTCCTTAATTGCAGTGATTTCCACAAGCTTCCTTCAGATAAAAAAGTTCAAAGTGTGAAGGTCTGTCTTTCAGCTGATTAGAAAATTAGATTACAGAAATCACTTCATGATTACGACCATTGGTTTAAAAAATTCTCTTTAGATATCCTTGCGATCCATGGGTTCTATAAGACCAGGGGCGGACGCAGGGTACAGCTCATACAGCTCCAGCTGTAGTAAAATTTCGTCAAGAGAATGATTTCTAATGATTTACGGCCGTTTTCCTTTATTCTCTCTTCGTCGATTTGTCACGTCGTCATCATAATATCACGCGACGCGTCTGTCTAATCTGTCTAATACATTTATTTATGGATTAGCGCATTATTTGTTGGCGCCCCATTTGACTCACAAATTTTAGGTAAGCCATAACTGCAAACCCCACAGCTTGATTGTTCTGCCTTACAGCTCAAAACTCGGTCCCTTTTGATCTATGATGATACGAGTTATAACTAACAGTTTTGAGCTGTATCGATACAGCTCAAAGATACAGCTCAAGTCCCGATTCTACGGTAGTTCGACACCCATAGCCCTAATCGTAGCTTAGCAGTAATTCTTTCGTTCTTCCGTCTGTTTGAACAGTACAGCTCTCGTGCCTAAAGTACGTAGAACGATAATAGGTTTTAGCCCAAAGTGTAAGCCTTTAGGTCTTTCGGTCGTCGGTAGAGTGGTCAAATACAGCTCAAATACAGCTCAAAGCTATGGAAGCCGATTGTCACATACTTTTGATATACTAAGAATATCAAATGATATACTTGGTATATCACTTGATATACTAAGTATATCACTTACTTCGCACCTTTTGATATACCAAGTATATCATTTGATATTATACCATACACGTGCAAGGAACCTCTTTCTTGATTTTTACCACGTCAGAGAATCATTGTTCTCCAAGACGTTTTTATTTCTCCAAACGAGAAGGGACTTTAGAGCTGAGAAATACCTCGCAGAAGATGAAAGAAAACATCGTGATGGATGCAAAGTAAGTTTTTGTTTTCCCCTTTTATTAAAACTTTGTATTTTATAAATCTTCAGTTTTGTTTGTTTTGTTTTGATTATTAATTTGTTTAATTTAAATGCAGAACAAATAAACAAAGATGAATGTGAGTTTAGATTCAATATAATTTTTTCACACAATATCTCTACTCTAGATATATTTGTAAATTTGTGGAAAAAGAACATAATTTCATGATTTTTTTATTATCTTTTGCCTTGCTAACTCCGAGTTATTGATGTTGTCTTGATTACTTAAAAACTTGTTATGTATTTTAAACATGGTACACTGGTCGTGATAAAAAAAATTACAGAGTTTGCTACTTACATTACGTTAACTTTGATTTTTAAAAATTATTACATTTATCTTGAGATCTTTTGGTGTGATGACTTTTTGTATAGCTATATGTTTTGCTAGCTTTATTTGGAAATAATTCGTCAGTGAGTTTGTTAGGAGGTCTTACATCATTAATACTTCACAGCTCAACTTTGCATTTTACAGTGATCACCCTCTCTGTTGTTAAAAGCATTTGTTAAAGATCAAGGATAAATATTTAAAGGAAACATTTCCTTGTTGCATTTCTGTGTATCCTCTGATGTTTCAGATGTAACTGATAGGTTTATTTTAGTTAATGTGGAAGCAAATTGAAATTGTAAGGAAAACCATTTTGTGTTAAATATTTCTTATGTTTGTTGGGACTTTCATCAATCATTAGTCTCCCTATCCATTCACAATATTCATCATTTAAATCAGTGCAAAATTAAATCAATGCTTGATCAGTTAATGTAGCTTTGTAACCTGAAGGAGTTACCCTCCAATCTCACAATCCATGTTTTGTTTTAAGGAGACCTCTAGCATTTTCCTCATACTCGCTATGTTCCATTGGTTCTTGGTTTTCTTTGTAAAAGTCTGCTTCTTTATAGAAATCCTGTGTTTTTCCTAAAACATATGGACGGTCATTTCTGTTGAAGAGGCTAGATGCTTATTCTTTGTTGTGTTATTCTCCAAGTACAGATAGTGCTTGTATTCTGTTTTTATAGCTTACGCTGCATCTTCAGGTTAAAAAATATTCAGATTGAAATCTTACTTATACAGCTCGATAATTGCTTGTATTTACAATAAAAAGACATAAAACTGTTAAGATAAAAAGAAATGAAAATTGGCAACACCCAGAAGATCAAGTGATAAGAAAAAAGAGAAACTGCATAAATGTTATAAACTGCTTGTATTGTGTGCTTTTTGGTAGGAAAGTTAATAAGTTTTGATAAACGTCATGAGAAATATACACTGAACATGTCAGCTGTCCTGTTTATAGTCATCTCCATTATAGCTTGAAATAGGAAGTATTTTGTTGTGTTTACAGTTTTGCTTTAGTATGTATGGACTGTATAATGTACAACAATAGATGGAAATACTTCTGATTGCTAGTTTGAATATTGACTAGACTTTGTCATATGATTTTGTTTTATATCCAAAAATGATATGATTGATTTGCATTTACTTGCATTTGTATTTCTCCTTTTGGGATCCAAAATCCAATATCTTACTTTCACATGGTGTACCCTGTTAATTTAACCATGGAATTTAAGTAAGATTTCATGATCTGTATTTTATTTAGAGATTGAAAAATCAGTTAATTGAATGGTTAATGGTTACTATATATCATACTAGTTTACTATAATGTAACATATCTTAATTTTGAATTGTTCATTGTCTGTCTTTTTAGAAACATTAACAGTATCAGCACCTGCTGCAGCAACAAACAGCAAATTAATTTAATCAAGTCTGGAACTGGAACTTTCTTGAAAGTGAGCATACTAGGAGACTTTTCGTACAACAGAAGGAACATGTTTTATTGGATATATAATACTAGTTTTATGACTTTGTACATAAAAGACGTTGACATTTTATATTATGTTGTATTTACTTTTGTTGTGCTAATATCGAATAAAGTTTTAAATTTTGGCTTCTATCCTTATGGCTCTGTGGTTGCAATGCTTAGTGAAAGGTAATTTTGGTGTCTGGGGTGTTCACCGTGACTAACTGCGACAGAACTCGTCTGTTAAAATGATCGCACATTTTCGGACGGCATTTTTCCGGAAATCGGGTTGTCCCGAATAAAAATCGGGAATCGGAATACTTATTGGAATCCGAAAAGTTGAGCTGTACCTACAAAATATTTCTGCGTCCGCCCCTGAAGACACCGTTTAACTTCCCGTTATACGTAGGTGTAAGATGTTTGCTGCAATTTTTTTCATTTATTTATTAAAAGAGCAAAATCTTTTCGATTAAAAATCATCGTCAGTGCTGATGTAAAAATTATCCTACATATTGAATTAATTTTGATTCCATTGATTTTCACGCCATGGGAATCTTCACGCCACAAATTTCTCGCAGATGAATACATAATGTAATCGCATTGGATAAAGCAAATTTGAAAAAATAGAATTTTCTGCATTGAATAAAATCATTCAAAAAGTAGTTATAGGATTGGTCTTTCATTTAGCTAGTTTCGATTGGTCTTTGACATTAAACAATACCCTGTGTTTATGTAATAATGTGAAATGGTTTTTAGACAATTAAACCACCTAGTGAATAATTGGATTCTGCTCTAATTGTTTGACATAAAGTTCCTTTTTAGATTGTTAAGTGTTATATGTCCTTGTTGTTTGTTGAAAGCAATTGGTGTTGAAGATGAAGCTTGTATTAAGCGTGTTATTTCTGATGTTTGTAAATACCTTCAGTTATAACCATAATCATTTGATTTCAAGCGTTAAATCAGTACTTCCTAACTTGTATTTGAATGATGTTTTTGAGCAGATTGAAGATGACGAAATTGCAATGAATTATTATGATCCTGTACAAAACAAAGGACTTGGTCAAAGCAATCGATATCGAAAAGTACCACCAACAATAAGGCAACATTTTCGTGGCTGCAAGAAGTGTGTAAATAGAATTGAAAAGATACCTTTTAAATGGCTTGGACGCACATTTTATTCCTACAAGACGGTGTGTGTTCCTAGTTGTTGACGAGGAGAATAAAAATTCATTGTTGACTGGCGATCAGCTCTGGACGACTCATCTTGATATTCTTATGAAGAATGTATTTTGATAATAAAGAAATATACTGTCAAAACATTTTATGTAATTTTCAATATTTTTTGTGAATTCATTTTATTAGCACTAGAATGGAAGATGATATCCATGGTAATATACGCAGTCTCCTGCTAACTCGACATTGACGGGGGGCTGGGAAACATGTCGAGTTAGGCGAGGATCGAGTTAGCGGGGGAAAACTGCATTATCTTTCACTCATCAGTAAAGGGAACCTAAACTGAAAATATTTTCAAAAATGATGTAACTTGATATCAGTAAAACAAATTTAGTAAAACACCATTAAAAATCAGTAAAACAAATTCTTGCCAAGGTTACTCCGGTTTGATTCCACTATTTTTGTTGACGAGCCTGAAGAAGCCTGAACAACTGCTAAGGCAAGGAATAGAATTGTCAATTTTGCTGAACATAATTTAAAGTCAAATTCACCATAGTTAGTGGTTATCACTCTCGTATTTAATGCAAGTTCCCTTTGGCGGTGATTCATCGTGGGCGAGTGAATATACCACAGCGCTTGGTTGAGGGAAAGCAGGTAGATGTTGTTTTTGGTGTTGCAGGAGGTTATCCAGGAGAGCACAAGCCCTTGATCGGGTTTGTGTCACTCTTTATAGTGTCAAATACTTCGGAGCCTCCAACCTAAGCCGTGGCCTCACCTGGAAAACAGATGCAATAGCAACTAAGTGTATCTAGCACGTAAAACAATACGTAATAATTAGTTGTTGCTTGTGGATTAATACGTTTGTCAGCAAAAAATAGAGGGTCAGAGGCGGATACAAACATGTCAGTGGAAATAGCCTATTACCTATATTGTAAGATATTGATAAGAAGACAAGTGACTAACTTAAGGGAAACTCAAACCCAGTTCTCTTAATAGCTTCCACAAATTTTAAAACGCTGATTTTGAATTCAAGGTTAATTTCTCTTTAGCAGAAAGAGAAAGAACTCAATAGTTTTGCTCTAACCACTAAGCTACTGACCCCATGTGATCACACTAGTTCGTGGCAGACAAGTAAATGATTCAGCACCCGAGCGTGTCGCTAAACTTTAAATACATTTTTTTCATCAACGCTTTCCACTGCATCTTCGTTGAATTACTTCTACAACTAGCACGTTATTCATGACAATGTTTACATTTTACCGGGCCTCAAAAGACGTGCAAATAACCGTTGAATAAAGATTTAATGAACTGACTCCGTAATAAATTACAGAATCAAGAAAGTTAAACTTCTTGTACCAAGGTAGAAAGTGCGGACGCAAAGATCGCCGTGTTTAACAAATTAGTAAAGGCAAGATTAGAATTATATAATACATAGTAAAGAGCAAATTACATCAGCTTTGATGGGTTCATGGTTCAAAATCTGAGAGTATAGGTGCTCATCGCGGCTAGTCGTAGTTGGAAAATACAATAACATATGATATAATAGGAATATAATTTAAAAACATGTGTATCTACAAAAATGAAGCGAACGTTTTTTCGCAGTTTGACAGTTACCTTGTAGTTGAACTTCTTGTATTTTCGTAGAATATGTAGAAATCTTCACATCAACTTTCTGGATGGAAGCAAAGCAAACGTCTTTACCAGAAAGGAAGAGTGAAAGACATTTACATGATTCTTTTAACAAACAGCTTGAGTCTTTCAACTAGCATGTAGCTTTAGCTAAAAATGCCCCCGCCCTCAAGCATTGCAATTTGTACACACAGCAAGCTATACATTGCAAGCTATACAACGGAAACAAAAACAAAGAAAACTTTGTTACTTTTTGTTATCTCTTGGTCGTGTAACATCAACACGAAAGTTGGAAGATGATGATGATGATGATGAAGAACAAAATCGGAAACTGACATTCGCCTATCTCGTGAAACTACTATGCAATGATCGTTGCCATAATTACCCTGGCTTGTTACCAGGTCTTTTCTGTTTTTTGCTGACAAAGCTACAAATGGAGATCTACTCAGGTAAGGGAAACGAAATTTTAGAAAATGGGACAGTTTTCACTGGACGTAAGTTAAAGTGAATAAATAAATAAATAAATATATAGTGTTGGATGCTGATATATAGCTTTGTCAGCAAAAATTAACAGAGAGCTGGAACCGAGTCGGGGTAATAGTGGCAAAAAATTTCTTTCCTGTTTTCACAACTGCAGTTATTTACCACTCTACATGCAATGTTCTAACAACAAATCATTAAAACATTCTGAGTTATTCTCATATTTGTATGTCAGCAATATCTTCTTGAACGTTGTGATGTCACGTTGCCATGGAGATCATGTTTTGAAAAAAAAACTTTAAACGGCAATATCTCAAGAACGAAAAATGACTTTTTATATATTTCCCCATAGGGCGAAATATATGTTAAAACGGGCATTTTCCTTCTCCTCCTCCTCCTCCTTCTCCGTTCACTTTTATAGCCGCAGTTCAGTATTGAAATCTGGCCTAGCCAAGGTAGATAAGAATAGAGGCTAGTCTTCAGTAAAGTAGTACGCCATCTTTTTTGTCAGTCAGTCTGCTAGCTTTTAAAATGATTCAATAGATAAAACGTTAAATGATGGAAATAAATCGTTTTATTACTTAAAAAGTTTTATGAACGTGTAAAAAACAGAAAAGCATTGATATCGATGATGTTTTTTTTTTCTTCTTGATAGCAATGTGTTATGATGATTGGTAATTAAAATGCTTGGAACAACAAACTATTGAAGCTGTGATTTCAGTGCAAAGGTGAAAATTCATGAAAATTTATGTAGTATGATCCTGATATAATGTAGTCCAACTGAACTGTAAGCACGAGTACATACAAAAAAAGCAAGTATCACGTATTTACGTGATGTCGTATATGCAATATAAAGTTCAGAAAACCAATTATGTTAATACACAGAGGATTCAGACACATAATAACTTGAGAAAGAATCTGGTCGAGTGTACTTGGATAGTTGTTTAATCCAACAACAGAAACATAATTTACTATGAAGGAAGTCTAATGATCATGTATACTGTTTTGATGCTGTATATCATTTTATTTTGCAAAATTCAATATATAATACTGTCAATAAGCGCCCGGGCGGTAATTAGAACTTTGAACAAAAGCGAAAATTCTGTAATAGAAACGGAAGACTATATTTTGCGATGCCTAAATGTAAGTTATAAGTACAAAATCTTATTTCGTTGCCATGAAAAATACAGTTGTTTTTATTTTTTTATGATAAAAAGCAATGCCTCGTTCACAGCTAGCATGAAAATCAAAGGTAGGATCTACTGTCTTTCAGAATGTTGTACAGGATAAGATTTTGAAGGTGGTGGTCCTATCCCAGCGGGCACAAGACGTCTTTGAGACGTCTTATTTTAATCGTAAAATGGTCGTTTGCTTTCCAGATCATTTTGGGACGTCGTAGGGACGTCTGAAACGGGACGTCGCAATTGGGATCCTTTTACGACGTTTTTGGGACGTCTTTATACGGATTGAATAACGACCTTCGAAACAATTGTAAATTTAAGATCATTTTGCGACGTCGTTGGGACGTCTGAAACGGGACGTCACAATTGGGATCCTTTTACGACGTTTTTAGGACGTCCTTATACGGATTGAATAACGACCTTCAAAACAATTATAAACTTAAGATCATTTTGGGACGTCGTAGGAACGTCTGAAACGGGACGTCGCAATTGGGATCCTTTTACGACGTTTTTGGGACGTCTTTATACGGATTGAATAACGACCTTCGAAACAATGATAAACTTAAGATCATTTTGGGACGTCGTACGGACGAGTGAAACGGGACGTCGCAATTGGGATCCTTTTACGACGTTTTTGGGACGTCTCTGTGCAGATTCAATAACGATCTTCGAAACAATTATAAACTTTCAAAAGCAATCAGTCTGTATAGAATGATTTATTGTAAATGTTTTTAAACGTCTTGACAACAAGCAGCGGTGGCATAACGGTTACGAGTTCGGCTGGCACACCAGAGGTTCCAGGTTCGGGTCCGCCTGTGGCCTATTACAGTTTTTGAAAGAGTAAATTTCATAATCCAGCGACGTCGTTACGATGTCGTTGGGATGTCATCGAGACGTCTCAATGAAGATGTAATTGGGACGTCTTTTGAGATTCCCACTTCGCGACCATTTTGCGACGTCTTTACGACGTCTTTGTGCCCGCTGGGATAGTACTGTCTGTTACATCACGTTCAAAAATTACATTTTTAATCCAAATAAAATAGAAAAACGCTCAAGTAATTTTTTTGTGCAGTTTTACAGAAATGTCCTACTAAAACAACATCTGCAGATGTGTTTTCAAAACTGTTACAGAAAAAAAAAACTATGTGGCTACAGAGTTTTCCAATCGATTCTCTATCGTACCATGATTGTTGATCACTGAGCTTTGACCAGGCTTCCTTTTTGATACTTTCTTCGTAAAGATACGAACACTGGACCAGTACACCAAGATGATCATTAGGCCGCGTAAGCTTCTCAGCAAAGAATAAACAAGCCCGATTATGTCGTTGATTTTTTTCTTCTGTCTCGTTTGGATTTGTTATTTGAATCAGCCCAACGCCCTCAGTGATGCCCAATAATGCGATTATTTTCAGGGCAATTTGATTGATGTTCATTTGCTTGCAACGTCCCTCGAAAGTCTTTTTCCGGTGTTTGTCATGTCTGTGTAGTCTGCGTATCAAGAACACAAAACTACAAAGAGTCAATAAAAATGAGATGGCAAATGGCAAAACCACTGTCGCAAGTCGTGCATTCAGATTCCCTATCCAGCATGTGTGGTCATATAAAGACTTCTCTGAAACTTGATGGATTATTAGAGTGAGAGCAACCACGCTAGTTGGAATAATAGCCGAAATAAAAATTCGAACAGAAATGGCTTTTCTTTTGGATCCAGTGAGCGATACATTCTCTTCGCGGAACGTCAACATGAAATCGACTGCGATCACAGCTGACCATGCGAATGAGGCTAGCAATGACCAATGCAGAAGCACAGCAACAGTTCTACAAAGTTCGTAAACATGTGGTTTATGCAAATAGATCAAAAACAAGACATCAACGAGTAACAGGGTCATACACAATATCGACATACTTAGTCCAGGAACAGTTTTCAAGGTATCAGAATGAACAAACACCACAAAGAAACAAATGTAGAAGATGATACTGAGAGGGGTACACACAACAGAAATGTAATAGCTTATAGAATCAATGTGATTAAACCAATCGTCATTTGTGCGTATGATGCACACCTGATAGCCGGATTTTATTGGCGTGTAATCGTTATACGCGTAATAGAAAACTTTGCCGTTATACGCATGCCACAAAGTTTTGTTTTCGTCGATGTCAATATCGTCTTGAAAGCCGATTGTTCGACGTAAACATGACGTGTGTAAATGATACTTCTTACAGCTGCTTAGAAACCTCGAGGTCTGATTTCGACTGATTTCCATCCACATAACGCGATCAGAAGATAACAAAGAATGTGATTTATTAAGAACGTCATTTATTGAGTACACGCATTGATCAGATACAAAGAAATCTTCGTTGATGACGTATCGATGGCTTTTCTCCACACAGACTTTCCCATCGTGAAATAGTCTTGTCAAATCGCAGTCCTGATCGTAAAAATCCAATCTAAATCGACTTGACGTTATTTTCAACGATGTTAAAGCTGTCCATAGGGCTGAACCGTAAGATGAATCAGTGAAAACGTTTATCAAATTCTGAAGAGACGATTCGCTGAAATCTCCATGTATCCAATATACAATCTCTTCACTGCATATCTTCTCGAAGGTGACTGTCTTCTTAAAGATTTTTTGAAGAATTCGTGAGGTTTCAGAGAGATTTGCAGTCCTGACATAAACTGAAGGCTTTGTATGAGTCAAACAAACATCGTAACCACTACTGTTTAAGCTCAAACCTCTTCTACCTGAATCCTGCTCCAAAATGCATTGCATCCCAACTTGACGATAATTCATTGGACACGTGTAGTCCAATTTTTGCGCAGATATGTAATTTTTGCGCAGATATGTAATTTCTTTTTAAATTGTTTAGCTATAATTAGGAGCGCATCAAACGTCAATTTTGCTCTAGAATGTTATGCTTTGCTTTGTTGGTTCATAAAATGTTAGGGTTTTTCAGATTTTTTTAGGATACTTGAGTTCTCTATCCATATTCATAAATGAAAAAAAATGGAAAAAATGAAAGAAAAATAAGAGATCTGTCTCACTCGGTGAAAAAAAAAAGAATCACCTTAATTAAGTTTTTCTTTTCGAGGAGGACCCCCACATCTCTGCAACTTCTCCGTAAACAGTTTTTATCAAAATGGTACACAGAAAAAAGGTGCAAATTCTGTAAATTTGGACCAAATTAGGCCTAAAATCCCCTTTTGACACAAATTTTGGAAAAATGTCCCTCAAATTTAAAATCAAAACCTTCAAAACTGAGTTCTTATCGAACGAACATTTAGCCATAAAAAAGTCCGCATTTTACATATCTGCGCAGCACTCGATTACAAAACTGCGCAGCTCAAAAATTACATATCTGCGCAAAATAATTACATAACTGCGCAAAATAATTACATATCTGCGCAAAAGTTACATAACTGCGCACAACACTTGTAAACAAATTTCATTGTATAATGTTGTAAAATAGATTTATACGAGTTACGACAAGCTGGGTTCTGTTGAATTACATTGTTTGCCATGATATTACTTTATAAAGGATGTCAAGCTTCTGCAACACAATGAAGATCATGCGTTTATTGTGATGAATTTATCTTACACATTGATGCAGTTGTTGATATTCAGTTGTTCAAGGGGAAATATTAGTTGCATTTAGGTCTTCCAATTGTTAGCTTTGTCCATAAACTTCTCAATCACTTTTTTAACTCCTCAGCAAAAATGTAAGAGCACCATATCATATGACCATGAATATCTTCATTTCATAAAGTTCGAAATAAGTTCTTTTGTGGTATTAAATTGAATCCTACCCTGATTAGTATGGACAGCATTTTTATCTGCGTATCAGGTTAGAGATAGGAAAGTGCGGATGTTGGCGCAAAATCATATGATTTCAGGAATTTCCCTACTATAGCTAATATTATCATCTAAGACCTTTGTTTTCATAACGCGATACGAGTTATGAAACGTGTTATTTTGATTACATAACAAATAACAACACGTAAGCAGTTTTAATTATTATTATATAACCACAAATTACTCATAAATGTAAACAATTAAATATCTCATAAAAATGTAGTAAAAAGCAGTTTGTAGTAGTTTCATTTTTATAACATAAATGAGCTAACAATACATATAACATACAGATCAGCGTAGTCTAGTGGATAAGAACGCTAACTTGTAACAGCAAGGTCGTGTGTTCGAACCCCACGCAGTTCGTCTGAGAGGAAGTATATATACTTCGGCGGTTGTAGATCTCTCATGTTCTGGTTGTAAAACTTGCATGAGTGCGCACTTCCCCGCAGTTGTGTTGAATATATCGCGGAATGGTTAGCATTGTGTCTGGGTGATTTATCACTGTCAGGTTTCTCTGGTCCATAGAGACATTCAGGTTACCGTCATTTCGATCGAAATTCAACAAACGCCAGGGCTTAGAAGTGTTAGCATGTATCCACAATGCCGGCTATAATTGCAAACTACATACGCTGATCAGCGAAATACATACCATATACTAAACATCGTGGTAATCGCTAAAACCAAAGCTATTTTCTCTTCTTCGTGAGATGGGAGTGAATCTGTTTGACTCACTACTCTTGTTTGAACTTCCTTTTGTGAACTTTTATTTTTTGTTTGTGTTGGAGAGCTAGTCACTTTGGGTGAAATATGATGCTCTTGCATAACGTTAATCATTTTATTTCTTCCAAGGCTCAAGTTGTCATTAGATATGAGAATTTTATTATTATAACCAGACACTCCCGACTTGATGTTTAGATTCATGTCACTAGGTAACATGTAAATACCTTGTCCAACAGAATAATCAACTTTGCTTGAAGCGTAATTTAAAGTATCTTGATAACGTTTAATGTCATCTTGAATATCAACTCTGCGGTTAACAATGTCTTCAAAGTTGTTCATAAAAACTCTTTGAGCTGTCAAAGAGCTTGAATTATTACCTAAAATAGAAGAACGAGCTGAGGCTTGCGAACTAAGAACAAGATAAGCATATGCTGTAACACTCTCTGAAATTTTTACAAGACCTGTTTTTGTAAAGCCTTTAGATTTTTCTATAATCCATCGTGTCATGGAGTCGTCTGTGAAATAACTCACACCTGGCGTTGGATAGTCTCTACGTCTTTTTTGATACGAGCTGTAAAAATATTGCCCTTTGTATTTTTTAGGATCAGAATCGACACCATATTCACTACAGATTTTTAAAAACTCTTCTTTGTTATAAGGATTATCGTATTGGTTGAAACTATCTTCAAAAGGTAGAGGTGTCTGCAGACGCTTAATGATTCGTCTAATATGATAATAGACGTGAAAACGATATACTGCTCTAATCATAGAAGTAGAGCGACCTTCTTTCAGATGTTCAGAACTGACCCCACAAGCGCTTGAAGCACACCAAGTGACAAAATTGAGTTGGGTTTGCCATAATTTAAATGGTTGTTCCTGCCAAATTTTCATGCGTTTTTCATTTTCATCCATTTTATAATTAGTAAAAATATTGGGAAAGCTCGCAGGAAAAGAACCATTTTCAGAGACAATAATTGTTTGTTTGTATAAATCTTTAGAATTCAATATCTGAAGGTATTGTCCTCCATGTGGTTTATAAAGTGCATTGGGAGCATATTTAAAAATGTTCTCCATTATTTAAAAATATAATCCTCTATTCTCTAATACAAGAAATGTATATCACAGTAAATATCGCAAAAGGTGAGAAGACCATATATCTATCTTACCCCATTCAAAACTTGGATGGCTCAAAAGAAATTGCATTGGTTGATATGTTTGCAGACAATGTTACGTATGAAATAACCAAAGAGTTGAAACTGACTCATGGGAAAGCTGAAAAGTTGGTACCTCAAGGAACATTCACGAGCAGGGCATTGAATGCCTTTTTAGCAGGTGCCTTTTTAGCAGGTGATGTAAAACTTACCTCATTAGACAAAGACCCTCGAATAATCAAAACAAATAAGCTCGCTAAAATAATCAAAATTAATTTGCATCTATCTGAGCTCGACAACACTCAAAATCTTGAGAATGGAAAGCTAAGTGATATTTTACTAACCTATCACATGGCTGAATATAGTGACTTCACACATGTTGAGCCTAAAAACCTTCAGTACAAAAAATTAAAAAATGGTGTATTTCAGTCTCTCACGTTGAAACTCACAGATCAACATTGCAATATGCTAAAAGAAGACCTAGGAAGAACCGTTGTTTTGCACATCCGCTAAACCGAGATAAAAAGTAATAATTAATTATATATCATAATTAATTAATAATGGAGTATGGAAAGAGGTTAAATCCAGAACGTTCACTTAGAACTGCCCGCGGTGTAAAAGGCTCTCGTCAAAAAGTAATTGTCACACACAATCCAAGTGAGATCGATCAAAATCAGTTATTATTGGTTAGGTTTCCAAATTTAGGAAGCGATGATGTCATTATCCCAGGAACAACGAATCTAAGTTTTGATATTGAACTCGAGTCGAAAGCTGACTCAAAAAGAACATTGGTCAGTAACATTGGAAGAGCTATCGTTAAGAAGTTGGCTGTCAAGTTCGAAGGTAACGAGATATTGAGTATCGATGACTTTGATCTTTTTGGATGTTACAGAGATTTATGGTTAACCAAGTTTGAAAAGACAAACGCGATAAGACAGGGTATCATCATCGACGATGGGTGTACAGAGAATTGTATGAAATTAAGGATTGGTGCTTCAGATAAAGACACCTCTGATGCAGAAGACAAAGCCATTGCTGACACCTATAAAAACAAGTTTGTCATTCCACTCGACTTTGAGATGCTAGATAGTACTATTCCATATTATCAAGCAGGTTTAGGTAATAGGCTTTGCTACGAGATCACATTTAACGACTATAACCGAGTTATTTATTCTGACCCTCCAGATACTGCCGCAGGTCAAAAACGTAACCCAGATGGTAAATACAAAATATCGAACATCTCACTTGAATATGAGATTGTGACACAGCCCACGTTGGCTAGACAAATCGCTTCTGAATATCAAAACATGGCTTTGCTCTATGATAGGATTTTGCGGCACAGACAAATTAGAGTAAACAAGTCAGACACAACATGGAATTGGTCATTCAACACACCTGCCAAATCTTTGAAGGGTATCTTAGTTCTGTTTGAAGAAGAAGAATCCTACAAACGAGAAACCTGCAAATTCTACAATCCAAAGATCAAAAAGGTATCTGTCATCGTTGAGGGTAAGCCTAACCAACTTTTTGCTCAAGGGATGCAGCCGTTTGAACAATACAATGAGATTTGCAAGTATTTTGCTGAAGGAAAACCAAAAGATAATAGCGTCGGCGAAAACCGAAAGCGCTTGGGATTACATGATGTAAAAGTCTCTGATTACTTGACAAACAAGTATGCTCTATGGTTAGATTTCAGAACAATTGATGAGAATGCTTTGCATGGGACTGGTCGAAAGATTGAAAATGCAAGTGAAGGCATCACTTTACAGATTGAAAAGACCGCTGAAACTGCAGGAAACTTAAACGCATATATATATCTAATAATGGACGCTCAATTAAATATTCAAAACGGAGAATTTATGTCTGCGTTATATTAAAATGGACACACTTTACATGAAAGAACCTCACACGGCATTATTCGTCGGACCAACATCGTGCGGCAAAACGGATCGTGTTGTAAAATTATTAGAAAATCAATACTTTGATCACTTTGATTTCATCGTGATTATATGTCCCACCTTAAGGTGGAATCAGACTTACAGAGATCGGAAGTGGTTCTGGAATGACAGCTATGTGATTTTAATTGAGCCGGAAGGATCTTTGTATGAATGGATTAAGAAAATGGACTTTTTCTGTGCTGGATATAAAACCTTATTTCTGATTGATGATATAATAGCTGATGAAAAATTGAACAAAAAGAGACAGCCTTTGCTCGAGTTGGCAATTAGCGGTAGACATCGAAATCATTCGCTCTGGTTACTCACACAATCATACACAGCTATACCTAAAAATTTACGACGGCAAGCTAAAATGTTATATGTGTGGTACCCAAAAGATAGAAAAGATCTAACCACCATTCATGAAGAGAATTATATCATTGAATTGAAAGAAAATTTGAAAGAGGTCAATGAAAAGTTAAATGCGGGGAAACACACATGCCTAGTCATGAGGATGGAACACCCAAGAACGTATGCGATTTGCTGAGCAGGTTGATGTTATTTGTTACATAACTCTTGTAACAAACTTATACAGCAAATTTCAACAAACTTATAAGAAGATAGCAAACTCTTATACAGCAAATTTCAACAAACTTATAAGAAGATAGCAAACTCTTATACAGCAAATTTCAACAAACTTATAAGAAGATAGCAAACTCTTATACAGCAAATTTCAACAAACTTATAAGAAGATAGCAAACTCTTATACAGCAAATTACAACAAAATTATAAGAGAATATAAGAAAATTATAACAAACACAACAAAATGATAGAATATGTCAACTTCATGTTATTAAGCATACTGCTGATCTCGCTATTTTGTTTTTATTCTGTATTAAAAAAATACCTCTCCCTAATAAAAATGGCGGAAACAGCGATCGATAATTTAATCAACCAGAGTTATGATGTTCCGGGTGAATTTCCACCTTCAGATGGTAAAAGACAAAAATTACTCGAGTGTGTCTTAATTGGAAATAGCAAGCTACACTTAGGGAAAATGTACACAGAAGAGCAAATTAACAAACTCAAAGATGAAGAGGTAGAAAAACTTTTTAGTATTTACGAGGCTAAACTATCAGGTCAAATGGTAAAATCCTTGGGGAAATCACTGATACGCATTTATTCGATGGGGGCTTGTGCAACGTTAGGAATAAACAATCAAGAAGCGCTGAGCAATGACCTGGAAACTGACCCCTTCTTAAACTCTGCTCTTCAAAGATTTACATGTGACTTATATTATAAATTCGGCTCATTATTAGCACCACTCAGTGTTGGGCTTATTACCGGGAGGCATTATATCAATAAAAGAAATTTAAATAAATCCGATGATAATATAAATACAGCAGATAATAAAAATGTCAGAAGAACAGACTCCCATTCAAGTGACAACGAAGAACCCAAAAAAGGTTGAAGCGGGTAAGAAGTTGGCGGAATACAACCGTAAAAAACGAGAACAATTAAAACAAGTGTCACCTCAAAAAGAAATGGAGAAGCCTGAGGCCTCTCTCACCAAACCAAATGAACAACCAATGAACTACACCTATGGTGTAGGTGGAATAATAGCTCTCGGTTTAGTTGGTGGATTTGCTTATTTTGTGTATAAAAAGAAAGAGCAAATATTACCCCGTGGGTCACCATCCACCCCCCTTCCACAAAAATCTAAAATACCAGTGAAAATCAATAAACATGAAATGGAATAAAAGGATAAATAACGCTATATATAATCTCACAATATATGTAACAAACATGGACAAGAAAAATATCGTCAACGATTTATATCACGCATCAGTCATATCGGCACTCGCTATCGGCTACTCTATGCTTGTAAAAAAGGTGTTAAAAATGACACCTCCCTCTATTCAAAAGTTCGACTTGGAAGATACGGGAAAACTAGTTGCCATTATCGCCGCTAGTGAAGTGACAAAGGACTACTTAATCAAACAAAAGATTTTACCTGAAAATATCAATATCTAAATATGGCTTCTATCGCAATGATGTTAGGTGGAGCTTTAGCTAACGCTTTGGCTTTCACAGGATCAAGCTATCTGTTTTCAAGTTTATCCAAAGACAGAATCGATAGGGAAAGAAAACGTCATGATTTGGCCATAGAAAAATTACAAAAAGCACAGATTGAATGGCAGCAAAAACGACAGGAAAGGATCGATTTCATCAATAAACAACTATTGCTCGAAAAGAAGGCTGATTCAAAATTCGTAGAGCTAAATGATGCAATGAGAGAGTACAATAGGGTGTTTAGTAATCATCTTGAACCGCTACCACGGGAGCCTGTATTGAGCGACTTTTATACACCGAGTCATGATCAACATGAAAGAGAATTGGCTTTTATAGCTCTGAGTATGCTCGGTATTGGTGGAATTGTGTGGTATTTTGAAAGATGAAGACCATCAACAAAAAATTATGTTACACGATACATGTAACATATACACTTTCAGATGGTTACCGTCTAGTGACAAGGTATGTATAGATCAACCCTACAATCAGAGCCCATAAATTTTGACTTAACCAACCTACAACTTCTTTTGCTCTGTTCAATATCCATGATACGATAGATCCAATTATTCCTGGTAAAGCCTCTGCCGCTTTAGATGCTAATCTACCTAGAAGTGATGCTAACGCTTTGAGTTTATTTTTTATCCATTCCTTTGCACCGTCCTTTTTATCACCACCTTTGTCAGGATTTTGTGAAGAGCTTCCAGCTGCTGACCCTCTCGGTAACAAAGCTTCCACAAGAACACCGATAGCCATACCAAACGCTGTCAGAATGCTAACGATTGTTATGCCTTGTTCACGGAATAGTGTTCGTATCCTTTCACCTAATGAGGTATCTTTGTCGAGGACTTTAGCAATGGTTTCTTTGATGCTCGTAACTTGACTGTTTAGTTTGCCTTTGAGAATATTAATGTTCTCTTTCCTAGCTTTCAACTCTTCACGTAATCCCTCGATTCTCTCTTCAACCTCTTTTCGTTGTTCATCTGTGTATGTTGCATCATTTTCCATTTCTTCCAACTTGTTTTTCTCCTTATCGATATGCTGTTCTGTTCGAACCTTTTTTGCAACCTCTTCCTGAAGACCTCCTCGTATGTTTCTCAGCGCTTTATCCAATCCTAACAGCTCACGCAAAGGATATTCAAATAGATCACCGGTCTGAGTTGTTTCATGATCGACCGACTGTTGTCTAAGCGTTGAAATTAAATCTTCCGTACTATTTGCAATGTTCCCCGTAATTTCCTCAAGCTCTACATCACTCGATTTTGTGATTTTAGATGATGAAGGGAGTTCTTCTTGTATTTTGTTTAACATAACTGCTTGTCGTGCTGTTATTTTGCCAATAGGTATATCAAACCCTAATTTACGTAACCCCTCCTTACGCAATATATCAGCTATAGTACCGGTAGCCCTTAGTATTCCATCTCTCCTCGTCAATAGATCGCTACTGTCTTTGTAGTATAATTTACCTTCTCTGATTTCAAACAGATCGGTATGTTTGGAATTAGGTTTTTCCTGATTGAGGCTTTCAGATAATCTTTTTAATATATCATCAACATAACTGCTTAAAAGTTCGATTCTTTGACCTCCAAATGATGTTTCTCGTTCACCTGATGTATGTATCTGTGCACCCGTACGGTCACCGGTCGGTATGAGAGGAAACGTCTCATCGGTTGTTTCATCCGTCGTCATACCATGTTCTCCAAAAGGATCTATGTCAATGTCTGCCATTTTATTTATTTAGAAGATAATTTATTATTAATTATGTTATAACAACCCTCTAAATATGAATTTTAAAATTTATCCAAAACTACCCACTGCTCCTGAGGATTTGAAGGAGCAGGAAAAGTTTAACGCAAGCGTAATAAATTCTGAGTTTGAAGAGTTGATAAAACTTAAGAACAAGTTTAGCATCAAGCTCAAGAGATATAACAAGGCGATAGAACGATCGATGCTACTAAATGCTAGCTCAAGCGCTATAACCATTGGCTCTGGCATCGGTTCAATCGGAACAGGGGCTACTATTATCGGAATACCTATTTCTGCAGGATTAGGTGGTGTAGCCCTAGCCGGCTCTATCTGTACCGGACTTACCACATCTGTCATCAAAAGATATCAAAAGAAAGTAGAAAAAGTGATAAAATTATATGATATTGTTACATCCTCAATTTCTGTCTTTGAAACTAACATAAGTCAGGCGCTGACCGATGGGAGGATCAATTACAAAGAATTCCAGGTTTTGCAGGGAACATATTACAAAGCTTTAGAAGGACTCAGTTCTACAGATAGAAAGATGGAGACTGAAACCCAAAATCAATTACAAAAAAGTTTGATGATAGAACTCCAAAACCTGAAAAAATCCATAAACGAAAATGGTTACTAGGATGTGTGGTTATGTGCTCCTCAATTTGAAAAAGTGATAAAGTGATAAATGAAACTGATATAAAAAAATATGATCACAAGTATATACAGACAATGGAATTTCCAACAGTTGAAACATTTGAACAAAACATGGAACAATCTACATCGATCATAAAGTGGAGAGAGCTACCTGAAAATGTGATTTATCATGTTAAATTTGTTTCTACAAAGGCTATGTATGCAGAGGTGCAAGACGGAACAGGAAATATATATAAGGTGTGGTTGCCTGAAAGACTTTCCATTGAATTAAATGATTATGGTTGCAGCTCTAGAGAGGCCTTTGTCAGACCGAAAGGTCTCAAACAATCTCAAAAGAATCATGAGAGGCAATTCTTTGATTATGACGTTATGTGGCGCTAAACCTCGTCGCTAGACGACTCATCTTTACTTGTTTCTAGTAAAGATACTTTGTATTTACGGTTCACCAACCTTGCACATAATCAGGAGGTAGCTCTGTATCCTCAGGTATCAACATCAACTCTTCTTTCACAAAGGCTCGTTCAGGTCCATCTTGAAGGTAATACATTACACGGTTACCTGGTTGATCTATTACCTCACTCAATCTATATGTCTTCTTTGACCATATCCTATCTGTTGCTCTTTTTCGATGGTCGTCGTGCTCTTCACCCGGTTGCAATAGATATCTATACAAACCATCTTGAGGTAATTTTTCTTCAGGTGGATAGCTCTCTCGTTTAGCGAGAAGTACCTCTTTCATTTTAATAGCATCTTTCGGTTTCATATCGATCATCCGAGTCTTCGTATCGTTTAATCTATCCACAAGTTTATACAAATATTTGACCCACGTAGATGATACCTTTTCCGAATCGTTCAGTTCTTGAGCATCTTGTATTTTGAATAAATTTTCAGCAAGTATCTTGTTCAATGCCTCAACAAAAGCTGTATGGGTATGTTTATATTTTGTAGTTGCTCTTTTAATTTCAACATTATTCTTCTCCAACAATTTTGATACATCCGCTTTGAATTCTGAACCGTTATCGCATTGAAATACTTTTGGGTAGTTTAAGGGTCCAACTCTATAGATATCTCTTATCATATCGCCAACCTCTTTGGCTTTCTTAGTCTTCAAAGGTCGGGCTACTTTGTAACGTGAAGCAACATCGATACCGGATAAGATGTACTTGTATTTATTACCATATAGCATATCACTAGGCATATACAATATATCAAATTGATGAATCTCATTCGGTTTAGTTACCTCATAATGTGAACGTTCGATCCTTTTCGTTGTCGGTAGATGTACCTGCCACAAAGCTTGTTTTGATAGCCACTTCTTAATTTCCTTCGGTTTGAAACCAAATCCTCTTAGATTGCGAACAGCCTTTTGTCCTTTCCATAAGTTTTGAGGTTGATAATAAATCTCTTGAAGTTTAGTGTCTGACATTTTTATTTATTTATAAACAACGTTTATTTTAGCTCATTTTATTAAAAAAAATGACACGAGAAAAGTGACTTAAACGTTGTTTATTATCTTTATATAAAGCATAAACATGATTGACAAAACAGAATCAGATTACCAATCAATGACTCGTGACGCTTTACGAAAATTATGTGCGTCAAGAAAAATAAAATATGTTTACCTAATGAACAAAGCTAAATTACTCGAGGTACTTGAGAAAAATGATGAGGATCCATCTTATATTCTCGATCCTGATACGAAACAAACGGTTAATAAATACTGTTTAAACTGGATAAAAAATAACAGAGAAAAATATCTCAGCTCTCAAAAACGTTATAACGCTAAGAGAGAGAAGAGAGTTTACAAAAAATAAATAAATAAATTGACCTCGCTTTTGTTACTTAATCAACGAGTAACAAAAATAGAACACAAAGGTTACGAATCTTTTGGATGAAAATTGAAAAATGATAATTGAAAATTTTAAAAAGTGATTTAAAAAGATATAATCGTGATATATATATATATATATTACAACATGACTACTAAAAATACTGTTGTTGAATTAAAAGCTCTTGCAAGAGAACGCGGTCTACATGGCTACTCAAAACTCAGAAAAGCTGAGTTGATCGAATTATTAGCAAACCCACCTGTCCGACCTGTTCCACCACCAAGACCTGTTCCATTTATTCCTACCCAACAAGATATGGATTTGTTTGAGCAACAAGAAATGGGAAAATCTCGACCTGTTGTGAAAAGCAAGTTGAATGAATGGAGAGATTGGTTAATAAATCATGTACCTAAAGCTATTAAGGAGAAAGTGAGTGGCACTTTCAGAGAGATGAAGAATAAGATTCTTAATCTCTACAAGAGGAAGAATGATGAAAAAGATGAAAAACTGGTGAAAACAAAAGCGTTTGTCCCCATTGAAACGGCGTTTGAGGGTTCTTACAAAAGGTTCAAGATAAACTCAGATGGAAAAAAGGACGTTAATTTGTTTCTCGAAAAGGTTCGACCCATTTTAAGTGATCTGATTATGAGAGAACTCAAAAACAAAAAATCAATAAAAATTCAAGCAACTGTGTGGATCAAATGGAGAAAGGAGGATTTATCCAATCCTGAAGCGACAATATATGTTGATAAGGCGTTCAATAGCAATATGGAAACAATTCATAGTGAAAGCGATATATCTGATGTTATTAATAAGATGTTCAATAAGATAATCGAGCAGATTGAAAACCCTGCGTTACCTCAATCCGGCTTTGTTATCGATAAAATTTTAAATATTGATGTGGACTTTCACAAGCTAAAATTAACGAGAGGCAGCTCTTACTTGCCCTTACCTAAGAATTTCAGTGGTAAGAAATCAGTGATCAATCCACATAACGAAGATGATGAAGAGTGTTTCAAATGGGCTGTTACTGCTGCTTTGAACCACAATGAGATTAAGAAAGATCCGCAAAGGATAACGAATCTCAAGAAACATGTTGATAAATATAATTGGGAGGGTTTATCGTTTCCAATGGCGCTAAATAAAATAGATTTGTTTGAGAGGAGGAACCCTGATATCGCTGTGCATGTTTTAACAAAAGATGTTGCAGAAGGTATCTATATGTGTCGTAAGTCGAAGCATCTTGATCGCAAAGAAACGGTTGTTTTGTTTTTACTATGTGAAGAGGAAAAGAGACATTATATAGCTGTAAAGAACTTGAGCGGTGTCTTGAGTAAGGTCAACTCGAAGCACAAAAATAAAGAACATTATTGCTTGAATTGTCTCAATGGATTCTCAAGTGAGAAAACACGAGATGAACACTTTGAATATTGTAAAAATAATGATGTCGCGAAGATTGAGATGCCAAATGAGGGTAGCACCGTTAAGTTTCATGACGGTCAGTACCAGCTCAAAGCTCCTTTCATAATGTATGCTGATTTCGAAGCTTTGTCAAAAGAGGTTTGTAAAGAACCGCGTAGCGTTATTGGATCATCCACTAAAAAGGTTGGTATACATATCCCCACAGGCTTCTGTTGTTATAGCAAATTTGCTCATGGTGAAGTTTCAGACCCTCTAACGCTTTATCGTGGTGAAGACTGTGTTTTACGTTTCGTGGATCATGCGGTAGGTGAAGTGAAAAGGCTATACAATATGTTTCCTAAACAGAGAATGCGAGACCTCACATATGAAGAGGAACAGGGATTTACCGATTCTGATAAGTGCCACATATGTATGAAAGAATTTGAAAAAGATAATATTAAGGTTAGGGATCACTGTCATTTTACTGGTAAATTTCGTGGAGCTGCACATCAGTCTTGTAATCTCCGTTACAAAGTGCCTAAATACATCCCGATCGTCTTTCACAATCTGAGCGGATATGATGCTCATCTGTTTATCAAAGAACTAGCCAAACAGTATGGAGATGAAGGGATTGCCGTCATCGCTGAAAACAAAGAAAAATATATCTCTTTCTCATTGGATGTTAAGGTTGGTGAATATACTGACAAAAATGGGGAGACGAGAGTTCAAAAGATACAGTTGAGATTCATCGATAGTGTGCGTTTCATGGCTAGTAGTCTGGATAACTTGGTAAATAATCTATCCGACGATCAGTGTAAAAACCTTCGAAAATTCTTCAAGGGTGATGAGCAATTCAAACTATTGAGAAGAAAAGGAGTTTATCCTTATGAATACATTGATTCTTTTGATAAGTTTAATGAAACTAAGCTCCCACCAAAAGATGCGTTTTACAGCAAGTTGAACATGAAAGGTATCAGTGATGCTGATTATACGCATGCACAGAAGGTGTGGAAACACATGAAAAATAAAAATATGGGTGCGTATCATGATCTCTACCTCAAGACAGACGTTCTATTGCTTGCTGATGTTTTTGAGACTTTTAGGGAAACATGTATAACAAACTATAAACTGGATCCTGCACATTTTTACACTGCTCCAGGACTAGCTTGGCAAGCCTGTTTGAAAAAGACAGAGGTTGAGCTGGATCTGTTGTCAGATATGGATATGTTTCTGTTCGTAGAGCAAGGTATTAGAGGAGGTCTCTGTCAGGCTGTTCATAGACATGCTAAAGCTAATAACAAGTATATGGATGCTAAATATAAGAAGACTGAAGAAAGTAGCTATCTCCAATATCTTGATGCAAATAATCTATATGGATGGGCTATGATTCAGAAGCTACCGACAGGAAATTTCAAGTGGGTAGATGCTAATAAATTTACCGCCGATTTCATTTCAAAGTTGGCTGAGAAAGACGGTAAATATGGTTATCTTCTTGAAGTTGATGTGAACTATCCTCAGGAGCTTCACGATTCACATAACGATCTTCCGTTTATGCCTGAGCGAAAGAAGATCAATGGTGTAGAAAAGCTAACTCCATGTCTTTCAGACAAGAAGAACTATATTATTCATATCCGTGCACTTGATCAAGCGCTGAAGCATGGTCTTGTTCTTGAGAAGGTTCATAGAGTACTGAGATTTAGACAAAGTGCATGGTTGAAGCCGTACATCGATTTCAACACCAATTTGCGTACCAAATCAAAGAATGACTTTGAAAAGGACTTTTTCAAGCTCATGAACAATTCAGTCTTTGGTAAAACTATGGAGAATCAACGTAAACATAAAGACATACGCTTGGCTACCAAGAAAGAACAATATGAGAAGCTGGTGATGAAACCTAATTTCAAGGGTAGTATCTGTTTCAGTGAACATTTGATGGCTGCTGAAATGCAAAAGATCAAACTCGTATTGAACAAGCCGATCTATCTGGGACCTACAGTTCTTGATTTGTCAAAGACGATTATGTATGGGTTTCACTATGATTACATGAGACCAAAATATGGTGACAATCTAAAGCTCTGCTATATGGATACAGACAGCTTTGTCTATCACATCAAAACCGACGACTTTTACAAAGATATCGCCGATGATGTAGCTTTGAGATTCGACACTTCAGCGTACGATGAGAAAGATAACAGACCTTTACCTATAGGTTTGAATAAGAAAGTCATTGGTCTAATGAAAGATGAGTTGGGTGGTAAGATAATGACAGAGTTTGTTGCTCTAAGAGCGAAGACATATGCATATAAACAGCTAGATGGAAAAGAAGACAAGAAGTGCAAGGGAGTCAAGAAGTGTGTAGTAAAGAAGACGATGGGGTTTGATGATTATAAGAGATGCTTATTTGATGGTAAGAATGTTTACAGGGAACAGATGACCTTTCAATCAATTAAGCATGATGTCCACACTATAAAAACAAACAAACTCGCTCTCAATGCGGATGATGACAAAAGAATTATTGCAAAAGATGGTATTGCTACATATGCCAGAGGACATTATAGATATGTATAAGATAACAAAGAGGTAAGAGGTAAGAGGTGAGAGGTAAAAAAAACAAAAAAAAACAAACAAACAAACAAAAAAACAAACAAAATAAACGAATTATACATGATACCTGAAAACAAAACTCCCTTAGGAGAACCCTCTAGGGTTTTTGTTGTTGTTGTTGTTGTTGTTGTGATACCCTAGAGGGTTTTTAATTCATTGTCTTCGATCTAACCGGCACTCCACCCTGGCTTCTCGAATCCACCAGCTCTGAGCTCTACCCCTAGATCTTAGACTATTTGTGTGTGACTACTTACGAACTCCGACTACTACGCACGCAATGGCCGTTCATGATCTGTTCGAGTATATTACATCTAGTCACATTGTTTTTCCCGACAACTTTTGGCACATTTTGTGGTGAATACCGGGAGCGGACGGCACCATCCAGTTCCAATCTAGCCGCTCCACTAGACCTTCCCTTTCCAGCAGACTCTGTCGCCTGTTCACCACAATTTTCGATTTATTCCGCTCTTGGGTTTTATATCATTCATTTAGATCTCAGTGTCTGCTTGTGGTGTCCCTCGGAACGCTATAATTTTCTTCGATTTGACGGTAACCATCTTTTTATGTTCAAAACAGCTTTTTGTTATGACTATATAGCATTTTGTTATTTTGATTACATGGTAAGTTTTGATCACATAACAAAATGATTACATAACAAAATGATTAATGTTATGCAAGAGCATCATATTTCACCCAAAGTGACTAGCTCTCCAACACAAACAAAAAATAAAAGTTCACAAAAGAAAGTTCAAACAAGAGTAGTGAGTCAAACAGATTCACTCCCATCTCACGAAGAAGAGAAAATAGCTTTGGTTTTAGCGATTACCACGATGTTTAGTATATGGTATGTATTTCGCTGATCAGCGTATGTAGTTTGCAATTATAGCCGGCATTGTGGATACATGCTAACACTTCTAAGCCCTGGCGTTTGTTGAATTTCGATCGAAATGACGGTAACCTGAATGTCTCTATGGACCAGAGAAACCTGACAGTGATAAATCACCCAGACACAATGCTAACCATTCCGCGATATATTCAACACAACTGCGGGGAAGTGCGCACTCATGCAAGTTTTACAACCAGAACATGAGAGATCTACAACCGCCGAAGTATATATACTTCCTCTCAGACGAACTGCGTGGGGTTCGAACACACGACCTTGCTGTTACAAGTTAGCGTTCTTATCCACTAGACTACGCTGATCTGTATGTTATATGTATTGTTAGCTCATTTATGTTATAAAAATGAAACTACTACAAACTGCTTTTTACTACATTTTTATGAGATATTTAATTGTTTACATTTATGAGTAATTTGTGGTTATATAATAATAATTAAAACTGCTTACGTGTTGTTATTTGTTATGTAATCAAAATAACACGTTTCATAACTCGTATCGCGTTATGAAAACAAAGGTCTTAGATGATAATATTAGCTATAGTAGGGAAATTCCTGAAATCATATGATTTTGCGCCAACATCCGCACTTTCCTATCTCTAGGTTGATGGTAGTTATACCACTTTTCTTATGGTTATCAATGTACACACAATAATTGATAAAAGTTTCGCAACTTTGGGGAAATATATAGTCGCATTTTTGCGAATCTTGTTATATGTTATTATATTATATATTATTGAATTTAGACTTTTTCAGTATCCGATCGAATATGAGGAGTGATACTTTGGTTGACAGCTAACTTAAAGCAGCAATGGAGTTCAAGGATATTTAGATAAGTACAGCTGCACAAAAGCTGCGTATTCTCTCAACACTTCTTTTTCTCCTTGATTGTTACTGTTTTCGATGCCGTTTAAATTTTCCTGGTTCAACTCGTAATCCTCTTTGCTTAATCTGACGAAGTATATATTGCGAAGATAATGTGTTAATAAGGATAAGTAAGTAAGTAAGTAATTTATTCTTTTCAGTACTCACAATTTGTTCCTATGATATTTACAAATAGGAGACCATCCCAATTAGATAAATCTGTTGGAGGTGGTGGTCACCAGAAATTCTCGTAAAATAAAAATAATGTTGGTATGTCAGACAAGTATCTAAACTATAAACCTAAGAAATAAAGAGTTAACATATACTCTGTAACTAATGATTTAGTTTGGGCATGAGAATGAGTTGATAAATCATCGATTTGAAGATTTTGCATAACAAAATTCCAGTTATTTATTGATTAGTTTTCAATTGAATATTCATCGAATGATACCGTTTTGAATGGGTATTTTAACAGTGTTCCTGTTGTCCTTCCACGAAGATTGATATTCAAATCCACACGTTTAAAACGAAAGGTATTATAAATGCATGGAGGAAGTTTGTGATGTAAATATCGATGTACAAAAAGAAGGTTCCGAAGCTTTACGAAATCGAAGGACTTAACAAGGTCAAGATTAAAATCAGAATGGGCTTGCCAATCCAGTTTAGAAATGATTCTGACAGAACGTTTTTGAAGTAAAAATATACGTCTAGTAATGTAAGTTTGACGCTGTCCCCAAATCTGGCAAGCATAGCCAATATGCGGATTGAAAATGGTATACTGAAACCAAAAGGGACCGGGTCATAAAGTGGTGAATCTTAGACAAAGCGCCATTTGCTCTTCGAAGTTTGATAGAAACAGATCGTTAGGTAGAGTCTTTCTTGTCCATAATCTTCAATCGATCTTTCTTGTCCATATCCTTCGCTCGAGCAGACGCAATGTAGTTGTAATTTTTTATAGCTGGTGATGCTCGTACTGGTAAATCACAATCAAAACTGTAGCTGCAACCCTTGCGAAAACTTTGAACTACCTTTCATTGAATCCAGAAATGCTTACATTAACAGGAGTTGTTGCAATTCATATACGTACAAATACAATTCAGTCTACACTTAGATTACCTGTTGATTGCAGAGGCTTGCAAGTTCCAAAATGTCCTGATAAAAAGTGATTCCCATTGCGTTTGAAATTGTTGGTAATAATAATTATAGATGAGATACCTAAAATACCTATGGCAGCCAATGGACTGTTATATTCATCAGAGTTGACTACATAGGTTTTGCTACTCTAAATATCGAATGAAAGTTTTTTGTGGCCATGATTGTTGTTGGAAATTTGTATCAGCACACTCGTATTGAGATTTTGCACAATGTTTGGATCAGATGAATCATTGAAAACAATGAAGAAATCTTATAATCGAAATTCATTTTAATGAAACCACCCTCATGAAGACTTTCATAGATTTGCTGAGAATGAACCAACCGTTCTCTTTTCACCTTGCAATCTGCAAACCAAGTACTTAATGAGGTTCCCAAGCACCTAATATTGACTCTAAATCAAATTCAAACGAATGGACCAAGTTTCGAATTGACAATTCAAGTTGGTGCAAGAGTGATATTGACACTGAATTTTGATGCATGTGATAAACAAAAAAATGTTGATTGCCGTGTTCTTAAGCAACTAGCAACCCCCACAATATTTCAAACACAAATCGTGATCAAAGTGTCTGTATGCAGTAAAGAAAGAGCGTGCCGAAAATCAAATATTTAAGTGTAAATATTTAAGTTTTACAATACAACGAATTGTTTAATGAGTAGTGTAACCATGTGGCATAGTGTAGCGGTGGCTACTTGGAATAACTTGGAATATGCAAACCAAATGGATTGAGAGGTAAAACATCATATATACAAAAATAAAATGCATGGTTGGCACAATTTCATATTATTGTGCTTCAAAATCCTTGTCGTTCCCTTCACTAAAACAACACAAAAGTAATATGAAAAATGTCTAAGCAATTTTAGCATACGAACTTCCTAAATAACATAGTAATAATATATAAATGAGAAAAAACATTCTGTCTCCCACCTATTACAGTATCAAGCTTCGAAACGGGAAAAAAGTCAGCATACCATCATGTAACAGCAACACGAAAAGTAGGAAGATGAGGAGGAGGAGGATGAACAAAATCATAAACCGACTTTCGCCTATCTGGTGAAACTACTATGCCTCCTCGCTCGCTTACGCTCGCTGCAGGGGCAATTAGTAACATCAGCTGACCCACAAACTGGTAGCGAATATGTAATTTAAGGTCACTCAGAAAACATCTAGATGTACATTTTTTGAGAAGTGATATAATGCTTTTAACTGAAACACAAATGACAAATGACGATGAAGTTATACCATAGAAATATACACACTACTCCAATGGAAATGATTTTAATCGAAAGTATCTTTGCCAATCATTGTTTGGGTTCTTTGATGAAATCCTAGCAACATGTTGTCGGTCTTAAAATGTACATAGTTCCATTTTCATTTGGTGCTAGAATCAAATTTCCCTGTGGGTGAACAACCAACGATTTGTAGCTCTGCGCTTGAGGCTGGAAAAAGCCGTAAACACATTTCCCAGAAATTGCATCAAATATTCGAATTGATCCGTCTCCTCCTGCTGATAGGATTAGAGTTTCGTCTCCATAGAAACAAACATGGGTCGTTTCATAACCATGTTCTTTGTGACCGCGGAGTTCTGTTGAAGTGTTTTCTGTGCGCATGTCATAAATACGTAAGGTACGTTTGTCTAAAACAGACAGAACAGGACATTTTACATTAGTATTTCATGTAGATTACCGTAACCTCTCAAAAAATGTCAAGATATCTCATCAAATCATTTTAATTTGAGGAAATTTTAGTAATGCACATCATCTGTAGATATTAAATCAATAATAGTTGCTTTACTTCTTCCCTTATCTTTAATACCTTATATTGACGAACCTGTGAATGAAGAACTGCAGAGGCAAGAGAAAAAAATTTTTGAAAATGGAGGAAATTTTACTGAACATAGTTTGAAGTAAAATTCATGATACTTGGCCAGTAAACAAAGAAAAGCTGGAACCATGGTGGAACCAAGTTGAAGTAACAATAATTTCATCTCTATAGTAGTTTGCCCATAATATACATGCGCCCAATTGACGGAGACGTTCTTAGAGCTAAATTCGTTTGCTATTTCTGCCAAATTGATATAGCAATGAAAAATAAACACGTTTCCTTCCTTTGTTTACTTATAGTTTTTAGCTTGACTTAAAAAACAATTATTTTACAAAAAAGTGTTACATCCCATACCAGCCACCTACCCAACACAATGCAACCCATGTCGGTGTCGACATCCCTATTCAGAATGTCGGACAAGGAACTTTGAAGTTGTTTTTACAATTAGTGTACTAAATTTATTAAGCTCGAAGCTGACAAAAACAATGTACATTAGAAATAAATGTCGTACATTGTCGTACATTGTCGTACATTGTCGTACATTGTCGTGTAAGTAGCCGAAAGTCTTGTTTTATTTCGGTGGTATTTAGCACCAGTCTAAAATCCAGCTAATACTATGGTCAAACCAATTCTATTTTATATAGGAGCAAGTTGCCAGATCTTAAAGTATCATTTCAAATCTGGGCGTTTGTTTCATATGACTAGCTCTTTGCGTTAAAGGACAGGCTAAGTAGGAAACCATTATTTGTTTAAAGGACCGGCTTACCTGAGAACAAAATTCTTTCGGTCATTTTAAAAAACTTGACCAGTGGTTTCACGTAATGGGAATCACCTCCGATTCGATAAGTCGTTTCTCCAGTTGTCATATTCCAAACTAATGTAGCATGAGTTCCTCTCGTCACGGCATGGATGTTATCGGGGTGAATATCACATGCATATGTGCTTTCTTCGTGCTCCCTGTTGCAACAACAATAATATTATGTATCCCGTGCCGGATAGGCTGCAAGTCCTTAATCTCAAAGGACTCGTTTCAAGCATGCGTGAGAGCTTGGGATAGGTGGGCGTGAGAGCTTGGGATAGGTGGGTTACAAATGAATTTTAACTTAGGTATCGTAATGGCGTTACAAACGCTTTATGAAACACTCATTTCCTGTAAGAGTCTTAAACTTGGAGCTCTAGTACAGAATAGTCACAAAACTTTTCGAAGTTTAAATTTGAAACTGGAACTTAGGTCATAGGTGATATGTTTCATAGATTGCAGAGGATCAAAAAGAGAGTTCAAATGTGATACTACCTGTATGTGAAGGTATTGGTTGGTTTACGGATTTCGGTGATATCAAACACTTTAACCATATAATTTGGCATCGGTAAGTTCTGAATGTACTCTACATCGTACAAACCACAGATCACCATCTTTGTCCCATTTGGAGAAATAGCTATGGCATGTACATTCGGTCCAACTGAAATAAAACAAGTACTTTATTACTTTTGGGTCCTTGAAATATCTTTAAACACATTCATTTACCCTTTCAACACATTTTCATAAATTACTAACAAGAGGATTTCACGTAGATAATAAAATTTCCTGATGAGCTTCTATTACCAACAGTAACTATCATTCTGATGAAAAAATAAAATATCAGATTTATGAAATGAATTCTGATCAATGAAATGTTTCCTACCAGTTTGTAAGAAGTATTCTGTAGAACTTATTAGATGAAGCAACTTCATCATCTAATAATGATTTTTTAGTGTCCTGAGAAAAATCTATTTCACTATAATCTGACCTGTTAATGACAAGGTAACATATATTCTTACCAGGATGCAAATGAGACTTTTTTAAATCGGGAAGCGTTAACCAATACAAGTTACTTTCATTTCCGATGCAAAAAAATTCACCGGATGGATGAATACAGTGGCAACACAATTCAGTCTCTGAATTGATTTTGTTACTTTCAAAGGAACTTTTTACGGTGTGTGAGGTAGACTCTCGAACACTTATACTGTCCGATGATACCGTCACATAAAAATCTCCGTCAGGCAGGAAGTCGCACCATTCCACCTACAAGGACCACATAGGAACATAAGAATACATACGAACGTTGGTTTGGCAAACTATGAACTGATGTAAGCCAGGACTTCGAGGCAATCTAATATCATAAGAAAAAGAGCATCATCTTTACTCACTTTTTCATTAGGATTTAATGGTACTGATGCATCGAGAGGTATTGATGTCTCTGAAGTTATTGATGCATCTGAAGGTGGTAATGTCCATAGTATCATTTTATAATCTTTACCGATTGTCAAAACTCTGTTGCTTTCTGCAGAAAGAAAAGATGACAAACAAAATAACAACAAAAAGATGAAAAACAAAATAACAACAAAAGTACAATAGTTATTCTTGTTGTCTGATTTTTTTAAAATTTATATCTTGAAAAGATTTCCATTTGTGTCGTACAATAAATCATCTCATCTAACATGGTGAACACTTACCAGGAACAATTGATATTTTGCTGATGAAAGAACAATGTCCGCTATACTGATGCTGTAAGTTGCCATTTGAATCGTATATTTTCATCGCGTTGTCAGCACACGTGCATAAAATTTTATCGCCAATGGTGTCATAGCGAACGCAAAAGCATCCAAAGGCGTCTACATTTGATGCAGCAGTCTGGCTTAATTCAACAGGATAAGTAAAACTGCTGATACATTGTTGTTCAGCTATCGACCATTTCGAAATCACATAATCTAGATCGGCTTCCTGAATCAGTGACAAGGAAATCAATTCTGGCTTTGTTGGATGAGCGTCTAAACTCCAAGGCATCTTTGGAAGTGGATTAGAAAGTACAAACAAAAGATTTCCTGACAAATCCCAACTTTTGATGACATTTTCATGACCAGAAAAGATCAACTTGCAGGTTTTATGATAACAAAAACAGCTAGCAGTGGTCTCTGTGGACCATTTCTTAACATAAGTGAAGGATTCAGTCATGAATAATGCAATCTGTGAAATATAATCCAGCCCTGCTCCAAAAATCAACAAACCATCAGCTTCATCCATCCATGTAATAGGGGTACCAAATTTCTCTGTACTTTTCTTTATCATGGTGCCAGTCTTGATGTCCCAAACAGACACAAAGCCATCCCAACCTCCAACCCAGAGCTTTTTAAAATCGGGGTTTAGCCTTAGTGAATACCCCTCAATATCGAGTTGGTGAAGAATTTCACCACTGCTCTGATCATAGACAAATACTTGGTTCCTGTTGGATAAACAACATATGTCTGCGTCTGGTGAACTTGCGACACAGTCAACAAGATCATACCATCGTTCTTTTGGATCGTTTATTGAATAAACCGCCATCATTGGATTTGATAGCACTGGTGCATTCAGCCAAGTAAGAGGGTAATAGCCTGTATTGAATTCAGTGTCTAAGAACTTTTCAGTATCCAATCGAACATGTGAAGTGATACTTTGGTTGACAGCCATATTAAAACAGCAACTGGGGAATTCAAGGATACTTAACGAGTATAACTGCACAAAAGATGCCCATTCCCTCAACACTTCCTTTTCTCCTTGACTGTTACTCTTTTCGATGGCTTCTAAATATTCCTGGTTTAACTCATACTCCTGCTTGTTCAGAATCCGTTCCCTGATGAAGTAGATATTTCGAAGTGATTGTGTTAAAATAGATAACGGCTCGTTGGGTACAGTTGATTCCAGTTGGTGGTAAACGATTTGTTGCAAGGCGTGCTTATAATAAGCTGGTGGTTCCACTGATGGAACAGACTGTAACTGACCTTTGATCACATCATAAAAGAATCGTGATAGCCAACTGTGGAATTTTCTCTCAGCACTATGTGTAGACACGTACTTCCGTTTGACGGTATACTTAAGTTGATCGTGAAAGAAGCGTAGGTAGCCACCTCCACCAGATGCAAGAAAACTGCATAGACAATCATAAAGACGGCTGAATGAAGTTTGGTATTGGTGTAATCCATCTTCACCTTTCATGATGCTTTCTTTATAATCCAATAAATCGTTGATCTCATTCTCCAGCAAACCGTCCCTTGAGACATACAAGAAGCCGGCTATATCTTCCACGATTTCTCGTCCATATTCTTCACTCCATTCGCCCAGTAAGAATGAAAACAATTCGCACACCTCATTTGGAAGCTGCTTGATATAAGCGGAAACCTTTTCAAAAATCCCAAATCTTCGCAAAGCCTCGCAAGCTGAAACGATGTAGAGTGGTGATCTACATTTGGACAGCATCAAAGCCATCTGGTTCCCAAGGTGCGGCTCGTCTGTGGTAGTTAGCTTTTTGTTGAATCTGGCCAAAATGGATGATACCATTTCTTGCAGGTCATTATCAGACATTTCATCAACTTGAACTTTCTGGGCTTTTGGATACACTTTACAAGCATTTTCAAATGTTGAGTTTTCGACATTTAAGGTGCTGATAAGAAACTTGATGTTTTGAGGTCCGGAGGATCGCGGTAACCACCACATCGTGTGAGCTTGTAGAGACTCGTGAAACTGATTCACTGCGTCGACAATGATCAAAAAGACTTTATCCGGATGATTTTGAGCGCTTTCTTCTAAAAATGCGTGATGGTTCTTCTTCAGCTCAAAGGCAGAGTTTGGGATTTCCATAGACTGCATGTCATCTCCGATGTTTTCACGATACTGTCGCAAGTTAAGCTGCAATCTCCTTAGCATCTTTTCCATTATATTAGAACCAACACAAGAACCTACCACATGCGTAAAAACAAAATGATTTTCTTGTTGGAGTTCGGCCAAAGAGCGAAATGATATAGCAGATATAAGACCAGATTTGCCACAACCAGGTACACCATGCAAAATCATAACATTCGACTCCGATTTGTCATCGCCTTTACAAAAGCTTAAACTATGATCAAGCAATTGTGTTCTGCCTACGAAACTTGACGCTTTGAGTCGGATACTGTTTTCATGTTGGATGTTTTCAAGTTGATAGGCTGTTATGTCTTTCATATCTACTTCCTGAAAATTGTTGTTAATTGATTCCAACAGATCTTCTTCCACCTGTTGTTGGAAGCCTTGCAAGCCATCTACATACGCAACACCAAAGCTTTTACCGTTATCATTCTTACAAGTGAAGCGAGCATTTCCCTTGGTATAGTAACTGCTGTATTTTCTGTATTTGACATATGGTAAACGCTGCAAGACTGTGTTTAACTTCTTCTGATCCGCCTTGTACACATTAGCAGCCTCTGTTACAGCATACTGGAAACGTACGTTGTCATCAATCACAACACTTGGGGACACATACTCAAAGTCGAACAACCATTTTAAATCTTTCTCAACTTCTTCTGGATTTTCAAGAACTCTCTCATAGAAAAACACAGTGGGGGAGCATTGCATTTCTTCAGGAATCTGAGCAGCATGCATGCATTCAAGAGAAGTGATGCTAACGTTCTGTTGTAATCCTTTCCATGTGTCTAACCACGAATAGAGGTCTGGATTTTCAAATCCATAGCTTGGCATATAATCGCTTTGAACCCAACCATAGCGCTGTGTCCGGAGACCAATAAACCATGGTGTTTTTGACTTGGAAGTTCGGCATTTGTCGATTTGATTGAGGCAAGTCTTTTGGATGGTTTGACAGTCTTTACTTTCTTCAGCTAAAACACCCCATCTTAAATCAACTGGTATGATGCGAATATAGCGATGCGCAAGTTTTCTGTTTAAACTTGGAATAACTTTCTTCACCAAAACATCTCTTTCTGCGTGAGTATCGACGAATGTAGAAGATATAAAGAGATGTATTTCTGACCACAGTCCCAACTGCTGCACTTCTTTCCCACTTATTCGGTGATGCTGTCTACTTGGAAGCCATGTTGGTGAAGTTTCTTCTCCCTATATTTTAATTTTGACATTAAGAAGTGTCATAAAAAATAAATAAATAAATATTTTGGAGATCCAGAGGCGAGATATCTCTACGGAGAACATACTATATATATCCGACATCTTATTATCCGACATCTTACTAACCGACATTTTGAAATCCGGCTCAAGGAACACATCAAAGGTCAGGTAGCGTTGCATATCACGTGACCTGATACGAGTGATCGATATCAGTGGATTACAACTTCAAAGAAACCAGTAAACACTTAATGACGATAGAAGCACTCGTCATTAAAACCGTCAAACTTAAACTAAATACGAAGGTTGGATATCTTTGACGGACCTTTGATCAAGTGCTAATCATATTTTTTTTATATAAAGCTGAAGTTTTCTTTCTAAGCAGATTTAGCATGTTGTGAATATTGAAGTCGTTTTCTTAAAATGTATTTTAGAAAACAGTTGTTGAATGCATATTCTTAAAATAAAATCATCATGGCGGATGTTAATAAGGTCAGTTCAAATTCCACAAAGTTTTTGCAGGAGAGGTAGTCAGAAAAAATAAATTGAAATATATATAACCGTTTGAAATAATCCATGATCGCCACTTTCCATTTTTCTGCAAGTTTCAGTAGAAATCTTTGCAAACTGCTTCCTTTTAAGAACGTCTTTCTCGCGCCATGTTGTTTACAATTTATAAGCGGATGATTTTATGTTTCATTCCCAAGTCGACAAATATTTAATGTTTTGATGGTTGTTCGTGTAATCACATCATATTGATAGTACAAAACAAAATAATTGAATGTAATTATATGTTAACCATTTCGTGCACACATGCACAATTATGTGCGATACAGCGGAACAGATTCGTTCAGAAAAGGAACGTTCAGAGAGTTAGGAGCTGTTTATATGAGAGGCGGGACGGGACGTTTGCCGGGACGGGGCGAAAAACGGGATCCCGCCTCCACTTAAGTTTCTCGTGTTTATATGAAAAAAAACTATCCCGGAACAAAAAACGTCCCGTTCCGGTTAGGCGAGATCTCTCTTTCTCAAACCGGGATCCCGCTTGAAGCGGGACGTTTCTCATCATATAAACACACTGTCCCGGGACGTTTTATAATGTTTTAAATGCGATTGCTGTCTCGTCCCGGCAAAGCTCCTGCTTAATGTTTTCTCATGTAAAGGCGGGATAAAGTCATACCGTCTTTCGTCCCGTCCCGGCAAACGTCCCGTCCCTCCTCTCATATAAACTGCCCCTTAAAATGACATAAAAGCATTTTCATGTCTTTCCAACTTCTTTGTATGTTTCTTTTCTTGTGATAAATTTTGGAATGGAAAAAGCTGTAGCTACATGCTGTATATGCCACTGACGATTTTATTTTAACATTATTATATATTTCCCCATAGGGTGAAATATATGTTAAAACCGGCATTTTCCTTCTCCTCTTCTTCCTCCTTCTTCTCCGTTCACTTTTATAGCCGCGGTTCAGTATTGAACTCTGGCCTAGCCAAGGTATATAAGAATAGAAGCTAGTCTTCAGTAAAGTAGTACGCCATCTTTTTAATCAGTGCAAATGGGCTTTGGAAGATTTTTGCTTTTCTCTGCTAGGTTTTAAAATGATTCAATAGATGAAACGTTGATGGAAATAAATCGTTTTATTTCTTAAAAAGTTGTAAAAACGTTTGAATGAACGTGTAAAAAACAGAAAAACATTGACATCGATGATGTTTTTAGCGTCATTTTTATATGAACGTGTTTGTAAATCAATTGAAACGTTAGTATGGTCGTTCTATATTTTATTCTTTTTCATCGATCGATGATGTTTTGTTTTTGTTGATAACAATGATGATGTGGGTTTTGTCAAGTGAGCCTCCGTTAAGCCTCGCTAAGCCTCCGTTAATGACATGATGAACAGTTTATGGCATGAAATATATATATGATATCATTTATCATTTTATTTCGATTATTGCGAATACTTTAATAAACCCAAGATATCTTACAATCTGTAGTGAAGTCTCAAAAGCATGAAAACTTTGAAAACGATATGACAGAACCCGACGGACGGCATCGATGCATCTCCACCGCAGAGCTTTTCTACTGTGTGGGTAACTACAGCAATGATCAGTTAACGGAGGTTGAACGTTTACAAATATACAACGAAGTAAAGGTCTTTAGACGTTTCTCAAAAGGTCCAGGACCTCTGCTGATGCACTGATCAGTTAACGGAGGCCGGCGTCACAGAAAGTTCCTTAACGCAGGCTGAGTGTGTTGACCGTCCAATTGCGCGGACAATTATCCGAAGTGGATATTCCCCTTTAGATAATAATGTAAACACCTGTTTGAATCAGTATTTTTGACCAGTGTTTTTTTCGTATCCATTTGAACTGATCCATTTGAATGGGTAATGTATTCTAAGCTTAAGCAATAAGGAATGTAATTAGTGAAACAATAGAATGTATAGAAACGAGGCGAAACTTGATGGCAAGCCATTACCACGGTGTTTAAACAGAAATTCGAGACTCGAAATAAGGTTTTGCATATAGTGGTTGAAACAACTCTTTACAGAACTTTATTCCGAGGGGTTTTTGCGTAAGTTGGTATGTATGCAGGGGGTTAAAACACCATTTGACTGTCTTTGAAGCAATAAACTGTTGTCTGTCTTCTGGTGTGAAGTAGGTGGCATTGTCACTGAGTATGGTGGTTGGAACACCACGTCTACTGAAAAAAACTTGGCAGGGTTCGTATGCACGCTGACGCGGGACTTTCAAATGGCACTTTTTGATGACGAATAAATCTACGGGATTTTGAAATCCAAAATCTGGTTCGAAGTTCATCTAATATTTCTTTCACACCATTGTGAAGAACTTTGGAATGGTAGAACTGAACCAACAACTCAGTGAAATAACATTTCGGAAGAAAAATCGGAAACTTAGTGTCGTACTGCAGAGAACTGTTCTTTAATCGTCCTTTACACAAGGAATGATCCCATCAATGATGTCAAATCCTAAGTCGTTTTTCAGTTGGAGATACTGTTTGTTATTGTGTATATCTTGTTGTAGAAATAAAAATCCATTTTCGTTTCGCTGTATGTAGCTCATCTCTGGATACAACAGAGGAAAGCCAAAGTTCTTTCTTTTCCAACTTGAGTTTCAGATTAGAAATAAAGTTTAAAACATATGCTGTCGCTAATAAACTACCGTATCGATTATATCAATGACATCCACGTTTAATGGATTGATCATCTCCCCTGTTGTTTCTTTTTCAGTGGTTAGTAACATGGCATCCGCATGATGTTGTAAATTGTTAACGTGAAAATTAGCGAAGGGAACATCAGGCTGTAAAATTTCCGATGGTCCGTAAAACCAATGGTCGTTTGTTACAAAGTGTGAAAGGTAAGCGCCTCTCAAAAGAAGATCTTCCGGATTACTCTTGTGAAAACATCACCCTGTGAAAATTCCTCCCAATAAAGTAAAACACACGATAATGGAACTGTACATCTAAGGACAATGTAAAAATGGTTAGACTTCAATAAGTTTTTATTTCTGAGCCAAACTATACAATGTCCCTGAATTTCTATTTGAACTCCGTGTTTTGACCAGGTTCGTGTCACTTTGCTTTCAATAGCGCTATACATCATTCAACATCAATTCAACATGGACTGATCAGGTCGTTCTGACAAAGGTGTAACTTTAATATCTTGAAATTCAGCAACCTCGTACCGCTTCTTTCTCTAATCGCTATTTTTCGTAACAGTTGTGAGGAATGGGGTCGAACAATAAAAAACAAACCAAAGGTTGTCATGTTTTTATATTAATGCGACTTTCCCAGTATCTACAAGTGTACATATAATGCTAAATAATACTACAATGATATTTTAAAAAATCGAGAATTACACATAATGCAAGAAATAGTACCAGAGCATCTCAGAAAAATTTGTGGAGGAGAGTCTACTCATTTAAAGTAGAAAACAAAATCGTGCAAGTAAAGTTGAACTCCACCATACTTGACTGACCCTGAATATGCCTGTAGCTGTCAGGTGTTAAAACAATCTACACGACATCAAGGCAGCATGATATTGAGGCTACATGGTATCGAGGCAAAGAAAAGAAAGAAGCTCAATAACATTAGATATCCATAACCGCTTGAAAATCTTCACAAGTGAGATCTCCGAAGAATATCAAGTAGCAGGATATCTTTGAAAGGACTTTTTATTACTGTATAAAACTATGCTCCCAGTGGGCAAATTGCTCAAAAGAATCGATGCAAAGAAGAGCGTTTCTGTAGAAACTTACATATTATTTAAATAAAAATGCACCTCATCGCGGTGACAATTTTGCACAGTGGGCTTGTCGTATGATCCCAAGAAGAATCCTGCAATCATGCAAGAAAGTTAAAAACGCAAAGTAAAATTTACTGACAATATACGAATATAATACAATACATTTTAAAAGGTGTGTAACTGATAGTGGATGGCCAGCATTTGAGAATATTCCTGATGTTTCAACGAAATAAAACACTTTGAGTCACGTCTTCTAACATTCTTCCATCTTCAACGCAATGAAGTTTTTGTTTGTCAGAAAACATAAAAATTTCGAGCATGTAATGAATCAGGATTCACAGAAAATAATCCACTTTTGTTACTCTCACCAGAACTTTCATGACGAGCTAGCGTTTGCCAGGAAAAGAATATTTACAACAGGTTCACTAAAAATTTCAGATTTTATAAGCGCTTCTGATCATCAGGTCAAAATATGCATCGTTGTCTATGGATGCACTGACACCAGAGTAATAATTCATAAATTCTTCCAAAGTAATCTAAGAAAAAACAACCACAACATCAAAATCTTGATTCGATTCATTATAGTTTGAACTGACATATAGGAACACTTGAAAAAAGGGAAGAACTAAAGTATTTACAGTTCCGTCTTTATCATCAGGTGAATCGAAACTATCAAGAAACTTCCTAAAGCACTGATCTTCTGTCCACTCTCCACTTTTATATTTAGGGTGTTTTGTCACATCGTATACTCTAAAAACAAAACAAAATCAATCAGACAGACAGACAGACAGCAAAACCATTCTTTATGACGCACTTTGAAATTTCGATAACAAAGCATTTCTTGCAGAGATGGTTTAGTGGTAAGTATCTTCCAGTACGACTACCACAACCAAGTTCAGTCATGTAGTAATGGTACTGTACTTGATGTTCTTTAAAAACAATGTATTTGTTTGAAGATATCAGCTGACTGCACACTATGCTAATATATCTATCTCCAGCGAAAAGTCAAATAATGCCTAGTTACAAGTAGGAATCAGAAGGGCGGGGCTTCAATAAGTGACAAATACTAACAGGGGACAATAACAGAAGCTTAGAGAATTCTTATAACTTAGGGGCTGTTTATATTGAGAATTTTCATCCGGGGATGGATGATTTTTTGACATTGACAAGATTAAAGAGTATGAAGAGGTAAGAAAAGCTAGTATCTATTATTATTGTTATTCCAAGTAGATAACATATTTTGAATCACTTGAGTTATTGAGTTATTTATCTTTAAGAATATATTTATTTGTTAATAGTCTAAATTAGTGTTTTAAAATTTTTAAAGTAGGTCCACATCAATGCTGTAGCAATGACTAAATTTTAGACCTTCTTTACCAAATAAATTTTACATTACATTACATTACATTACATTATGTGATGAAGAAAATGTAATTCTAGAACAAATTCAGTATGAAAAGTTAAAGAAGTTTGTCAGAATTTTTCAACAGTTATATATTTAATAACACTTATCTTCATTAGCCAGGCTGAACGCATCCATATAATCACTCTTTTCCAACCCGGTATCAAGCTGAAATTTCGGTCTGGGATGAAATTTTTTCATATAAACAACCCCTTTAATGTTACCTCATGACATTCACTTACAGATGACATGTTTCCTGAAGATCCTCACAAATCTTGAATAATTACATACCCTTTTAAATCCTCATTGGTTATAAATCCATCACCAGTTTTATCCAGTTTATTGAAGGCTTTATGCACTATAGCCTTTCTAGACTTGCTCATAGGTGGCTGAAATGGAACAATTTTGTAAATGAAATCATTACTTGCTGAAATATATTTATAATATACTACCATTTATTCACTCCAATCGCATCATTTTTCTTTGACCTTGAGTATATTAATGAATCACTTTAAAAATGAACTAGAAGCCATTAGGCTTGAACAATTTCCGCATCAGCCCTTGAGAAAATTGCTTTAGGCTAATTTTCAACATATCTGAATGACTTGTACACTGACTAAAACTTAATCTTGACAGCTTTGCAATTCACTACGATGTTTCGGGGCCAGAAAAACAGTTCACCAATATCTTACGCATGATGTTTATTCATGAAAATTGAAGAACTTTCGAAATTTGGTCCAAATATGGACACAAATCGTCCAACTTCAGTCAAATATGACAAAATGACTGTCAAATTCGAAATCAGCACCTTTCAAATGCAATCCATGCAAAATTTCAATAAAATTTGAAGAACTTTCGAAATTTGGTCCAAATTTGGCCCAAAAATGTCGAATTTTAGTCAATTCTGACAAAATGACTGTCAAATTTGAAATCAACACCTTTCAATTATAACACATGCAAAATTTCATGAAAATTGAAGAACTTTCAAAATTTGGTCCAAATATGGCCCAAATCGTCCAACTTTAGTCAAATATGACAAAATGACTGTCAAATTCGAAATCAGCACCTTTCAAATGTAATCCATGCAAAATTTCATGAAATTTGAAGAACTTTCGAAATTTGGTCCAAATTTGGCCCAAATTGTCCAATTTTAGTCAAATCTGACAAAATGACTGTCAAATTTGAAATCAACACCTTTCAATTATAACACATCCAAAATTTCATGAAATTTGAAGAACTTTCGAAATTTGGTCCAAATTTGGCCCAAATTGTCCAATTTTAGTCAAATCTGAGAAAATGACTGACAAATTTGAAATCAGCACCTTTCAATTATAACACATGCGAAATTTCATGAAATTTGAAGAACTTTCAAAATTTGGTCCAAATTTGGCCCAAATTGTCCAATTTTAGTCAATTCTGACAAAATGACTGTCAAGTTTGAAATCAACACCGTTCAATTATAACACATCCAAAATTTCATGAAATTTGAAGAACTTTCGAAATTTGGTCCAAACTTGGCCAAAAATGTCGAATTTTAGTCAATTCTGACAAAATGACTGTCAAATTTGAAATCAACACCTTTCAATTATAACACATGCAAAATTTCATGAAAATTGAAGAACTTTCAAAATTTGGTCCAAATATGGCCCAAATCGTCCAACTTTAGTCAAATATGACAAAATGACTGTCAAATTCGAAATCAGCACCTTTCAAATGTAATCCATGCAAAATTTCATGAAATTTGAAGAACTTTCGAAATTTGGTCCAAATTTGGCCCAAATTGTCCAATTTTAGTCAATTCTGACAAAATGACTGTCAAATTTGAAATCAACACCTTTCAATTATAACACATGCAAAATTTCATGAAATTTGAAGAACTTTCGAAATTTGGTCCAAATTTGGCCCAAATTGTCCAATTTTAGTCAAATCTGAGAAAATGACTGACAAATTTGAAATCAGCACCTTTCAATTATAACACATGCGAAATTTCATGAAATTTGAAGAACTTTCGAAATTTGGTCCAAATTTGGCCCAAATTGTCCAATTTTAGTCAATTCTGACAAAATGACTGTCAAGTTTGAAATCAACACCGTTCAATTATAACACATCCAAAATTTCATGAAATTTGAAGAACTTTCGAAATTTGGTCCAAACTTGGCCCAAATTGTCCAATTTTAGTCAAATCTGAGAAAATGACTGACAAATTTGAAATCAGCACCTTTCAATTATAACACATGCGAAATTTCATGAAATTTGAAGAACTTTCGAAATTTGGTCCAAATTTGGCCCAAATTGTCCAATTTTAGTCAATTCTGACAAAATGACCGTCAACTTTTAAATTAGCACCTTGTCGAAATAATTGCCCAATTTTAGTCAAACCTGTCCTAAGTTCCTAGCATAGGTCAGTCATTAACTATTCTGAATAAACACACAATCCGAAATCCGAACGGACTTTCCGAAAACGACGAAAAGCTGTGACAGAGATAGATACTTAGATAGAATGTGTAAACCAAACAATTTCCTACGCTATAAGCGCGGAAATTGAATAAATAATATATAACCAGGTGAGTCAAAAAAAGTAATGGTGTTTCACAAAAAATATCTTTAGATTGGATAATTATGAGAGATATGTTTTGTTACTTCTGAATAGAGGAATCCTTATTTTTGTGTATAATTCTCCTGTTTTGGTTGAGTAGAGAAAAAGGAATGGACAGAAAACTGGAAAAATTCTTGTAAAAATCTTCAAAAAACAGACAAAACAGCCAAGCAAAGTTTTTGAGCTCTTTCGAGAACAGTTCTACGAGTAGAATGTTCGTTTGACCAACGGTTATTCCATTACGTCATAATCATCTATGAAGTATCATTCACCCTAGCAAATTGGACATATATATAGCTCTACCCAAACTCTTTGTTATAACGTGAGTCGCATCATTTTTCAATGTTTTTTGCAAGAGAGTCTTTATAAAAAGTTTCAGCGAATAAAGATTTAAGAAAATGGTGAAAAAAAGTTTGAACTTTTTACTTAATTTTACTGTTTTAAGAAAATGGTGAAAAAAAGTTTGAACTTTTTACTTAATTTTACTGTTTTAAGAAAATGGTGAAAAAACGTTTGAACTTTTTACTTAATTTTACTGTTTGGAATAAGAAAAATAAGTTTCAGCATCTTGAAATGTTTTATTCCCATAGGTTTGCAACAAAAACATAAATCTTGTTTCGAGACATTTTGCTCAGCTTTTTTGTCCAATTCTCAAAGATTTTTACGAAGACTGCTTCCAGTCACCATATATATATATGTAACAGATTCCTCTAATCGGAAATAAAAAAAAGTCTCTATTATAATTATTCTATCTAAAGATATTTTAAGTGAAACACCGGTACTTTTTTTACTCACCCGGTATATAGCTATGCGAAAGTAAGTGAAAAATCTTTACCCGTAATGATGTTAGAAATTCATCAAAATCTAGCAACTGACTGCCATCTTTGTCAAAAGCTTCAAAGATCTCTTTAACTTCCTAAAATGAAAATAAGTAACCTATTTAAATCAATGTTGACTTGTTAATTTTGTTGGATTCTGTATAATGAGATATATAAATGTGTTTCTATTAAATTCCAAACTTTGATATAATACCGTCAATCGTCCTAACTGCGGACATTCTTCCAAACTTCGGACACGCTAAATAAACAGACCTGTCTGGTAAACGAAATGTACATAATCAATCAAACCAAGTCACAATAAATACTAAAATATTAGATAAAGCTGATAAAATAATGTGTTCAAACGCAATAAAGTCAGCGTGAAGCGTAAATAAGCGTGTAGAAAATAAGTGATTTGAAAATAACGATAAACGTCATCCTCAAGGGATTGCAATAGCAATCCTGTCGATCAACTTAAAATAGTATTATAGCAGACGGTTTCTACTTGTATTAACTTTTGAAATAAGTATGTATTGAATCTTTTCTATGTAACTGAATGAGAACCAGGTAACCAGAGAACCAAGAATTGAATATCATTTAGCGAAATGTTTTGTTTACATTTTTTTTCGACTTTTTTCTTTGATACTAATCAATTGCGTATGATGATTTTACAATACTCTTCTCTACGTAATGAGCTCCTGCGTATGTTTGTATTTATGTCCGTGGACAATTATCCATAGTGGATATTCGCCTTCAAACGCGCAGTGTAATTATAAATCACGTTCGTCTCAAGGGCACAGACATTTAAGTGTTTCATTTTTGTTAAGTTTAGTCGTGACAAGTTTTAGATTTATAGTTTAATTCACAGTGCAGTATGGACTTTTACTGATGTGGTTTGTATTTTGCAGATATGTTTTTTTTATGTCCGAAGTTTGGAAGGATGTCCGAAGTTAGGATGATAGACGGTACATGTCTTCCAGACAAATCGTCTAACTAGATTTTGTCTGTAAAAATTCTTCTAATATCTAACTTTAGAAATTCAGGCACCATTATTTTTTTCCATAACAACCTAGCAGTGTCAAAAATAAGCCTTCACTTATGCATCATAACATAATTTTGTGGTGTTTAACTTTTATTTCTAAACATTTCCACATAAGTTTTATACTGATTTTATATTGAACTCAATATAATGCTCACATCATGAAGAAAATCAATTACATATATATAGATTCTAAGACTTAATGGCTTTTAATAATGATACTTAAACTACTAAATTTATAGAGGGTGGGTGCAGTGGTGTGCTTTACCTGTGGTTCCAAATGCAATCCATAATCTCTAAGTCCCTTCTTGAACTCCTGAAAATCTAACGTTTTACTGCCATCATCGTCGAATATACGGAAAGTTCTATAAAAAGACAGCAGTATGTTGATATTTATTGATGATGATGGAGTGGTGACTTTAAAAGAAGATGAGAGGAACCTCTCGAAGGTAAACCAAAAGATGTAGATATATACCAAGAAAATTTTATACCTTCCTAACCCCTTAATTCCTGATGCACCGCGAGACAAGCAAGCTAATCTTAACTTTTCAACTGGGTCACTAGTTTTATCTAAAGCTTGTTTTGCTTTTCGTTGTAGCTCAGCATTCGTCCTACTTGTGGCAGCCATGTTAAATGTTCTGTGTAACTAGCCGAAACAAAACACTCTACTTATTCATAAATTTTGTTATGGTATGTGTGATCGTGTATGTATAAACGGTGATTTGTTTACATGTCCTGGCAACTCTTGATGATGTCAATTAATTTTGCAGTTATGATGACGACAATGACGACAACAAAAATGCGATTCGATGAACGGTCATATAGAGCCAAGCAAAGCAAGACCAATATACCAAACTCTTTTCTTCATCATAGTCATATATGACTATGGCTTAACGGATACCTTATTGGTGATTTAATAATATGTCAACTCACACGCTTTGAGGGGTGTAACACAAGAATTTGGTTATTGCACATAACGGTTTTTTTTATTTCTCCCAAATTAAAAGTTTGTAGAATATTTAAGAAAAAAATATTTCTTCAAATCTTCAATTTGCTACTTTTCATGCTGTTTTCAGCAATTACCGAGTGCATTTTCTCGCGCGCGATACAGAGTGTGTAATTTCCAAGATTCCTCTGCGGTACCAACCAAGGTGGTCGTTATAAAATCTCTCACACATTTTATTTATCAATGTTAATGTTTATGATGGGTATTCAAACTTTTTGTTGAAGACACTTTTTGATAATACTCAAGAGAACTTTAAAACGACTCCTTTCCTCAATCCTTCTAAAGTTGAGTCGAACCCTTCATTCTTGAACTCCTTGTAACCATAACAACGATTATCATTATGTCTTCAAGTAATGAGTGCAGTGTGACAGGATTTCAAAAGTTCTTAGGTCTAAGAGGTTGATCGGAGATTCGAGACTACCAAACTGACAAATACAGGACGGCCATGTAAGCTTCAAATGAGAATATATTTCACTTTGTAAAATTATCTAGTCCTACAAAGACAATGACGTAACTAACGCAGATCACGCGAATAAAAAACTGAAGATGAATGAATAGTTTTTCAAATTCACAAGAAGTGAAGGACGAGTAATCGAAAAAATTCAAATATAAACAATTGTGTGGATGGCTTGGTTCCGTATATATCTTTGACAGAAAAATAGTCGTTGATCGTCCATCAGCAACGCAATAAAATATTTCCCTTTTCATCAAGGTAAGTACAACCACAACAGGAATTTACGATGTACGCAAGGAGTAATCTATGGAACAAAAAATGACAAATGAGAAGTCCGTTGAGATGACAATCCACTTTTCCATGCAGTAACGATGACGACGACTGAAAGAACGGATGTTTTTCGCTTCACACTCGCAAGGAGAAACCTCCTAGAACTTACATACTGATCGTTCGTTATTAAGTATTTACAACGTAAATTGTGGTGGTCGTGAAATTCAACTATGTTACAAAAAGATGGCAAATGTGAGGACTGATCTACAAGGTATCTATCGCTTAACATAAAAATTAATCTCGCATTCTTCTTATGGCTATGTTTACACTAAACAGAATATTCCGCTTGGAACACTTTTATTTCCGTCACGTGATCTCCAATGAAGTAATGCGATTGGTTTGAGAAATATTTCGTCATGGAAATGTTGAGCTTGATTGTCATTTTTCTCGGAAATAAAATAATAGCATCTTTACTAAAAGCAGAATGTTCCAAAACCCAACCTGGCCTTTTAACACAAGCTGGTCATTATACTCATAATTTCATGAATAAAGTCTGTAGACAACATATATTACGGGTCATGTATGTCATAGAAATTGGAAATGACAAATGTAAAATGACCTCTTGTTATGGTTACCCGTCTCAAGAAGTAGGGAAAAAATGAGAAAATAACGCAGTGCCGATCCATTTACGTGGAGTGGCCGGTGACATTTACGTGGAGTGAACGAACGCAAATTAGAACATGATGAATGTGAATGACAATGTCATAAAAAATCTTGCCCACCTCCATTCTGAGTGATATATCGAACCCAGGGTAGAGCTTGGTAGCCACTTTTTTCGATAATCTTCAAATACCGTACCTATTGAAACGGAAATATAAAAACTTTCAGAAATCGATACAACAGCCTAGCAACAAATGCTTGTACAGAAATAGCTGAAGTTGACCAACGGGAAACTCCTTGTCCCTGCCTCAAGGACCTTATAACACACCAGGCTTTTAACGTGCATCCTCAATCTTTTACAAGTCAACTAATAGAATAACTATCCGGAAATGTATGGAGCGCAATTTGTGTCATTAATATTATTGGATATCTTGATGAACTATGCTTTCGATTTTGAATAGTTTTACGTTTTCTACGTCTTTCGCATTGTTTGTTTTGTCAAAAGATTGTTTTTGATATTTACTTTTTATTTTTGGAAAAATTTATTTTTAATAAAATGCAAAGAATTCTCTGCAAAAAGAATTTTTTGAGAAAAATAATTTTCTTGATAAAAACAATTTTTGGCATAAATGCTTTGCGAGGTGCTGTCGTAAACAAATTCACTAAACAAACATGGCGGACAACGACCCACGAGCCGTGCTAAGAAATTGTGCTGAAGCACTTCTGAATGTTGTCAATAGCTTAGATCCCCAAATAAGAACTGATCAAATGAGTGTGCAGAGTTCCTGTGGAAGAACAGCCCTCTCTACATCTGGTAATAATAATGGCGGTGGTGAAGAACAACAATAACAACAACAGCAGCACCAACTACAACGACTGTTAGTTCTTTTTTCAGATCATACCCACCGAGAAGGTCTCGACTTCATAATAGGTCAAGACCATATACACGACAAGTGAATTTGACATTAGTTTGTTTAGCACAAAGAGAGAATGCCAATGTTCCTGATGGAAATTATAAAATGGTCCTTGTTGTTGCAGGCTTAGGCGAAAAAAGGATTCAATTTAACAAACTAACGAGGTCAATCAACGATTCAGCATTTCTGTTAGCCGTCTCCAGTTTCCAATATTTCAAGAAAAATTCTTAGTTCGAAAACAGGATCATCACGAAAATAAGTATATTTATCAAAAATAATAAAAGAACCGAAAATTATTGTTTACCAAAAACAAAAAAGAATGACATTTATCAAGAATTATAGTTTCAATCCGAAAATAATGCAAACATTGTAAATAATAGAATATGCATCCGAAAATTTAGTTTTGACAAAAAAAATTTCTTATTAGATTTCGCTAAGCGAAAGATATTGGTTTCGGCGGCGTTCTATCTATCTATCTATCTATCTATCTATCTAATCTATGTACGGCGAAGGTTTTTTAGTATCGCACTTACTAACTTAAAATTCTTTTATTTCTATTTCTTTTTATCCTTGCTCTCATGACCATGATATGTTTTCGTATATTTCTTGAGCTATAAAGTGTATTTACCACATAGTCACAAAATAGGATCTTTCCCTAAAGGGAAAACGAAAAGAAGGGTTTCAATTACTTATTTGATTCGAAGTACCGCTGTGAAATTTAAATTAAGTAAACTTTAGTGACGCTTTTGGTGTTGATATCCGTCGAAGATCAACTGCAGTGAAGAAGAAGCTTTACAAGCAGTTTTAATTTTTAACTCTAACTTCAAACCGTCTATTTCAAACAAACTATTTGTTTGTTATTTGATTTGTTTATTTTGTTTAAGTATTTTGGATAGATTTTCGTTTTTTAAAATTTTTTCGAACAAATATTTTTTTTTCTTATCTCTTTTGGCTCACATTTTTCTTACAAAATCATTTTTTTTAAAAAAATTCATGGTTACAGCTCATACAAGTATACTTCTTTTGTTTCAATTTGTGATGTTTATTAATAAACTTAGGTTTACACAATAAAACTTTTTTTATTTCTATGCTTACACTAGCAAATCTTTTTAACAAAATGTATCAGTAGGGCAACTAGGCTCAGAAACAGGGAGGTTACGCATAAATACAAAAACACGTATCACTATGGAGACGGGGTTTATTATAAATTCCGCTCTGCAACCCAATGAATCCTCAAGTATGTATTTAGAATGGTTGTTATTTATAGGTCACTATTCTTAAAAAAACATAAGCGAAATCTTTCGACCATCTGGTCGTCTTGTTTACATTTACCAAAAACGTATTTTTTATCCTCTACAGAATTTAGGTTTTCGAAAATATTAATGGCACATATTGCGCTCCATAGAAATGATGCATAAAAATGAATGAATGGACAAATTTGAGATTTCAAGATTACATAATGCAAGGAATATTTATTTTATTAATAGGCTGCAAAACAAAATTTAGGTTAACATTTTGAACGAATTATTTCGAGAGTTCACTCAAATTCATCGTTAGATTACATTCATCACTTGAATAATTAATTCAATCGAATGGCTCATTTACGGTTCATCTTGACTTCTTTGTTTTAAACGTCAAACACAACAAACATTACTAACCTGTATGCCAGATACCGTGAAATATGGAATTTCAAATTTGACAGAGATAGGTGCTTTTGCTTCGCTTTCCTCTATAATAAGAACAAAAGCTCATGATGTTGATCTACCATAAATTCTTCCAAATGGTTTTTACAAAAGTGTCATTGCACAAAAACTCTAAGCTGAATAAAAGCATTGTTTGAAATTCTACCTGATTCAACACTTGGCAAACCAAAGTGTGCACGCATTAAAAACTCTTTCCCACCCTATAAAATAAAATAAACAGATAAGCATTTCTTCTAACTGGATCCTATAATAAACATTCAGTGTCAAAAGTTCATTAACATTGCGATAGTGTTACGTTGTCAAAATGCAACTGCTAAAACCAACGTCATTTGGGTAATCTCAGATATCCCTCATACACCAATCGAAACCTCCTTGAAATCAGCCCACTATAGGAATCACTACGTCACTGCGCGCTCATTTTCTGCCAAGAAATGCTACATGTCGTTTCTAACATATTATTACTGTCAGATCATAAACAGTGATCGTTCATTCAGTGTTTAAAGCCTGGAAGTACTGTGCTCAACCTCTGTCATGCCTTGCTGCTTCGTGATTTCCAAACGAAGGTAATTATGGGTAATGTCCACCTAGTAATGACGTCAAGAATGTTGTACACACCTGAAATGATTTGATATTCCAAATAATTGAGTTCTTTTCAGGTGCATACTTTACACTGCCGATGGTTGTCTAAGATTGAAACAAAATGAACGATTTAATAAACTAATACTTGCAGCTTAAGAAAACACAAAAAAAAATATAAAACCATTGAATGTTTTTAAAGATATAATACTCTTAGCAGAAATGATACGTGGAAAATATAAAAGCCTTCAAACTTTCGTTTACCTTGAATTTGGGTGAATCTGCATCTTCCGGTACAGGAATAATGATCTCAACATTGTTGGCAGTAGATCGCTTTTTGAACTGACTTTTGGCCTGAATAGAAACATACAACATTCAACTGCCAGTCACACTTGGAACATAAAAACATTGAGACGTCACAACAATTAAACAATAAATGAAAGTATGAACAGCTCCACACACAAACTATCAAACGGAAGTTATCAGTTAACAGTTACAATCCGTCATCATTAAGATATACACAAACAACACAAACTAACACAAACAACGAAACACCACAACATACTTGGAAAATAAAAAAACAAACCTTTATCATGTACTCCACCCTGCTGTGGGAATGTTTTTCGATGACAGACTCGATCCATATCAGTGGTTTTACGTGTGTATTTAAACGATATGACATCAGCTCAAACTCTCCATCGGGAGGAATGAATGATATGGTACGATCATTTTCAAAGCGTGATAGCCTAACACATTGGTGAAATTTGACGTCTTCCAGCTCAACAGCCTTACTTTTAGATCCTTAAAGAACAGTGTAAAGTAGATTTCATCACCTTTTACAGTTTTTCTGACAAGCTGACAGTGTAACAATAATTTGTTGGGTATCTAGCATGTGAATGCACTTACTTCCAGTATTTTCAAACAAAACTTTATCGTTCAAACCCAGTCGCAATTCAGGCATTCCAGTCAAGAAAACTTTCATTTTGACAGATCCGACAATTTCACTACGCAAAACATTGCCATTGGTATTAACTAGTAAATTTACTGATTCAATAACATCTAAGAAAACTTCATTCTTTCTATATTTTAGGCCTTCTGTTCTCCATGACACAGCATTGGTGACGGCAGGTGGTGGGCGAGGAGCTGCTTCAAGTTTGTGACTTTGTTGGGTGATGTATCTGAAAACAAATTCACATGTTGAATCTTGTACTTGAACTTCACCAAGAGAATTGAAAAATAAATAAATATTAAAGCTTTTACTCTTGTAGTATCTTGGTTTCTGTTGTTTGCGGGTAACCGAAATCCATCAATTCATCAAGTAGTTCATAAATCAAAACGAAATTATCACGTAAACTTTCTTCTTCGAGTTCTTTGAAATATTCGCGAAATACCTATATCACAAGCAACCCAGTACGTGAATATCTATCCACTCATCAACAACTACAGAGCACACTTTTTTATATAAAAAGCAAATAACATGTTTTTTTTTACTAGTGTACCCATCTGATAAAACATATCAAGCCTAAGGGAGATAATCTTTATCTAACCTGCACAATTTTATGTAAAAAAGAAAATATCAATGCTGCATTGGCGTTTATCTTGGTAGTGATTACTAAATACAAATTATTATATTTGATGTAAACAAAAGTAACATCGCCACAAACGAGTATCGGGGATTGAACACTCTCTTCTTCCTGTTCTAACACCAATGGCAAAAACTTTTCGATGATACTCATGTCTATGTCTCCACGGTAATCACGACTAATCAAGTTCTAAAAGAAAAAAACAGTTGTTGATTGTGTTTTTCCAATATTGTTCCAATGTCACAAGGATTTCAAGCAAGAACTGTGCAATAATATATATATATATACATAGCATGGGCTTAATACTGAAAATAACATTTTTGACACCTCTCTTAGCTCTTACACTGGATCAAGACCTTAATAAAAAGACTTATAAAGAAAAATAAAGCTGAATAAAATATACCTTCCCCTTGAGATCCAATACAAATACTGCCGACATAGACATCTTGATAATGAAAGAATGTCTGCTTAGTGAGTATAAAGTTTTTAATTTCTGAAATAAGAATGAACTGGATGAATTAGTTTTTTGTCAGAAAACAAGTCAACTGCAATCCCTTCACCTGCTTCATACAGCTTAGCTGGTAAGTTTTTGTTATATCAGATACCATCTGAAACATTGTAATACTTCAGATTTGAAAGGAAAAACATTGTCTATAAAGACTAGTATATAACTGATGGAAGTTTTAAAGGGAAATTAAGCCTTAAAATTTCTTTTCTGATTTTGAGAATGAAATACTTCATTTATCCTGGAGGAACACCTAGAAAAAAAGAGCGATCATGCTGTGATGTTAAAATTTCCATCTCAGAGCACTGCAATGGCGTCCGTTGTTAGATACTAAACAACGAAAAACTGAATATAATTATCATTTAAGATAATTTTTAATGATCACAGAAAATTAAATGAGACCTTTCTGCAGCTAATATAAAAAGTTTTTGATGGCGTATTTTCTCTTTCATTTCACTTTAATTTATTGATTAGGCCGGTAGACTATCATTCTCATCAAGGTTCACATTTCTACTATTGGTAAATCTAAAATGCAACAAAAAGAAAACGGAATCAGAAAACTAGCCAATGACAAGAATTTAAACATTACATTTGAGCACAACATCTTTTTTAAAAACATGATTTTGATAATAGGATGGCAATATTTTTCAGTTATAAATACATAATATAATATATACAAATATTGTTATTCTGGAAGTATTGTTCAAAAATGATGTAAAGGATTATAAAGTATTAAGAGATGTATAGATAAATAACATGAAAGCTCTGAAATGAAAAAATAAAATGATGTAACCACATTAAGAAAAGGCAGAAACGAATATCAAGAAAAGAAAAGTTACTAAAAGTTACTAACTTGATCATGGAGGAACCATTACATTGCGTTCCCAATCGAATGTGATGTTTTTGGGGAAATATCTCCAGAACATAGGGATAAATGACGTTTGTTTGGGGGGCAGCAACATTGGTGACAGGCTGACCAAAAAATTGTGGTCAAAAAATTTAGGGGGTTGGCTCTATAATGTCATATTATTTGATCGACAGTATCTGCGCATTGGTAGTGAAATGATCCCATACGTTTTTTTTGCTCAGACTTTTATGTTTTTTGGGGTTTTCTTTGGTTTTTTTTAAATGAGTTGCTCCCTGCAAGGCTGAAGCCACTACTAGGCTTGAGCTACAAGATGAGAAAAGGAAGAACAGTTATAAACACAGATGAGAAAGATGAGAAAAGGAAGAACAGCTATAAAGACAGAGGGGAAAAATGAGAAAAGGAAGAAGAGTTATAAAGACAGATGGGAAAGGTGAGAAAAGGAAGAGAGTTATAAAGACAGAGCAAGGTGGCGGTTAACCTTGGATTTAAAAGATTGCAAATCATACTCAGCAGAAAAACAACTATGAGGGAGAGAATTCCAGAGGTGAACAGTGAGTCCGAGGGAAAAAGCTAGATGAATAAAAGATCTTATGGCATGTTGGGACCTGAACAGTCAAAGGATGAGAATTCAAATAGAGATGAGTGTTCCGAAAGAAAGCCTTAGGAGAAGGGGTCAGTTGATGCAAGTCATCCGAACAATGCCCATGAAAGTATTTATAGAAAAGAGACAGAGAAGCAGCGTTCAGGTTTATGTGATGGGTACAAATTCTGTTGAAAATTCAGTGCATTTTCCTACACCTATTTTCGACACAAGGAATACCTGCACAGCACCTTGTAGCTTTCTATGGGGTCTGGGATAAATGGATAAGAGAGAACGAAAACAATCAGCAGGCCTGGTCGTAAGAGGCGTGCGATCGCAAGCGCACGCCTCCGCACACGTCAAGATTTATTTAGGCGTGTGGTAATCGCACGCCTGGCTTGTGATGACAAGTGTGATAATAAATGTTTATTTAAAAGTCAACAAAAATCTGTTCCAAAATGTTGAAAGTTTTGCTTTGGAAATTGTTCATGTGCTACGATTAAATTTTGCAATAATGGAACAAAACTTTGCTACCATTTCAGAAGTGAGGTCTCCGATCGATTTGGAATATGGTAGTTGTTTTTAATTAAAAATCAGTGCTCACAAATTTTATTCGTTTGGTAGTAGAAAACAAGTGTACTCCTCGAAAACCGCTGTGGAATGAAGAAGGAGCTTCGTGCGCACGATTTTATTATGTATTATATTTAATTGTATTATGTAGTTTTCTCTTTCTTTTTAACGTTCTTTTAAGTTACAAAAGTATGCACAAGGTTGCAGTTTCGAAAACATAATCTTTTATTTAAAAAAATAGCCAGCCAGGTGGTGACAAGTCAATGGAACGGAAACGTCTTTAATTTAATTCAAAAACCATTTGAACTTCAAACCAAAACGATGGAGAGTAATACAAATTTTTTATTTTCAGGTTTATTTTTCCTCTTTGTAAATTTTTGAATAAATTTTATTTACCGTCAAAGTAATCTTTTATAGATAACATTTTACATTCCGAATCTTCGAAAACATTGTTTTGTTTTATTAATTCATTCTCCGTGAAAATCTCATTATTTTTACATTATATGACACATTTCAAATTTGACTTGATCATTAATAAAGAATGAAGATCGTTGATCTTAACTGGAAAAATTGATCGCACATCTGTCAAAAATTTACACAAGCGCACACCATAACTGATATCGTCAACTAAGGCGTGAGTTGACCACACGTCTGCTAATTTTCTTACGACCAGGCCTGAATCAGTGTCAAAAAAACATGTGGACAAGAGACAAAATTAATATATCATAAAATCACTCAATCTTCAATAATATGTGCTTCCATATAACTTTTGTATACCAACGATATCATGAGTCTGCTATTTAGCCTTAGTACTTCTGCTACATCTTCTTTAGAAGGAAGAGATATAAACAGATTATTGTCTACCAAGATGATGTTGTAATGGATTTTGTACATGTAGGAGAGAAAAGTTTTCTTTGACAGGTACAAGAAAGTTTGAGGTGAGAAAATTTGAAGGAGCCAAAGTTTGTGGGGCAAGTCCCTAAATTCACAATATATAACTCATTTTTCTTTTTTAGGATTCGTGAGTTTTTGTCTTCGCAACTTTAAAATATTTTCACAAAAAATAGTCTCCAGCTATTCTTTATCCATTTCTGGAAAGGTGGACCCTGAAGAATGTGGCTGCCTTTTTATTGAGAATCATGTCCTTAGAGGAAAACTGCTTGATTCCTTAAATTTATGTATTTTACAGGATTTTATATGTACAAAAAGTTTTCTCAAATGCTGTATCGCGAAATAAACAGACCTGTCTGGTAAACGAAATGTAAATAACCAATCAACCCACAACAAATACTAAAATATTAGATTAAGGTGATAAAATAATGTGTTGAAACGCAATAAGTAAGCGTGAAGCGTAAATAAGTGTGAAGCACAATAAGCGTGAAGAAAATAAGTGATTTGAAAATAACAATAAACGCCATCCCCAAGGGAAATAGCAATCATGTCGAACAAGTTAAAATAGAATTATAGCAGAGGGTTTCTACTGTATTAAATTTGAAATTACCTGTATCTTTAATCTGTATAATAACTGAATGAAAACCAGGTAATAATCATTATCATCAAATTGAATATCATTATGAAATGTGAATTGAAATATAGCGAAATGTTTTGTTTACATTTTTTCCGAGTTTTTTTTTGTTTTTTCCTACATAATGAACACCTGCGTATGTTCTACAGCTACGGTAAATTCATTACTTTTCCGTCATGGAATATACACGGTGGATTGGTCTGCAACACAGTGCGTTATTTCACGATCTCCTTGAATCTCCCAATCATCTGGTTCACACAACCGCTATAGAATCACAGTTGTGTAGTCTCTAATATCACTTCATTCCCAGGACTTTCATCAATGTCTTCTAAAATTCCATTACTTAAAGTAAAATGCGCTTTTTAGACATTCTTCAGAAAATGCTTTAAAATGCCTAAGAACACGATACATATATGTGCTACCTGAAACGTCTGCGTGAAATCTATTAGATCTGTTGTTTAGATAGACCCTGAAATCAGAGACGTAGTAATTATAAAAAATTACGTTGGTCTCGAGGGTACAGTCAACTAATTTAAATGTTTCATTTTTGTTAACTTCAGTTATGACAAGTTTTAGATTTAGTTTAATTGACAGTGCAGTATATATGGACTTTTACTGATGTGGTTTGTATTTTGCGGATATGTTTTTTTTATGTCCCAAGTTTGGAAGGATGTCTGAAGTTACCACGATTGATGGTAAATATTAAAAGAGAGACTTAAAAAACTTTTTGGATAAATAAATACATGTAAAGTTATATTGTTAGATGTGCTTAATAATTCTGTTAGATATAGTACAACAACTTTTAAGGTCAATCAAAGGAAATTCTTGTCTTTAAAGGAAATAATTCAGGCTAACCTTAACCCTAACCCTCTACGATATCATAGGTTACGATAGCCTGAATTTCTAACAAATTTGAAAGATGTGGAAATTTTCATTCCCAGCCTATCTTAAAGTTATCGTGTAAAATGTAAAAGAAAGATTAACTTGTTTTTGAAATAAGAAACATTACACAATTTCCTGGGTGATGAAAAAGTTCTCTCAAAACACAAAGCCCAACCTAAATCATCAGCTCCATGACATAATAAATCCCTTCACTTATATATTAGACAGAGAGGAAAAGACATCTTTACATTCCTGTCAACACTACCGGCATAATCAAACATCATGCCAAACAGAAAAGTCTGTGTTTCCTCCAGAGTTCGAAACTGAGTGAGAGTAATTTTTAAAAAAAATGAGAGAGACAGTTAGTTTTGGATATGAGGTCTTGCTTAATTCGGATTTAATAGAAACGCTTTTCCTGTTCATAATCAAAAACAAGGACTGTACAGCTCATCAATTAGATTCTCACCCTTGATGATAGGATATGATATTCATTAACTTCGGCAACGACTTGGTGTATCACTACCATGAAAAAGACCCGACATATGCCCTCAAAATATCCCGTCATCCATGGAAAAGACCCGTCATATAGCTTTTTAAATATCATTCCGTCAGTAAAAAAAGAACACGTCAATGTCATACGACATAATATAAGATGTCCATTGAGCACAAATTGCCTGTTATAATCTATGTAATTAACCTGTAATACGGTGTAATGACCTATATAAGAACCTGTAATATCGCGTAATAGCTTCAAGCACACATTGTGATAATCAGTATAACGGCCTGTAATACACTGTAATAGCCTGTAATACACTGTTGTACACTGTATTAGCCTGTAATACATTGTAATAGCCTGTAATATTACTGTAATAGCCTGTAATACACTGTAATGCCTTGTAGTACACTGTAATAGCCTGTAATACACTGTAATAGCCTGTAGTACACTGTAATAGCCTGTAATACACTGTAATGCCTTGTAGTACACTGTAATAGCCTGTAATACACTGTAATAGCCTGTAGTACACTGTAATAGCCTGTAATACACTGTAATGCCTTGTAGTACACTGTAATAGCCTGTAATACACTGTAATAGCCTGTAGTACACTGTAATAGCCTGTAGTACACTGTAATAGCCTGTAATACACTGTAATGCCTTGTAGTACACTGTAGTACACTGTAATAACCTGTAATACACTGTAATAGCCTGTAATACACTGTAATGCCTTGTAGTACACTATAATAGCCTGTAATACACTGTAATAGCCTGTAGTACACTGTAATAGCCTGTAATACACTGTAATGCCTTGTAGTACACTGTAATAGCCTGTAATACACTGTAATAGCCTGTAGTACACTGTAATAGCCTGTAATACACTGTAATGCCTTGTAGTACACTGTAATAGCCTGTAATACACTGTAATAGCCTGTAGTACACTGTAATAGCCTGTAATACACTGTAATGCCTTGTAATACACTGTAATAGCCTGTAATACACTGTAATAGCCTGTAATACACTGTAATGCCTTGTAGTACACTGTAGTACACTGTAATAGCCTGTAATACACTGTAATAGCCTGTAATACACTGTAATGCCTTGTAGTACACTATAATAGCCTGTAATACACTGTAATAGCCTGTAGTACACTGTAATAGCCTGTAATACACTGTAATGCCTTGTAGTACACTGTAATAGCCTGTAATACACTGTAATAGCCTGTAGTACACTGTAATAGCCTGTAATACACTGTAATGCCTTGTAGTACACTGTAATAGCCTGTAATACACTGTAATAGCCTGTAATACACTGTAATAGCCTGTAATACACTGTAATGCCTTGTAGTACACTGTGGTACACTGTAATAACCTGTAATACACTGTAATGCCTTGTAGTACACTGTAATACACTGTAATAGCCTGTAGTACACTGTAATAGCCTGTAGTACACTGTAATAGCCTGTAGTACATTGTAGTAGCCTGTAGTACACTGTAATACGCTGTAATAGCCTGTAATACACTGTAATAACCTGTAATACACTGTAATACACTGTAGTACACTGTAATAACCTGTAATACACTGTAATAGCCTGTAGTACACTGTAATACACTGTAATAGCCTGTAATACACTGTAATGCCTTGTAGTACACTGTAATACACTGTAATAGCCTGTAGTAAACTGTAATACACTGTAGTACATTGTAATAGCCTGTAGTACACTGTAATAGCCTGTAGTACACTGTAATAGCCTGTAATACACTGTAATGCCTTGTAGTACACTGTAATACACTGTAATAGCCTGTAATACACTGTAATGCCTTGTAGTACACTGTAGTACACTGTAATAGCCTGTAATACACTGTAGTACACTGTAGTAGCCTGTAGTACACTGTTATAGCCTGTAGTGCACAGTAATAGCCTGTAATACACTGCAGTAGCAAATTCGCGAGTTTTTATTTCTTTTTCTTTCGATGCTTTGGTGGATATTGTTTGCTATCAGTCATGATGAGCTATTTTCAAGACCCCATGTTATGCTAAGCGTTTCATACCTAGAGTTGGTAGACTCTCAAACCGTGAAAGTGAGAAGCTATAGAAGATGAATTTTTCATACTTTCTCTTCCTGATTTGGGAAAGATCGTTATAAATTGACTAGTTCGAAGAAATGAATAGTTGTATCTATTATGTTATCGGGTAGCTACTCATTTTCATAAAACACTCTTTCAATTTGCGCAGGGTTAAGATTTTGAAGTTTTGAATAGCGATAGGTTCCTAAAACATTGGATTGCTGACGTTGTACCGAATCCTGTGAAGGAATTCCAAACAACAGGTAACGTAAAGTATTTACTTCCATTTTGCCAATCACTTTCTAGATGCTTACGCACTATCTGGCTTTTATTTTTGGTCATGTTGCACATCTCTACTTAAATGAACGGTAAAGTGGTGCCTACTACAGGCAGAGTGTCATCAGAGTATATGTTTACAGATTCTTCATGATTTACTGCAATCTCAACAATGGAGACAATGATCGGCATCAGAATGACACTGGAAATCGTCCAACTAGCTTCATCAAGCTTTTCAAAGCGCTTCATAGAAGATGTCTTATTTTTGTTATTGGAAACAAATGAAGTCCGATCTGCTTATATGAATGGAAATGAATACACTCACTTCATATTGAGACGATATTTAATGGTGTGCATCAGGAAAAATCAGAATACAACAAATCAAGACAGGCGACAAAATATATCAGGTTACCAATAACATACTGAAGAAGGATAAACAAGCACGAGTTTGGGGTGCAGATAACACGTACATGGCCACTCAGACAAATTCTTGAAACTTTTTGCGCATTTTCTTAACACGTTTTTACATAGAGATTCCTGTTACTGTATTTTTCAACAATCTCTCTCTAATCCCATCACAAATTGTGGTGCGACTTCAGAATTCAATATCCTTAATTCCTTTCGACGTGGCCGTCTTCTTTTGTCGTTAGCATCTTCACCAACTGATCTGTTCCTTGCTGCAATCGACATCGTCATGACTGTTGTCGAACTGGCGTTCTTCAAAGTGAAACCCTTTGGTTTACTTATTTTCCGTTGAAGCATCTTCGAAATTCAATAGATCAAATTTTTGTAGATTCATTTCCAATAGTGATAGGTCGGTGTTTAGCTCAATTAGCTGCAAATACCAAAGGTCAATTTTGGGAATTCAAATTTTGTATGCTTTTGTATTACCCTTCTTGAAATATCAACCACCGTATAAAGTAATCAGACTTTCCTCAAATATCTTAAATTTTAGTGTTTGTAGGTACAGTATATGTTTCGTCCGAAAATCGTTAACATATGTTTCGGTTCTACAAATAGGAAGATATAAACAAACCGAACGAATGTAAACTAGCATAAACTAATAAAAAGTATATTTACGTCGTGACGTGTGCATTTACAGTACTGCAGCAACCGGGGGGCAAGGGGGAACCCCCCTACTCCCCAATATTTTTTTCCAAAATGGTATTTTTTTAGAAATGAAAAAAAAAAATATATAAATTGTATTAAACGGATCTTTTTTTATGATGGGTTAATGGAACTTTGGGAGTGGTCTTTAGAAAACGTGAAAGAAACAGAGATGAGGGGAAGAATCGTTGGTGCGCAATCCAAGATGAATACGTTTGAGTTTTTGTTTGGTTGTCTTCTTGGGAAAACAATCCTGAAACAAACAGACAATCTTAGCAAAACACTCCAGAACCCAACATTGTCAGCTGCAGAGGGCCAAGAGATGTCATCATGACCTTGGAGAAGGATCGCAATGACAAGTCCTTCAACCCATTTTTGGGATCGTCTGGAACAGCGACGTCAACAGCTCTCCATCCCGTCTGCCCCAAAATCAAGAAAACGAAGAATGCCTGATAATTTTGGTTCTTCAAACGACCCACAACATCTAACTAATCAAGATGTATCAATCAAGGATCAGTACCGCCGTTTTTATTTTGAAGCGTATGATTATACTATCGGAGGCATCAAGGCTCGTTTCAACCAAGGCGACTTCAAACGGTATTCAAATTTGCAACATCTTGTTCTCAAAGCTGCTAACGGGGAAGATTGTGATGCTGAATTCGAGGTGGTCCCCACCAGTTTTCTTTGTGTTGCAAAGAAAAACTAAATATTTCGGAAGTCATCGCAAAATTTAGGAAACTAGTCCAGCAAGGAAGAACCTACTTTCCGAAGTTATTATTATTATTATTATTTATTATTATTATTATTATTTGGTATTGTTTTACGTGGCTGGCCTCACTCAGTTGCTACTGCATCTGCTTTCCAGGAGGGGCCACGGCTTAGGTTGGAGGCTCCGAAGTATTTGACACTCTCATGAGTGACACAAACCCAATCAAAGGCCTGTGCTCTTCTGGATGACCTCCTGCAACACCCGATATATCATCTACCCAATTTCCCTCACATGGCATGGGTCGACCCGGCGCTATGGTACATTCACTCGCGCATGGTGAATCGCCGCCAAGGGGAATTGAACCCCGATCTCCCGAATGGGATACGAGAGTGATAACCACTATACTACGGCGCCACTAATCAAGGTTGTAAAGCTGTTATTGGTGATGCCAGCGACAAATGCTATCAGCGAGAGTATACTTCTTTTGGATATCCTCTGATTGCCACGAACCTCATGAATTAGGGAGATTTGCAAACTCGACGAGCCTGTTACACGCAAAAAATTAATTACTTGTGAGAATTATTTTGAAACTGTTCTACTAGAACGGTACTTCAGAGATTTAAAGCCTTTTGTTGTATCAAAAGAAACATCATTACTTTGCACGCTTATTTGAAGTGTAGATGCAAAGTTTCTAATGACTTTGTAGGGAAAAATTCACGAACAACTCTACTGAGGGGGTGATCACATGAGGCGGGCTAGCCCGATAAACCGGGCTGGCTCGGTTAGGCGGGCTGATAAATTTTTATTATCACATGGAAAAGTATCAGCCCGCTTAACCGGGCTGAAGAATTGATCACGTGATATTTGTTATATTTGTTCAACTTTACGCATGTGCCGTGTATGCAATTTCATCCCGGCAAAGGGGGCCAGCCCGGTTAAAAGCCATCACATGAGAAATTTGTCAGCCCGCTTCACCGGATCTCGGTTAAATAAAGCGAGATCCCGGCAAAGCGGGCTGGCCCGTTTCTCATGTGATCACAAACACAAATTTATGACACTTTCTTAATAGTGGCGAGATCTCGGCAAACCGAGCTAGCCCGCCTCCATGTGATCACCCCCTAAGTTGTATACAATTCCCTACAAATTTATAGAAAAATAGTTTCGTGTAAATGAAACATGATTTTTCTGAATCCCGCTAATGGCGACAAGAATCCCTCAGTACTATAGTCGTTTGCCAGATCAATATGAACTGCTCTATTCACAATGCAATCAAAGATGATACCGTATGCCTTTCCTCTCGATCGTTTGTTCACTTCTTCTCTTATGGTGAATGGTCCAAACAGGTCAATGCTTGTGTATGGCCATGGAAGCGCCGGTTTGAGGCGTTGTAATGGTAATGACGACATCTTCTGTTGGAGAAATTCCTTGTCCAATCGTTTGCAGGTGACGCACTTGTGCTTGACTGACTTCGCAATTTTTTGAACATTTGAAATCCAGTATTCTGATCGTACTACAGCAGATGTGGCTGACACACCAAAGTGATTTCTTTGACGAGCGTGTGTTGATATCAGCAGTGACAGTCTGTGGTCCTTTGGTAAAAGGGGTAGTTCCTTTTTGTCGTAGCTTGATTCCACTTCTCTGCCCTTCCTCCGACTACAACTGTGCCATCCTCTTTCTGTATTGGATTAAGCCGCTTGAAGTCTCCTCTCTCGATCTTTGTTTTCATTGCCGCTTGTGCATCTAGTATCCAAAATCGTTTGGCACATTTTAACATGGCAGGTGTTGGGGTGACAAATGCATTCTTGAGCTATGGTTTCTTGGTTTTGTCGAAGATTGCCATAACTCTTACCGTGACACAAAGTAGTCTGATGAAGGAGGAGAATCTGTTGATTTCGATTGCCGTATTGTTACCTCTCTCAAGTGTTACATTGAGAATGTGTTTCGTCCTTTCAGGTAGTTCTTCTACGCTACAATCTGCCTTCAGCGGCCACAGATGGGTAGACTAAGAAAGGTTTCCTGTCTTCCTGGGGACGTACACTTCTTTGAAAAGTTACATTTTCCATCTCAAAAAGTTGCTCGAAGAAGGTCACCCATGTAGCTCTAAGCTCATCCGGAATGTTGTCATCCCATCCTAGTTTCTTCTCAGGACCTTCCCAGATGCATCGAAGAATAACTTTTGCTCTCATTGTAAATGGAGTTGCGAGGCCAAGCGAGTCGAAGATAAAATCATCCGCTTTGTCAGAATGTGCTGTAGAGTGATTGCTACGTCTCTTTAGATCCAGTGCGGAGCTTTCGTTTCGTTTTCGTTTCGTGGTGAAACGTTGACCTTCACGTTAAAACAAAACCTATCGTTTTGTTGGTTCCATCAGATGCCCAACACCTTCTGAGTATCCCTTGTATCTTGATCTGGTGATGCTTCGGTTGCAATCCAGACATTGTTGGATCTTCCTTCAGTAGAGGAAGGGGGTAGTGTCAAGGTGTTATCGATCCCTTTTCCCTTACTCTCATCTGATGGTTGTTCAGCGTCCAATCGTCTTTGATTGGCTTGAGTTGACAGCTTCGTTGTATTGTCTTCTTCTTTATACTTTGTTTCTGGGTGGCTTTGCTCTTTAACCACTCCTAATATCGTCCGGTGCTTTTGTTGCTATGTTTCCGGATGGTTTGTCGCCAAATGATACAGCAGTCATTGCGTACGTTTTGGGCTCTCTATTGGTGTCCATATCTCTCCATAAGAAATGATGTTGGTGCTGGTCCAATTCAGTGATCTTGACTGAATGGTACATTTTCTTGATGTCTCCGATCAGTGCGATGTGGTTTTCTCGAAAACGCATTATGATTCCTAGCATGTTGTTCATTATATTAGGTCCATTGGCCCAATAATCATTGAGAACATGACCATGGTAGCTTGCCGATGAGTTGAATACAATGCGACATGGTGTTCATTCTCATTCTGGCTTGATGACCTCGTGATGACTCAGGTAGTGTATCGGCCCTTTGTATGAATGAATATCGCTTTCTGACAGTTTTCTTGCCACACCTCTTTCAACCATGTCGTTGACCTGGTCATTGTATATTTATGCGTGGGTGGGTGTTTTGGCCAGCCTTCTTTCTGTTAATTTAAGAATTGTCATCGCAAAGAATCGATTGTCCGGTTGATCGTTTGGATTTCGAACTCATGGGTATCTTGCTTCCCAAAACTCTCCATTGAATGTCGATCCCTCTTCAATTAGGTGCTGTTCTCGTTCTTCTTTCAATGTAAATGGTTTTCCACCAATTGAACATTTCACACATTTTCATCCTCCGCATTTTGGTGTACATTCAACGCCATGACACAATCATTTATGTGATCATCTTTAACAAATTTATTACTTTGAAAAGAAGTGGGGGGCCGTCAGTGGCGTAACAGAGTTAAACTTAGGGTAGGTGCGTTTTTCACAAATTTGGGCAATATTAAAGCAATAGCACACTTCATGCCATAGTAACAAATGCACAAAGCCATTTTTTGCAACTTTGTTGACAAATAATTAATTTAAGGGCAGAAAGTTTCGCGGGCAGAAAGTTTCGCAAGGATGGAAAATCGCGAAATTTCGCGAATTTAACTTTCGCTAATGACAGTTTTAAAATAAATTTTACTGATAAAACTGTCGCGAATCCTCCAAAAACTTTACTTTCGGGAGAAAAAAACTTTCGTGAATGACAATGAATAAAGAAATTTTTTTTGAATTTCGCGAAAAAGGCAAAAATCGCGAAAGTTTCCGCCCTTAAAGTAATGATTTATATAACTTTATTGAAAAGAATATTATATGAAATATTACTTGGTCAGAAAAAAGGGCAAGCTTAATCAGAGGGTGGTGCGATCGCACCCAACGCACCCCCCCCCCCCCCCCCCCCCCCCCCCCCCCCCCCAGTTACGCCACTGGCCGTGGGCTCTATTTATTTGTTGCAGTTCTTTCTAATTCGTTATCAGAGATCAGAGCTACTGTCGAAATTGAACATCTTGCGTTTTATGAAACAGGTTGAAATAGCTCACGTGTTTGTAATGAAAACTATACATAACTGTATAGGTAATTATGTAAACAAAAAATTAACTCATGATTGGAAAAATAAACCAGCTCAAGTTAGCTAGTTTAACTCATAGTGGAAACCAATTTTAATGTCCAAAAACAAACAATAGTATTAAAATGACCAATAAAACCTTTTTTATATTTGTTTTTCTTGTTCTTATTTATGTATAAGCATTTTGGCTAATTTTGATGGATATTTCGCTTTGAAAAAGGTAATGAACTATGATAAGGTCGAGAAAAAACTGTGCCAGTATTCCTATGATAATTTCTTGAACAAACCTTATTTTGATATAAAATGTGTATCCATGGTTACAGTTTACACATTGTGAGCTTTTTCTTTAAATTTCTGCAAATTTATCAAAAGCTGTTTTTTTGTTTTTTAATTAATCGTTTTGACAGGAATACGTTTATTATCAAGTAGGATACATATTTGGAAAGCTTATTTATATCTCTAATAGCCCATGTTTTGAGGTAAATTAAAATATTTTAACTTTTACAATTAGTCAAAGAAAATGAACCTTGTTGTTTAAGTTTAAGTTTGATATGTTTTATTTTTGAAGGGATTAGTGAGTACTGAACAAAAAAAGATTTGTTTCTTCTGAAGTCCAGTTTGTTCATGTTGTTTTTTTCTCCGTGATGTTGGTTTATTTTAAACTTTAAGGACAGCTTTATACAGTCGCATAATCGCCGCGTCGAATTAAACTCTTTATTAAATGCGACGAAAATTCGACTGTATAAAGTGAAAAATTAATTAAGTGCGACATGATGAATTAAGTTCAGCAGAGTTTGTCGAATAAAACGGCAATCTTCGACATAAATTCGGCATCAATTTATAAAGCCGCATAATCCTCGAATTTAATAACTGCTTGATTGAACTTCGTGAAAAAAGTGCATGAAAGTAGTGACAGCGTGTAAGAAACACACGATGATAAATTTATTCGACATTTATGCGGCTGTCTAAAGTCATGTCGAATTTGATATGCGGCAACAAAACCTGTATAAATTGACTGTCGCATTTTTGTCGAATTTTACCCGAATTAAAGTAATTTAATTCGACACGGCGATTATGCGGCTGTATAAAGCTGTCCTAATACTTTTTTAAACCTTACGAAATTAAAAATCTTGATGTGGCAAGAAAATTTTACGTAGCGTGACATCAGTTTTTTTTATTATCAAGGGGAAACCATCGTATTGCATCATCAACGTTTTTTGGGGAAATATCTCGTGAACCATGGCGAGACACGCTTTTTTTTATAAAAACAATTTTATAAGAACGCGAGCCTCAGATTTGGCCAAACAATAAGAACAAAATAAGAACAACCTGAGGCTCAAATCAATGTTTCAAAAATTAAGAACAGCCTCAGCCTGAATTTTCTTATAAAATTAAGAACAATGATTCTCTTTCAATTTTAACTCTTTCAATGATAAACAGTTTAAAATTATGTATAATTGTTTTCACTTGTGATCACGTCTTTTCTCACCTACAATACGATGTGCGACATCTCTTCAACATGGGCACACTTTCCAGTCACACAGAGCGATACATTAATTTTTCGTGACAGGGTAGGCACACGGGAAGGAGAGGAATTGACACATCTTTTTTGGAGTAAAAAAATTACCTGGGGTGCTAATACAAACAATAATCCCTGGGTGATTATCCCAAGTTACAAAATCGAGTTATAAAGTCCAGTTATGCATTATGCCATCATAATTCGATTTTGTACGTGGAAAAATTACTGAACAGTAAAACCTTAAAAACAATCAATCAATAAATAAAATAATCAATAAATTAATCAGTTAATAAGTTAATAGTACAACCCTGCATCAGTTAATGGTATTTTTTGTGTTTAGCACCTACATTCTTACAAAATCGTTTGCGATATCAATAAACAAAAAAATACTGATACATTCAAGTGTGATTCTAAAACTTTCCCTTGAGGACCTGGACAAACCATTATATAAAGATCAAATCTTACACATGTGCCGTTATTCGTTATCAAGTGTGAAATAGTTAATTTGTGTATTCTGTTGATCGCTTCACGAAACGATAAAGTTGAACAAGTTCTTATTTGTAAGTTGATTTTTATTTGAAAAATATAATGAACAGTAAATACTATTATCTAAATTATCACGTTCAATTTAATGCGAAAGTTCTACTTTTTTTAAAGCAGTTATACACAGATACATACTGCTTTATGAAGTAATGGATATTATTTTGATAACTTATGTAAAAGCATAATCAAGGAAAAGTTTAAAAGAAAATAATGTTTTTGTGAGTTTTTTGTATATTTGGAGATGTGAGGTATAAAAACGTTTTCGTTTTTCTCGTCTTTCTTTTGCGCTTAGTTACAGCGTATTCTTTGAGGCATTCGCTCTGTTTTTATAGTATGTTATTGTATTACTATTAGCAGTAAAGTTGGTTTTATGACTTTTTAAGGAAAGTGATTATTTCCAAATAAAAGTTCTTCTCATAGTTATTCTTGATTATCTTCGATTGAGCTTTCACCCACTTTATATAAACATGACTTATTTAAAACTGATTGCACTTTTGTGAATGTATTTTGATTTTTTTTTTTTTTTGTCAAGGTGTTAATTTTTATGTTGAACTTGTGATCTTTTGCAAATCTTTTACAATACTGAACAAGACGACCGGATGGTCGAAAGATTTCGCTTATGTTTTTAAGATTAGCGCCCCATAAATAACGCCCATTCTAAATACATACTCGAGGGTTCATTGAGTTGCAGAGCGGAATTTATAATAATCCCGTCTCCATAGTGATACGTGTTTTCGTATTTCGCGTAACCTCCCTGTTTCTGAGCCTAGTTACACTACTGATGCATTTTGTTAAAAAGATCTGCTAGTGTAAGAATAGAAATAAAAATGTTTTATTGTGTAAACCTAACTTTATTAATAAACACATTACAAATTGAAACAAAAGAAATATACTTGTATGAGCTGTAACCATGAATTTTTTTTAAAAAAATGATATTATAAGAAAAACGTGAGCCAAAAGAGATAAGAAAAAAGATTTCTTCTTCGAAACAATTTTAAAAAACGAAAATCTATCCAAAGTACTCAAACAAAATAAACAAATAGTTTGTTTGAAATAGACGGTTTGAAGTTACAGTTAAAAATTAAAACTGCTTGTGTAAAGCTTCCTTTTCACTGCAGTTGATCTTTGAAGGATATCAACATCAAAAGCGTCACTAAAATTTACTTAATTTGAATTTCACAGTGGTACTTCGAATCAAAAAAGTAATTGAAACCCTTCTTTTTGTTTTTCCTTTAGGGAAAGATCCTTTTTTGTGACTTTGTGGTAAATACACTTTATAGCTCACGAAATAATACGAAAATATATCATGGTCATGAGAGCAACGATAAAAAGAAATAGAAATAAAAGAATCTTAAGTTAGTAAGTGTGGTCCTAAAAAACCTTTGCCGTACATAGATTAGATAGATAGAACGCCGCCGAAACCAATATATTTCGCTTAGCGAAATCTAAAAAGCTACGTGTTAAAGTTTGGATGGAAACTTTTCAGGAAAACTGAAACAAGTTGGAAATAATGAATAATAATGAAAAATGAAAAAATCGCTTTTACCTGACACATAAACAAGGCGTGAACAGGGAGGGGGTTTACACGTAAAGATTCTTGACCTGAACTTTGAAATAAATCATTATGACATCTTGGAAAGTATACAAAAAGCACTTACAATTTCGTTCCACGGAAAAGTAGCGAAAACCGCAGTGTTTAAACAGAAAATTGAGAAAGGTCTACTTAGGGGTTGTTTATATGGAGAACTTCCATCCCGGATTGAAATTTCATCTCGGTACCGGGCTGGAATATAAGAGCATATATATGGATGCGTTCAGCCCGGTGTTATGAAATAAGAGTCAAAATATTATGACGAATTTCTTTAATTTTTCCAGAGCACTAGTGCATACTTTTTCTATAAGATCTTTTTCAAATTTATGTATTTTTGAGTTGCATTTTCTTCATCAGATGAAAACTTAGGTAATCTAATATATTTTATCTCATTCGAATAGATACTAGCCATATGGCTTTCCTTCACTTGTCAACGTTATAATCCTTATTGTATTTTTTATTTTTTATTTACTTTTTTGCTCAAACAAAGCAGTAAAGTGTGAATTTTTTTTCGCTGAACTCAGCCCGGATGTGAATTTTCTTTCATGTAAACGCAACTTTTTGATTACAAATGTTACAATTAAACGATGGGATGGAACTACAGCCCGGATACACGTGGAAAATTTCATCCCTGGATGGAAATTCTCCATATAAACAGCCCCTTTCACGCTTCTATTTTTATCAGATCATAAAATGTTCTTATTTTTTAAAGCCTTTTTCATATTGAAATTAAATTGAAACATAACAGAAGAAGAAACATCAGCATTACAATGACATGAGCACTGACTTTGTACTCTTTCAGCGATATAACAAGTTGTTCTCAGGAGTCTATTTGAATTTTTCATCCACCACGTTTCTCTTTCGATAATGCTTTGGTGGTACTGTGGCGCATGCACAAAATGCACAAAACGCCAAATCAACTCAGGTTGGAAAAACATTATGAGATACAATTTCTACATGAATTTGCCAAAATGCCAAGCTAGCTGATTTTCTTCAACCGAGCTGCAGCCGGGTTACAAACAGGTCAACCCACTTCATATAATTAGGCTATTAGGACAGAGAAAAATTCTTGTTTTTTATAAATTGTTGTTGGTATCAATTATCATTCCATTTTGATAAATGTTAATTGGTAAACAAATTATTGTTGTATAAATGTGTATTTCGTCACTTGAAATAACTTACCACCACTTCCTTGCACCTAGCTTGCACGTATTGGCCACGTTAGAAACTGATATAGGTAAGGTCCAAGAAAAGCATCTATTATTTTGTATTCGCCTGACCCTGGGTCAGGGAATTACTTTGTTAATATTCCTTTTAGAATATGGCTATGGCAACGAAAAGATATCCAAGTAGGGTAAGTTTTTGTGACTCCTTTCCTTGAACAATAAAGAAAGCATTTAAATTCAGACATTAAAGTGTAATCAATGTCAAGAGCTTGTATCAAATTTCAGAAAACATAACATATTCCTTTTTATTGAAATTGTGTGTGTATTCCTTAGAAAGGCACTCCTTTGCAAAGATTTTTAACAAATGTGCCGGCTGGGTTCACCACCAGAATTTGATCATGTGCACTGTGCTTACCACATCGTTACCGCGCAGTGTGAACCACGCATATCATATCGTTCTCTCCTCATGTTTGTCAACCATGTTCGAACTTTTTCTTGTTGATGTTTGTGAAACTTATGTATTTACTTTTGTCTTACCATATTTTTTGTCGGTATGCTCTTTGATCAGCACATATTTGGAAATCAAAATGATTTGATATTTTTTTGCGCTAATGATTGGTTGACAATCGTTTAAGAACGTGATAAGCAGGTTGTTTTTCACGTTCACACTGTGGGCTAAGAATTTTTCATCGACTATGAAGTTATGCTCACCATGCTTACAGCTAATCTGGCCATGATTTCCTGAGCTGGGTTTGCTGCTATTTTATTGACTTTAGGACACCCGTGGTGGAGTAAAGTATTGAAAATACCCGTGGTTTCTTCTCCTCCTACTACTGCTACAAATTTTTTGTTAATGCAGTGTAATCTTTATAAGGCGGGACACCTTCGTTGCGAAAAAATCTGTCCGCCTTATAGAGAGTTTTCCTAAAAATGATTTTAAGGTTAAATTTTGCCAAATATTGTAATTTTTCGTATTCCCTGGACATACCTTATCGTTCTTTACGCAGGCCCTAATTTAACGCCGGCCCTTTTTACGCTGGCCCTTATTCCTCCACCCCAAGATTTTGCCTTAACGCCACTTAGGGCCGTTATTTACGCCTCAAAAGTAAAAAAGAAAAAAAACATTTTAAGCACTTTATTTTTCACTTTTTCTGTTCAAATTTTAACTTATACTACAAATGTCTTCTAATATATATCATCTAATACATCGTAAGACTTAATTTATTACAGTTATTTCGTCCTCTTTTTCATTAATGCTTTCATTATTTTCTCTAATTCTCTCATCGTCATCTGATTCTACCTCTATTTCTGCTTCAACTTCACCTGACTCTTCATTGTATCCAAAGAGTTCTTTCACATCTAAAAATTGTTTCATTTTTTCAAATCTAAATTTCAACTTTAAAAAATAACGCCGATTTCTTGAAAAATTTCCATTTTTTTGGCCCTTTTTACGCCGGCCCTTTTAACGCCGCGCACCAAAATTAACGCCACATTAGGGCCGGCGTAAAAAGGGCCGATAAGGTAGGGGGAACAAAACTACTTGCAATAGTCGTATAGTAGACAACGAATCTTTTAACGAAGCTGTTCCAATCATGCAAAGTCACAGGGAGTAAATGTGTTAACAGAGGAGCTGGGAATGGTTTGGAAATACCAGTGGTGTACGAGCTGATTGGACCTGAGAATGCTGTCGACTGGAGAGAAAAAAACATAAAGAAAATATTGGAAAATTTAATAAGAAAGTTGAAAAATGATAAGGATAGGATATTATCTAGTGTCCGCTCTATGCCGAGATTTTCTAGGGGAAAAGTTCATTTGGTGCATGAAAATAGTGTCCGCTTTAGTACTGTCCGCTTTTCAGAGATTGTTTTGAGAATTTGACCGTTCGAAGGTTTTTATGTTACACTTTAGCAGATGTCCACTTTATACCTTATCCGTCTTATACAGATTCCTCTTTATAAGTCCTTTCATTTAGCCCTCTTATCTGACTTTTCTCTAAAATTATTGTTCTCTATAAAACTTTAAGAAAAATTAAAATTTCTTCTGCCAGATTTCCCGCCAAAATAGTCGGCCAAATTTTCAACCAACCACGTGATTAACTGGGAATTATGCTAACATATTTTTGGGGAAATTTGGTAAAATATAATTTCCTTCGTTTTTCACGATTGTCCCGGTTTTCTTCAACCGTCCTCTATGTTTTTAAACAAACGCGTTAAAACTAACTTGAATTTGTAGAAGACGGGGGTTATAATTTGACATTAAAAGAAAAATTTAGTCGTTAAGAAATATTGCTAAAATCATATTTGTTATGATTGTGTTATTTGTAATGGTTTTATTGCTTTTTAAAATGAAATTTAAATAAATATCTCCTTCAATGGTATTCCAAACAATAAACTTTGCTTTGCATCCCCGTCGTATTTCTTTCGTTTATATTTTTTAAGATCACTTTTGCGCGGGAAATCTGAAAATCAACGTGATTATCATGTCTGAAGGAATTTCTGCTCCAATTTCATCATCTTCTGTTCGTAAATTAAGCCTTCTCCAAAGAAGAACAAGAATAAATGTTTAAAGTAAGCTCTTATGCTTTACTGAAACCTCTCTGGAAATCTTTATAACTTTTATCAGGGGCGGCGGAGCAAATTTAAAGTGGTGGGGCTAATAATGATTTAGTGTCTAAGGACAGGCAAGAAAATTTTGAAATTTTGGTTTTCTAGATTGGCTAAAACACATAATTCGGTAACACAGCAAATGAACTTTTTCCCCATTATTCTTTAAAAGGACGTGAAATTGTCTTGATAATTCTAAACTTTACCTATTTATGTACCCCTTGATCTGACTTGTCTTGATAATAAAGTTGAGTTATTATAAGGCGTTGATTAGTAATTTCAATTCAAAAAAGTATGTTTTTTCAACATTTTTGATCAAAAATAGGGAAAATTGGAAAGTAATTTATTTGAGTTTGGAAAATATAACCAAAGCAATTTTCAATATATTAGTAGCTTTATATTAGATAACTTTGGCAAAAAATTTTTCCTATATGTTTGGCAGAATTTGTTATTGCATTTTTCTCTGGGACCGTTGATTTTCATAGAAATTTTCTGATGTCAATTTTAAATCTGGAATTAGAGTATGATGCACTTGACATTGACTTTTCTTACTATGAGTTTTGGATTCCTCACCTTCAAAAATGGTCAGGTACCAATTTTCAGGTCAATACCTCCAGTAGAACAAATTTAATTGCTATAAGACTGACGTCCGGGAACCAGAAAAATATGCGGCGCGGAGAAAATAAGCTGAAAAAGGGGCTGGGACCAAGTGTCTATATCTCTGGAACCGCTGGAGGTATTGAGCTGAAATTTGGTACAGGAGTTTCTCCAATGATACAAGCTCACATACCAGAAATGAGCAAATTCTGAAGGGGTGGGTGACATGGCCTTTCTCATTTGACATGGAATGACCCTGTCGCTGTTGTCTTGTATAAGATGAAAGCTTTTTTATAATTCTTGTTTAGCCTGTTTTCTAATAAACGCCGCTTGTCAAGATGCGGCGTTTAATAGAGGGCGGCGTTTATTAGAGAAAATACGGTACTTGTACAAAAAATTTGACGTATGGCGTAAAATCTTTCAAAACAACCTCCTTAAATGTTTTGCAAAAACCAGGATCCTGTCTATTCGATGATTTGAAAGTGATTTGTTTTTGTCCCCAAGTTGTCCAATTTTTTTGGTCTTCAGCTACCAGTAAGAAGATAACAACAACAAAAACAAAAAATAAGACTTACCTTAATTGTTAATTATAACAAGCAAGATACTGTTTGATATAAAAAAAGTCACTGACAGGGTTTTTTAGTTGGCTTAAAGGTATGGAGGTAAGGTCCAGGTGACTAAAACTAGATTGAAAGAAGTTCCACCAAATTATAAATTAGTAGGTAATAGAGTGTATTTTGAAGGATTTGGTATTGACTAAGGGTAGATAAAGAGCCCATCGATTTTCCTCTAGTATTAAATTCATGTGATAACTTGGGTAACTTGATAGTACTCTGAATGTTGAGACAACTGATGATTGAGGGCCGAGTGTATAAATGACACATTGCAGGTTTTAACAAGATCAAAGATAGTTAAAAAACTAAGTTTAGCAAAGACAAGTTTGGAAGGGGTGAGAAGAGGAGAGAATGTGATAATATGAGTAGCAGGTTTTTGAAGTAGGAGGATTTGTTTAGTGATAGAGGATTCTTGTTGGACCCAAACTTGGCAACCACAGCATAAGTGAAATGATAAGATAGCATGATAAATAGAAAGAAGAATAGAATGAGGAACAAAGTGGCGGATTTTGCAGTTTACATTTTTTACGAAGTGTAAAGTGTAAAGAGCATCAGTATGCTTTTTCCAGCTTAAGTTTTGATAAGTATACTCCAAGGTATTTGATATGTTTGCTTGGCTAAAGTCTTTTCCCATTAATCTTAAGTCTTTGGTTAAAATTAGCTGGTTTACATTTGGATTTGAAAAGAACAAAGTCAGTTTTGCTTGAGTTTAAAGATATTTTATTGGCATTGAGCCAATGAAGGAGTAGCTTGAGATTTATATTTACTTTCTTGTTGATAGACTTAAGATGAAGAAGATTAGTATCATCAGCAAAATGGACTTGATGCAGATCATGGATGTATAGAAACAAAAGTGGTCCCAAGACATTTGTGGAACCCCTTGTTTAATTAGTTTAAAGGGGAATCAAACCTTCAGATAAAATTTTTGTTCATTCAAAAAATCAAATGAATAAAAATAAAACTTGTTTGAGACTAAAAATAATCATCCTTCTCTTCGTAATTCGTCATAATTGAACCCAAAAACATTAGTGCTGAGGTCCAAGACACAGAAGCCGTAGTCATATATGATATGACGTGTATTACGCTCAAGTTACGATCGATCATAGGGAAGTGATAAGGATGGAAAACAGTGAAACAGAATATCACCAAAGATATCTGATGCTACTGACGAGGAACATGAAGTAATTAAGAGTTTAGGGTGCTGTCTAAACAAATCTGTTTGAAGTTGATTGAATGTAAATGCTGTCAGGAGAATGCAACTCTTTTAAATGATAAACAGAATAACATTCAGTGTATCACTTCACATCCAGACTACAAAACACCTTGAACAGAATGGTTGGAAACCACCGTAACAAGATATCAACACTGTCATCAAAATTTCAAAAATTTGTCTACATACATAAGTAATTAAGCCATAAATAATGTATTTTTAAATATTTTTACATCTTCATTTTGTTGCATGTTTGTCTTCATATCTTGTGTTCCTCCAAAGGCATTCGGAAAAAACATAAACAAATATTCACTTGACAATGTAACATTCACTTGACAATGTAATATTCACTTGACAATGTAATATTCACTTGACAATGTAACTAAGTTACGAAAAGCTTCGTGCTAGATTTTATGAAATATATCTGTGTTTTTAAATTTATTTAAAATAAACAAATATGAATTTCTTATAAGGCCTAGTCTATTTCTAAAAAGTATTGACACAAGCTACTGACCACATACAACATGGGTACACTACTTTGAAAGATTAGGACATGAGTGGTGATGTAGATCCTACACGAACGATAATTAGATTTTTGTTTATCTGGAAAAAGTATTTTCAGACAGTTTGTCACGGGCTTTATTGATTAACATTCATGCACGTGCATACTCAAAATGTAGTGTGTGTCAGACGGGGGTTGGTTTATGAGACTTTTGCCCAAAAAAATCAAAAACATTTTCATGTAAATTTTCGTCACTCTGAGAAAAGACGTATAGCAAACTATTTGTTTAGTACATATAAAATAATAACTTGTTGCTGTTGATCTGTAAGTAACTTAGATATCAATAATATGTGCCACCCCTTTTTGTCGCAATAAACATAAGACATGAAAAAAGTCCATTTTCGACACGATGCAGAGCAGAAAATATGTTGAGCGTAATGTACATCACGAAATCTCCTCCGTTAACTTTTTCTAAAAATTACAGGAACTTATCATAAGAGAAAAAAATAGGAAAAAAAACTTTCTGTGAATGTTTTTATTTTTCCTAACGAATAACGAATAATGCCCGCATTCCGCATCGCTATTTTTGTTAAGTCTGTTACGCTGAACAAGGCATTCAATAACTATGGCCTAATATTTACATAAAAAAACAACGAGAAATTTTCAGTTATTAATTCATAAAAAATGTACTGTGCAGACCCAGAGATGCAAGGAGAATGGCAATTCCAACCCCATTTAAGAACTAGGTCGGAAAATTTTTGCCACTCACTAACGTGCCAACCTGAAATTCTTTGAATTTCGTGGGCTGAGCATAGATAAATTCTTATCAAAGATAATGCCCAAGTACTCATTTCAGTTCCTGGTGAACGATTGAGCAAAACAGCATCATCGGCATACATCAACAGTTTGCATTTATCAAGCCCTAGATGCGCATCGTATGGATCAATGCGGAACACCAAAGATTATGTTGTTCATTCCCGAACAGGTTTGATCACATGACACATTGCTTTCGGTTGAAGAGGTAGTCGAAAACTTATTATCAGAGTCATGACCAAACATAATAAAATAGAAAGTGATTGAAGTAGATTTAACCGACTAATGAAATATGTGTTTTTCATTCTCTTTCTGATCTCGCATTCTACTCTTTTCAGCAAATCTGAGTCGAAGAAACAAAAAATTAAAAGGATACTGACTAAGCACAGCTTTAGTTTAGGAAGTTCCCATTATAATGAACTGGGTATAATAAAAACAATATGGATTTTCTTGGCGGGAATTTAATTTCGGGAATTGGAAAAATCAAATTTCGCGAATTCCATGCAAATTTGCCCGCGAAAATTTCTTCTCTTAAAGGCTGGTTCTCACTTATCGTTGTAAGGCTTACGTTACGACGATCGTAAGCCTTACGACAGTTTTAAGCCTTACGACGAATATCAAAAAAATTATAATCGTAAGCGTTATGCAAAATAAGTGTGAACACTTTTTTGACTCAAAATTCGTCAGCGATGACCGTCGTAAGCCTTACGCAGAATATCAAAAAGTTTTGATATTTTATCGTAAGGCTTACGACGACATAAGGAGTTTGAATGGACAAAAGGTTCGAATATAAAAAAAACATTCGATTACGAAATTCGATTTTGTCAAAGCGCTCGAATTTTATTTTTTTAAAGGCTGGTTCTCACTTATCGTCGTAAGGCTTACGTTACGTTACGCAATGTGTTGGCATCTTTGTTTTTTTTATATATTTTTTGATATTCGTCGTAAGCCTTAAAATACAGTCTTAAGGCTTACGACAGAAATTCCCGTTTTAGTAGTTCTCACTAGCGTAAGGCTTAAAACTGTTGTAAGGCTTACGATCGTCGTAACGTAAGCCTTACGACGATAAGTGAGAACCAGCCTTAAAGGAATTAAAGCATGGGAAGTAGAATAGTTTTTGCGGAAGCCAAATTGTCTCTCATACAAGGTGTTGTGTTTTTCAAGAAATGTTATGAGACACGAGTGCATTAATTTTTTTTTTTTTGCAAGCTTGTCAAGGGTTACTGAAGAATATTAAATGGTTCTTTTAAACGGTTAGGGTGTTTAAAGTATTGAAAAAAATGTTTTGAGGTATAGGGTATAGATGTCCTTATAGTATCAGCAACAGAGGAGAAGTAAACATTGAATGCATTCGCTACAGTGGAAGGGTCAGTTTCCAAGTTTATAAAGTAACAATGTGTTACTGGAAGTGTTGTGGAAATATAAGCATTTCTGCCAATGTAGAATTGTAATGTGGAGCAACAAATTCATTGTATAGAACCCTTTGTTTCCAACAATTTCATCAATGTTGTTTTTTTGGAAACCAGGCTTTACACCATCATATTTATCTGATCTTAATATAAGAAAACAAAAAAAACAGAATTAGTTGTTTATCTACGTATATTATCCCTTTTTAGGAAAATTGTCACACACAAAGCTAGTTCAGGTGTTTCTATAACAAACACCAGTAAGTTAGTTGAAATCTGTAAGCAGTGGTATGATATTCTTTGTGTTCAAGTTTATAAACAGAATGGTTTTATAAAAAAAAAACGATGAATTATACACTCTAGTTGAATGAATGGAGAAATGAAACATAATTCACCAGTCTTTGAGTTGAAAATAATATAAGTTAAGATATTTATTTCAGAACTAATAACATATACATTGAATAAAAAAAATATAGCAGAAATGTTATATATGTTAATTCTAGAGGGGACCATCTCCATAGTAACTAGTTCTAAACAGGGGAAATGGCCATCTCAATAAATAAATAAATAAACAAATATCTTATTATAATAATCTGCGCAGTGTGTCACACTTTTATTTTAGAGAGTGATATATTGGTTTAGTTTTTGCGGTCATCGTCCTCTTATGTTCACTTAAAATCACGTAGAGGCTAGAGACACTTATGTCACGATCATTCCAAAAGCATGTGGCATTTGATGTCAGTTTTTTATGATCACGAGGAATCATTGCATTGCATCCCCAATCTAATGCGACGTTCATGGGGAAATATCTTGAGAACCAATAGGGATAACTGACGTTTTAAGGGTCCGCAATACGGGTGAGGGGTTGACGCAAAATTTAGGCTTAAATTTTATTTGGTACTGCGGCTGTGACGTCATCAAAATCTTTGAACACCGATATCTCTGCAACGGTTGGTCGTAGTGAAACGATCCCATACATTTTTTTTTGGTCAGTTTTTCGAGCTCTACAACATGGGTACACTTTTGAGTCACAAATCCGTAATTAAAGTTTTCATCACAGGGAGAATGTGGTATTTGACACATCGTTTTCGAAGTTAAACTCGGTGAAAAATTTTACCCGGGTTACTAGTATAAATAAGAAAGGTAAAAATATTAGCAAATGCTATATTAGAAAATTGTGGAGGTGAGAGATCTAAATTATCTATGTGTGAAACGTAAGTTAGAAGTCCTGTTCATGTGAGTAAGATTCCAGGTAGTGGGTCACAAGATTTCTGAGAGTAGAGAGATTTTAGAGATTTTAGGGAGATTTAGGTTGATAAATTTATGATTTGGATTTATCGACTGGTAGGGTTAAATTACAATAGTCGTTGTTTTTAGTTCCATGTTTGTGATTAATTCTGGGGAATTTAAAAGTACTGTTATTTGCTCAAAGTTGTATTCGAAAGTAATAATCAAATGTTCTTAGTAAATTTGAATTTAATACTGAAAATGTAAAAACTGAAAACTTTCTGTGATATTATTTACTAGATTAAATGTTACTTATGAAAGGAAGTGTGCAACTGCAATTACATGGTTATTGTTTTTTTAGAGGAAAGGTGTGTTAAGACAAGATGTTATTAAGTCACTGATACATCAAGATCCTAACAATGTTGAAAAGAAGTATATTGATAAATTCATAGGTATAAATATGTTGGTTTTAGAGGTTATATCTGGATGAATTATGATTCTTATGGACAGTCAAAAACACAAAGAACGAAATACTTTTAGTTTACAGCAATCCGTAACTCCATAACATTTAAGGCTTGAAAACAGTACACTTCAATTTTTCATATTTTTTTACTCAAGCAGGTTTCAAAAATTATAATAGCAGCATTTAGCTGATATGGATGAACTGTTGACAGTGTCTTCAGTAGGCCTTATGTTTAATATCTATTTTGTTACCTTAAGAATTTTTACACGTTTTTATGTATTGTAGTATATGTCTTTATCTTGTTCTTTATCTTTATACTGTTTCTGTTTGTTTGTGAAAGTACCTTTTCTACTCACCCAGTAGTTAAAATAATAACTATAAATGAGTTGCAAAAGAATAAACAATAAATTTTTCTTTTATAACTGTTATAACAAGCAGAGTCCACATGAACAATGGAGTTCATAATATTGAATAATTAATGGTACCAAACTAATGGTGTTTTTAATGTTTTTTAATGTTCTTTTTTAAGGTTATGGTGTATTTGCATTGCATTCTATAAAAGAAAAGGAGGTAATACTGATTTATAAAGGGGATCTGATAACTCAAAAGGAAGCCAAAGAAAGGGCAATTAAATATGAAAGAGAAAGCTTTGGATGTTACATATTTGATTTCATTCATGATGGGAAAAAAATGAGGTAACTCAATGTTATATTAATAAAAAAGCATGACACACACTAGTATTGAATAAGTCGGAGTTTATCAGGTCACAAACGAGAGATTTTGTTTTGGCCACGTTTCCACAGCTACAGCTGTCATCAATGGGCAAATTTTGAAATCATTTTCTGGCTATATGTATGTTTGAGGTGATAGCTATAGGATCGAAATACATAAAAATCAACCAATCAGCTATCACCAATTAATTACTAATTATAGTAATTAATTTGATCTTTGTAAATTTCGGACGTAGATGTAAGACAAAAGACAAAATAAGTCCTGAAGATTAGTGTAATATTGTCTATGAAATGCCTCTCAACTTTATAGTGCTGTATTTGATTACAATGACTGAACAGATAAGTGAAAATATTTATCAAGACACACTAGTATGTCAGATGAATTATTATTCATTATGAAGGTATATAACCATGTCATAATCTTGTTTTAGTATTGATGCAACTTTAAATGATTCTTTGGGTCGTTTTGTTAACGATTCTTCTCCAATGTTTTCAAATTGTGTAATGAAAAGATATGTTATAGACTCAAGACCATGTTTATGTCTTGAATCGTCAAAGTTCATTCCAAAAGGAACTGAGCTTCGATATAGTTATAATGACAACAATCTTTCTTGGAGAAACAAGGTAAATTCTGTTGAAGAGTTTCTGGCTTTTTTATCATTCATTTTTATTTAATACACAATACAATGTTTTTTTTTTATTTTTTGTGTTAGCCTGCATACAGCCATCCTTTCAATCTTGAAAGTATTTCAAAAAAAGTATGTTTTTATTTATGTTTTATAAGTGAAGTAGTATCAGAAAAAGTGACGAGTTATCGTTTCTTCATTTATGTTTTATTACATTTTATTATTAATGACCAATAATGGAAAGCCAATGGGTGCTATGAGTGCTTTTACAGAGTTCAAGATTGTTGTGTGCCTTTTATAGTCTTTTGAAGGTAGTATAACCTGTTTATAATGACAACAATCTCCATGCTTAATTCTTGTTTGGTTTGTTGTTGGATCCAGCAAAATTGTAAAATTCAGTGCCATACTTGGCAACTCATCTAAGCTGGATATCTTTATATATCAAATCTGACAAGTGGTACAAATTTTTTTGGTTTTTGAAACTTGGTTCAGAACTTACTATATATTTGGTACAAGTTCAGCTATTGGCATATTAATTTTTTCTATGTTCTCTTGTGCTTCTTTTATGATAATTATTTCTCTCTCTTACAGTCTTGCCATTATGAGGTGCACAATCGTGCTAGCGCTCGCTATAATGCTCCTAGAGTGAGTTAAGGTGCACTAATTGTGCACATTGATATGCTCAACTTATTAGTTTTCGTACAACAAAGGATAAGTAAAGTCTGTTTAAAAGTAGTGTGCACACTTTTAACATTTGCTTGCCATTTACTCAATACTGGACCAATTTTAACAAATTTGGTATCGTTGGATAGACATTAAAAGCCACAATATTCTACAGAAATAAAAAAAACCTCAAAAAGAAAAAAAAATGAAGAAAACAAAAGATGAAAAAAAAAACAAACTTTTTATACAAAAGTCATATACATTTGATTTTTATATCATTGGAAACCTTATTCTTTGGTGATTTCAAAAATATATATTTTAATGGAAAATTTTTATTAGTTTTTGTTTATTATGATATATTTGAGGGTATATTGAAATTTTGGCAGGAGCCCTGGGAAGAGTTCTCTTTTCTTGTTAACGGCCTGAAACCATGGAATCTGTTTGCCAGGATATATGGTCCGATGGCCGGTAAAGCACCACACTTCTTGTGGTGTCCGGTGTGCTCCTGAAGGCCCTTGAAAATCCCGGGGAAAGATTGATTTTCACGTCCGTTCGTACTCATAACCGCAGCAGGTCTCCAAGGTGAGCAGCCTCTGGTCCATAGAACAATGTAGGTAAGGGAAGTCGGCAAAATAGATCCGTAACTTCGGGAAAAGGATTGGCTCTAAGGATTGGGTCTGTCGGGCTGAGACTTGAAGCGGACGGCACCGTCCTGGACTGGCCGTGGCCTCTCGGGGCTATGGTCGGACTTGGAAGGATCTGTTCGTGGATTGGCCCAGCTATGTCCGCAAGGGCAGTGTTTTTTGTCTATTTCATTTTATCAAATCAAGTTTTGGCTCAATAAAGTTTGGTTCCGCTGGGACACTGTAATAAGTTCAGCATTATTTTCACATCAAATATAATTGTTTTGAATAACGTATAACTAAATGCACTATAAAATTATTTAGAAAGTAACCTCCGATTTTTTAAAAATTGCAAATGGTTGAAAAGTCTAAAATGTTCCGAGTAATAGCATCGTTGCTGCAATATTCCAACAACCAATGAAAATTTTCGATTAAATATATATATTTTTGAAATCGTCAAAGAATAAGGTTTTCAACGATATATGTGACTTTTGTATAAAAAGTTTGTTTTTTTTCATCTTCTGTTTTCTTCATTTTCTTTTTCTTTTTTGGGGTTTTCTATTTCTGTAGAATATTATGCTTTTTAATGTCTATCCAGCAATACCAAATTTGTTAAAATTGGTTCAGTATTGAGCAAATGGCAAGCAAATCTTAAAAGTGTGTACACTATTTTTAAACAGACTTTAAGTGATTTTCCACAAATTTGCTATTGCTAGAGAGAACGACCACCATTGTAAAGGTAATTTTGAAATTTCCTTTATTATACGAATTCATTTCTTCACCTTATTAAACAATATGATAACATAAGTGGTATCAGCAGGAAGTTAAATTAAAAATCTTAGTTTCCAGCTCCCTTTGCAACAACAGTGAAATGTTAACCGGCTAGGGCATCAGCGAAATAAAAACACATGTTTTGGCAGTTGAGGGATATCTGGAGGTGCGTGATGGCTAAACTGAACCTGACAAACCGTCAACCAGGACGGCTTCTTAGTCTGATAGGCTGTCGACCAGGACAACCTCTTAGTCTGAAATGTCTGTCAACCAGGACAGAAAGTAATCACAATATTCAGTAAGTAATCACAATAGTCTGTCAACCAGGACAGTACGTAATAATATGTCTGTCAACCAGGACAGAAAGTAATCACAATATTCAGTAAGTAATCACAATATTCTGTCAACCAGGACAGTACGTAATAATAATGTGTCTGTCAACCAGGACAGAAAGTAATCACAATATTCAGTAAGTAATCACAATATTCTGTCAACCAGGACAGTACGTAATAATATGTCTGTCAACCAGGACAGAAAGTAATCACAATATTCAGTAAGTAATCACAATATTCTGTCAACCAGGACAGTACGTAATAATAATATGTCTGTCAACCAGGACAGTCAGTAATCTCAATATTCAGTAAGGAATCACAATATTCTGTCAACCAGGACAGTACGTAATAATAATGTGTCTGTCAACCAGGACAGTACATAATCACAATATTCAGTAAGTAATCACAATATTCTGTCAACCAGGACAGTACATAATAATAATGTGTCTGTCAACCAGGACAGTACGTAATCACAATATTCAGTAAGTAATCACAATATTCTGTCAACCAGGACAGTACGTAATCATAATTTTCTGTCAACAAGGACAGAGCCTAATCTGACAAACCATCCACCCGGACGGCTTCTTAACTGTGTTTACTGTCAACAAGGACAGCAAATATGATTTATCTTTATCCTGACAAACCGTCAACAAGGACCGGCTTCTTAACTACCTGCACTTCCTAATTACTGTCAACTAGGACTGCACAACAATGCACCCCCAAATTCCCCCAAACGTCGCAACAAATACGCTAAAGCTGCTAAATACCAGTAGCAACAACAGTCCCACACTAGACCGACCTAACCATGGTGATAGAGAGTGAACAGAGTCATAAGGCAAACGTGAGCAACGCTGGTTAAGCATCACTGACACTAAACCTATATGATACTATCTGGCATTCTGCTGACACAACTGAACCAAACCCCTCACATCCTAAAATGTGGGTGATGCATGGAAACTTCTGCCCAATGCTGCCAAAAAATGATTATGTAACAACCTAAGAAGTCCAATATGCCGCCAACCCGATGTGACAGAACCCCCCTGCAAGAACCACCTAAATGGTATCCGTCTTAGAACAAGCAGGTGAATAATCAACTGATCTGTGCCCAATTGTGATGAGGATAGTAATGACCGGGAAAGCTGAACCTGTCTGATGGCCTAAAGTGTATAGAACAGTCTTACCACTGGCGACCACCAGCAAGATAAAGGTTTACCTGAATGTAGCTGGATTCGGTGGAATCGGTATGAATGACAGAAAGTGAGGACTGCCAAACCATCTACCCAGGCTAAAAAAAAAAAAATTAAGAGAAATAAGCACGAATGAGATCGAAAACAAATTACACGAAATCAACAGCCTTCATCCGTCGCTGAAGTTTACGATTGAACGAGAACCTTCTTCGATACCTTTCCTTGATATGTTAATTAAACGGACACCAGATGGGCTTATATCAAAATGGTACACAAAACCAACTGACACTGGTCTTGCGTTAAATTATCATGCTCTAGCACCGCAAAAATACAAGAGATAAGTAGTCTCGGGTCTGTTCCATAGAATATACCAAGCCTGCAGTACATGGAAAAGCTTTCACGAAATTCTAACAAAAGGAAAATAAATTCTCAAGAAGAATCAGTACCCACCATCGTACTTTGAACCAATTATTGCGAATACATTATCAAAAATCATTGAGAAAGATGTCGAAAGTACCGCAGAATCGGAAGATAAGGAATCCGAATCGGAAAAGAAAATGCTTTTCATACAATATCGTGGAAAAGTTTCTGAGAAATTCGAACATTCTCTTTGAAACTGGATGTCCCGTGTAAAGTAATCTTTACTATCAGAAAGTTGAAAACAAGTTTGCCCACATTGAAACCGAAAGTCGAAAATAGCTTCAAAAGTGGTTTGGTCTATAAAATTACGTGTCCCCGATGTAACTCGTGCTATGTCGGACAAACGAGCCGGCATTTGATCGTCCGCATAAAGGAGCATATGAGTAGTCTAGTGGGAAATCATTTGAAAGAGTGCAATTGTCAATGGATAATGTATCGGTTTTATGCTCACATTCAAAATCCGTCTTCCATTTAATGACTTTGGTAGCCTTAATGACCATTGAATCAAAACCATCTCTAAATACTAAAGACGAATATCGCAGTTAGTAATCAAAATTTAATTAATTTTCAGTCAGTTCTGTAAAGCGTCGTGAGTGTTGTATATAACTATTATGTGAATGTTAATATGAATTTGATTTTAGATTTTTACTGTTTTTAACAGATTTTATATCTTAAGAGCTGAAGATGATATTATTAATATCTTATATATAATAGCAAGTGTGTGTAACACTTTTTTCACGCTTTCACTCTCTAAAATTTCGGGTTGTTTTTGCGGTCACTTCTTCATAATGGTGTGTCAGACCACGGCAGTTAATGTTTTTCTACGATTAGTATAAGGAGAAAACATTGCATTGCATTCAAATGTTTTGATTAATTGCGAGATCAAGAAACAACAGACAACAACGAAAGTTTTGTTTTTCTTATAGTATTAATAGGGTTTCTGCATCACTTTCAGAAAAACCCGTAAAATGTTTTTACACGGGATACTAGTCAAAATATATTGTCAGAAATTAAAATAGAAATCATTGTTGGATCTGATCTTAAAGTAAACAAAAAAAACTCACTTTAATATGTGCCCTGAGATGAAGATGATGATGAAGTTATTCTTATAGTTATAGACTATTGCCCCGGCCACAAAGAACAAATAATTAAGTGATATGTGCCATATCCTAATGAACCACCACTGTACTGCCTGCAGTGTTCGTCTGTTGTTCCAAATATGTGAAGGACCAGCTTATCCTGTCGCACCAGACCTTGTAAAAAGCCGTACCTCTTAAGTGACCACTGCCGTGACAGAATACCATAATCCACCATGTGATATCAAGCAGAGTAAACGGATTCAAGCGTGTAGAAGAAGACACCAAGGTAGCTCTATTGATCGTACTACAAGAAAGTGCCAGCTAGCTATTCCACTTTGGCTGCAAAGACAGAGAACCCTTAACAGAAGAAATTCCTATTGTGTAAGGTTATCCAACACAACTACATTTGGACATGAACCATGCAAGAGGAGAAGGCAACTCCAAGTACCAGTCTGTAAAACTTTAGATGGGTCAACCATTCCTCTGTGCCCCAAGGGACACCCCGTGCAGGACAAGGCAGATGTGTGACTGCCATATCTATGTTTGATGTACTGCTGGGTCGAAAATAAGTGTCGACACGATGATAACTACAGGCTGAGTCACCCTAACCTAATGAAAGTACGATCCATCCATTTGACGAATTGCTTATTACGTGCCTGAAGAAGGATGACACTGACGAGACACTCAAGGAGAACAGCAAAATGGCACTCCTAACAGCGGAGCTCTGACCACAAGAGACATCTTGGTTCACAAAAGCATCTACTGTATAAGGGCTTTTGTTCGCCTCGATCACATCCCCTGCCCATGTACGTGTCGTAAAGGGATATAGCCTCCATTAGTCACTTACGCAGGCCTCAATATCTTACATGGGTGGTGCAAGCACTCATTTAACCAGAATCCCTCTGTACACTAAGAAGCCAAACCACCAATACCATGTTGCTTCATAGCATAAAGCAAATAACCAACTACTCTTTTGATACCACGACCATGACTCAGCAGCCCTACTGAGAGGGACAACCGAGGCCCAGGTGAAATGCATGAGAAACGATTAATGCTCATAGAGAACACCAATAAGATCTGTGGTATGGTCCCTATGACATGTCTAGTTACGATCTGGCGACCAGGTACTGGGAACTCACAAGACAATAAATTCCTGTCTGACTATAGGGAGATAATGGCAGCAAACCCATATCTAGACCCTATCATCAAACACACCCTGGCAGGTAAGTAAAGTACATCATGAATAAACACTGATGGTGGCCAGATACTGCCACAATGCGCAGATCATAACATGAAAGAAATGACTATACCCTCGAATACATGTTCCGAACCAGCCTCCACGGACAAAATAACCAACCGGGCAGAAGAGACTCTATGGTGGACTAGACTGGTGCAGCACCACCAGAACTTTAATGTGATGAATGTCTCACGGCTGGTATTCGTAGCAACGGAAGCCAATCCTCCAAGGAAACACTGCTCGACGTTGTCCGCAACTGAAGAAGACTGCAACGCTAGGATCCAACGAAGGGAAAACCAGAACAAAAACCAACATGGCGTTGATTCATGTCTTCCAGATGATAAAGCCAAAGTCGTGTACAATGAATGATAAACCACCAACGAATGCTGCCAAAAACACATAAACATACTCCAACACTTGCAAATAAATACTTCACCGACTAACTAACGCATAAATCCATAGATATCAACAGATACAACGATATACTATCTTCAAATTCAAAATTTTTTCAAAACGTGACTGGAAGCGGCGAAGATATAATGACGAACTGCCGGTATCCGAGACTACCCCCGACAAAATAGATATGGCCTAGCAAAGTCAATGATATATCCGATTGCCGCGCACCTCTAGGCATGCATCCGATTGCTGATCGCTAGCGCTGATGCCGCCGATTAACTAGCGTTAAGTAAACTTAACGAACATAATCTTAGCTGGTATTTTCACAAAGAGAAATTTGCACACTGTTGGCTGAATGCACACCTCTCATGACACGACCTGAATGTTTCCTCGAAAATTGTTTTAATACATAATTACATGTCATCAATTCTTGAATTTTTGAAAATGAACCGTTTTATCTGTCGAAATAATGAAAGATGTGTATAGTGTTTCCAGTGACCTTTTATAATTCTGTGACATTTCATTTGTATGTCGAAATGACTTCGTAAGTCTTCGATTTTGTGTAAATAATGATTCTTTAGTGACTGCCTTGCTTAATAGTACTTCTTTTGTTTCATTTATTGCACGACTACAACATTGTTGTGATTTTGATAATTCACTGTACTTATAAAATGTACTTACATATTAATAAAGAAGAAACAATCACTTTCTCTGATAAACTTCACTTTACAATAAAACTTCTGTCATTGTATACAACATTTCACTTATGCTATACTTAAGTTCCTTTTTCATTGTGTCACATCTGATTTGTCATAGGGCAAGGACTTTAACCATAATGTTGAAAGGTGTGAAAAATTGACAAGCAAATGTACAAAAGAATAGTGAGTGGAAATTTACTCTCGGGTGCCAAATACAAGGGGGGGACGCGTATTAATTTTCAAAAATTTTCACCACCAGGACGGACCTTATTAAGACCCCCCCCCCCCCCCACCCCCCACCCCCCGTTTATTAATTTGAAGAGGAGGACAACTTTCCAAATTTGTTTGACAACTTGTTTTATTAGATTAGAGACTTTGTTTGTTAATATTCTTTGTTTTGTCTGTTTATATTTGTTCCTTGAATAGTTCTAAGTATGCATATAAGTACACTTGTCTCCTTGAATAACTTAAAACCCCATTTTAACCCCCGTTTATTAAGACATCCCCGCTTATTAATTTTCAGATAACTTCACCACCACCCCCCCCCCCCCCCCCCCTTTATTAAGACCCCCCCTTGTATTTGGCACCTGAGAGTATATATTGATATATTTATATAGTACAGAAACATTCTTTAACTCTTTAATGTGCAATACATGTTTTAAGAGAGTAAACTGGGAAACAAAAAATTGTTTTGGTACATGAAACAAAAGGTTTAGAACATAGATTATTCAATTCAATTAACAAGATTACTTGGGTATATGAGGCCATTATTGTCCAAATGTTCTGTTGCAAGAGGGAACGACCATGGTTGCTAATGTAATTTTTTAATTTCCTTTGTGATTGGTCAGACGTCTAAGACCTCCTGCATGTGTGAATGTGTAAGCTTTTGATATTTGCCAGAATCATTATTTTATATCTCAACAAAGCTATGAACATAAATGGGTATTTCAGCTTATACTAAATTTTTTACTACATAGGTTAGACTTTTTTACACCTTTCCTTTTTGATTTTGAACAACTTTGCTTAGTGGAAAATCAACCTCTCAAAACTTTGAGTTTCTGTGTGAAACTGTTATGGTATTCACTATCACTGCTACCATTAAAATGCCCTGTGTTTTTAATGATTATCTTTTGATGTAACATAGTGGAAAGATACCCGTGTTAATTAAAGGGAAGATATGCAACAGTGCTGGGAAAAGGTGCCAAAAAGGTGTAACAAATTTGCAATAAATTTTGTAGATTAATTATTCAGCTGTATAGATCATAAGAAATAATGATATCTCTTTCTTCAAATTTTAGGCAATATGAAACTTCCATTTAAACAAGTTATCACTGATATTACAATTAGTGGAGCAGATAATGCAGGTACTATTTGTTTTTATGTTTCAAATCCCTTTTGTAAAATCTAGACTGAAACTTTGCTCTATTTTGTTCATATAAATATCATAAATAGGTGCCAATAAAGGTCTACCTGAAAGATATATGCAAAAAATGTCAATCATAATTTTTGTCTTTCTTTTTGATAGTATAAGGAACTTTTATCTATCTATTATTATATTAATAACTGATTCCCTGTCTGTCTCTTTGTTTGTTTGTAATGTCATGTAAAATGGTGGAAGTGACTTGTAAGAGAAATTATTTCTTAATTATTGCTTTGAGACTCAAGGAATGTGACATTTAGGGAAAATTATCTTCGTAGCCAATAGGGATAACTGATGTTTTACGGATATAGGCAAAGGTGTGAGGAAAAATTTGGGCCCAATGTTTTGGGGGGACAGGACTGTGACATCAAAATCTTTGATCAATGATATCTCTGTAACGGTTGGTCGTAGCAAAACGATCCCATACATTTTTTTGATCAGTTTTTTGAGCTCAACATGTGGTATACTTTCTATTGCCAATTTTGTGAACTCTTTGGGTGTGATACAACACAGGCTGATTATGGGTGGTGAGCGTCAGTGCCTTGTGCAATAAATAAGTTATTTCAAATTGTGGAAGCACTCTACATTATCGGGGCACTTTAATTTAGGATAGTTACGGTATCACTTGTGAAGAACGAAGAGCCTTAACATTAGCATTAGGGAGTTAAAATCGTCCTTCCAAAGGTGCTCACTAGGGGAATTGTTTTAAAAAAATGTTAGTCATCAAACCAAAAACTATTTTGAAACAGCTTCAGAAAATATCTAAATAACATCTTCGCCAGAATCATCGCATCGCTGTCATTGTCTTCTTCATCGTTGTCTTCTTCGATTGTCTTCTTCTAACCAGTGCTTCTAAACTGATGGATTTGTCTCAATTGAAACCTACTTTTCTGAATTCCTTTTGATAAAATTTTGATTGAATTTCTTCACCCAAACACCCTCATTTACACTGATGTTAAATTTGTTTTAAAGCTTTTTGTTTTTCCTGTCCTGTAAAATCCTGTAGTTGTTTTATGGTGCCCATGGTGTTCGTCACTTTTGCTAGCTTTGGCTAATTATGGCAGTCTCCATTATACCGGGTGTGCCAGAAAAAACGCCACTAAAATTCAATTTTTGATGTACGCTTTTCTAGTTGCCGAAATCATTTCAAATTTGAACGAAGTATTATTCAGGCTATTCTCAATCAACTGTGAAAGTTTGATAAAGAAACAACAATTTTTACGGAAGATATGACATTTTTTAAAAAGGATGTATAATTTTCAATGTTTACAGAATTGACGTCAAAATCTTAACGGCATAACTATCTATTTACAAAACGACTCTCAACGAAAGCCAAATGATAACATGTAAAACATGTTTAACTATAAACATCATAAAAAAGTACGAAATGATTACAAAATGTATAAAAGTTGTCCAAATTGTAGTTTGATAGATGATCCATTACGATCTTTCACTGCACGTAGTCTTCCAGTAAACTCTTTCATGGCTTTCCTAATCTCTTGAACATTCGATGCGCATCCTTTCCATACCGATTTACTTTTTGCCATCATTTCTTTTTCATCTTTAAATGGTTTGTTTATCCTGTTCATATAAACTCTGGTTTTGACTTGGCAATTCCACTAGGAGATACATGGGTCCCAGGCTCTTCTTGGGAACAAATCATTTCTTCTACTTTTTCTTCGTTTTCATGGCACGTAGCAGTTCTTTGACGACCAGAACCTTTTTTTCGCTCCATTGTACCAGTTTCAACAAATCTTTTTATCAAACGGTATATAGAACACTTGTCCCAGTTCTTTTCAGGGTTATCTTTCCAAATTTTGTAGGCAGTGTATCCTTTTTCGTGATAGTGTTGGATGATGGCTTTATCAGCGTCAGAAAAAACCATGATGAAAGACGTCAGCACTAAGTCACCCTTTCTATTGGAGTGAGAGTCGTTTAAAGATGCTCTTAAAGGTCCCATGTATGAAAATAGCACTACAATAGATTCAAAGGACGTGGAAAACAAAATCGCATGAGAGGAAAAAGCATATTAGAAACTTCATGAAAAATTATAGACGGCAATTTTGACGTCAATTCTATAAACATTGAAAAATTCTGTATGGTTTCAAAAAATGCTCGTATCTTCCGTACAGGTTGTGGTATCCTTCTGAGACTATTACAGATGTTTTAAAATAGTCTGAATAATATTTCCTTAAAATTTGAAGTGATTTCAGCCACTAGAAAAACGTACATCAAAAATTGAATTTTAGTGGCGTTTTTTCTGGCACACCCGGTAGATTGCCCCTTTCAGTAGTATTTACTTCATTTGAAAAGCTATTGTTGTATATTTTCGGTGATCTATACAATATTTATGTCTAATTGATTGATTGATTGATCATCGTCACCATCACTCTCTTCTACAGTCACAGAATTTAAACAATTGTCCAGTTCACACATATCAGCACAAGTTATGCCATTTGCCCTGGATGTTATTATCACAAGACAGGTGTAGCTATAGCTCAGTCAAAATTTGTAGCGGAGAGTTTTTGGGTTTTTTTGCTAAAATTATATGATATTGTTTTGTTGAAAAATATGAATGGAAAAAATCTTCTATCTTAATTTGGAGTACTTTTGATCGACCACTAAAGCATGAAATCAAAGTAATTTGCACTGACAATGAGCCCTTATTAGGCATTATAGTAAATCTGGCCTTTACTCCTCACTAAGAGAGATTTTCATTTTCAAATTAAGATTTATTTCAATTCACTCCTTTCAGAAAATAAATTCACTTACTTTATATATGTTTGTGCATTAAAAATGCCTTTCTGAATAACGCGATTTGGATAATTGCAGTGCCTTAGGAATTCTGTAAGTTCTTGTAGCCTAGATTTCATAGTCTCATACTCAGAAACGAAGCAGATAATCCTCTTTGCTGGATTGTACGGTATGTTGTTTTTGACATGTTCATCATGATAACTGTCTTAATTCAAATAGTCATGAGCATAAGTAGATTTACTAGTAACTTGCGTAAAAGTTTTTTATGACTTTAATTTCAAAAGGAATGGGCGGAAATCCTGTGTCAAAAAACGTGTCGAAAAATTCAACCACGAAAGTGCGACTGCAAAGTGTTCCCATATTGCAGAGCTAGAAAAACTGATCAAAAAAGTGTATAGGATCGTTTTGCTACGACCAACCATTGTCGAGATAAGCCTTTTCAGGGTCAGTCAAAAAAAGTGGAAGAGTTCAATTTCATGACTATGATGACGTCATAGCCGCAGTACCAAATAAAATGTAGGCCCAAATGTTGCGTCACCCCATCACCCATGTCACCAACCCTAAAAAACGTCAATTATCCATATTGGTTCTCGAGATACTTCCCCAAAAATGTTGCGTTCGATTGCGGATGCAATGCAATGGTTCCCCTGTGATATAATGAAAATAACTGACGTCACGCCGCATGCTATTATACTAATCGTCAATTATCAATGGTCTAACGAAAAAATGATCATGATTAACAAGATTTTGACCATAAATTGTTTAAAAAACAAACACTCTCTAAAATAAAAGTGGGATGTACACACGCCAATACTTTGGAAGGACTTCTGGAAATAAATTGACTTCTTCAAGATAGCCTATCATGAGACAGGCATACAAGGGAGCTACAACTGTTCCCATTGTTTGAAGAACAATTCATCAAAAAGAAAGTTGTTCTTTAATATGAATAACAAACTGTCTATTATAAAGTCCTCTGTAAAGCGTTCGGCTATGAGGTTTCTATGTTTGTCTATCCAGTATTTTATTGCTTCTTTACCTAGTTCAGCGCTTAAACAGGCGATCACCGATCAATAATCAGCAAGATTTGAAAGACAATCGTCTGGAATGACTTTCATTTCATTTTCTTACTTCTATTAAAACTTGAAGAAATCAACTAATAAATCTATATAATAAATGCAGTTATATTATAGAATTAAATGAATCTATTGGTTTCTGGACACATTTGGCTTGTGTATTGATGTAATGTGAAGGTCATTTACTTTTCATTTTTCGATATTTTTTCTCCTTCCTCAGAATTTCTCAAAATTAATTTAAATACAATGCAACAACAGTTTATGTTCACAATCAACGCGATCTCAATCTTTTTTTGGGTATAATATTCAAACTGGGAAACGGAAATTATTTTTTGCTGGTAAGGAGGAGGGACTTAAAAACATACTCCTCTATTTATTTGAAATAAAACAGGCTCAACTTAGATTATTCAATTGACAAAATAACTGAGGTATACTAGCCCATTATTCAGCAAATATTCTGTTAGTAGGGGGGAGAACCACCGTTGCTAGGGTAATTTTGAAATTTCCTTTGTTATAAGAATTCACTTCTTCACTTAACGAATGAATATGAAAACGTAAGTGGTACCAGTAGGACTCGTTTTCATGTTTTTCAATGAAATCAAAAAACATCGTAGTTACCAACTCCCTTTTTTTAACTTTTGGGGAAAAATAAAAAAAATCTATATCCTAATACGCGCTGTGCATACCACTTTTTTCACGCTTTCACTCTCTAAAATTTCGGGTCGTTTTTGCGGTCACTTATTCATAATGGAGTGTCAGACCACGGCGGTTAATATTTTTCTACGATTAGTATAGGGGAAAACATTGCATTGCATTTAATCGTTTCAAATGTTTTGATTATTCGCGAGATCAAGAAACAATAGACAACAAACGAAATGTTTTTAGGGTAAGTACGCTTTAGAACTTTTTTGTTTGTTTGTTTCGTTTTTTCTTATAGTAATAATAGGGTTTCTGCGTCATTACTTTTCAAATAATACACGATTGAAGAAATGAATCATAACGGTCTGGGTTTTTGTTGTTTACCTATACCCACAATTTATTACCGCATATATCGTATCGTGAAAGATTTATTACGAATATGTTGATGTGTTTCGGATCTTCTGATTAAAAAGTTTTTTTGTTCATAACTCCAGTGTTGAACTAAATATGCTTTAGCCAGAATACCTAGAGATTTTTAAAATTAAAGGAGTGAAGAGGGTTTTTTTTTCTGTATTGACGTTAGATATCTTTAATCAAGGGGAACCATTGCATTGCATCTTCAATTTATTTTACAGAGTGAAAAATGTAAAAAGTGAAAAAAGTGGATGCACAGCGCGTATTTTTATTTTTGATGAATTAAAACCCGTGTTCTACACGCTCTTCTAAACGGGATACTAAATTCTAAACATTCTACGTACAAACTTTATCTTTATCATCTTAAAATTCATTATACTAAGCCTTTCTCTGTGTTCAGCTCACATAGATTAAAACCTGTAAAAACTTTTTACACGGGTTACTAGTTGTGATTATTAGTCTCATGTGCGTACGGACTCGCCATTTCGTGTTTGGGCGTGTGTGGAATTGTGCGAATGTGTGATCTCACATCTAAGTTTAGATTTTCATTGTGATCTCCCGTTTTTTTCAACGTAACAATCTTGTGATCATCAGACTTAAAAACGTTAATTTAAGCGCTGCTAGTTCATGCGTGATACTGGTGTAAAGACTTGTGATATCAATGCTTTGGAATGTAGTGTTCCTGCAGTCCATTGTGTGTGGCAGTTGTTTCAGAAAATGGCAGTCGTCTTTGATGTACGTTGTTAGGTGTGTTATAATAGGTGAAAGCAATATGTACAGCCAGCTACAATTGGACAAGCTTTTAAGTCATTTGGTCTTAATACATCTATATGGTCTCAGTTGCATTTACTTATTTCTGTCATTATTGAGTTGCATTTATGTACTTTCTTTGTAACATAAAAATTGCTAGATTTCCATGCAAATTTTGTTAAGTAATCTATTTCTTGCGTTGTAAGCATTCTTCAAACTTCTTTATGTGGGTTTTCAGGATTTTGATTGTTATCTTTTTTGCTGTGTTGCTATTCAAGTGTCCATTTATGACGAGGTGGTCTCTGTAATAATTGGTGTCCATTATAACCATACTGCCACCTGCTTTTTTTATTACAATGTCTTTATTTTCGTTTAATTGCTTAAGTGCCAATCGTTTCGAAAGATTGTCTCGTGGTGTAATGACTGCTGGTTCAAGTCAGTTATGCTACACGTGAAGTATTATTATAAACTAGAAAAGAGGGACTAATATGTATAGGGTATTTTATTTACAATAGGATTTAAGAACTTCAAGTGATTTTGCAGTTTTTTCCACCACTTCTTTTTGCTTCCAAGATTGTGGGGAGCCTAAATGGAGTTGAAATGTTACATAGAAATGTTTTATTATTTTTCATGGTTTCTTAAAACATACCTTGGTAAGACTGAAGATTTCTTTTCATTCCAAATTATCTTTGCACTCCATACTTGTTGTCTTCTCTATCTATACATCTATACAATTGTAAAGTCATTAGCATGTTTAGCATGTTTCACTGCCATTCAGTTTTTCAATGACATGTTTGAACTTTTAAAACTGGTGAAGGTTGCACAAAAAACATTAGTTTATGGACAAACAGTCAAAATATTCATTATTAAGTCAATATTATGGCATATCTTAAATATTAAAAGAATTTTCTTTCCAATTTTTACCTCATTAACCCAAACCCTATACAACAAATTTTGGAGCATTTTGGTATATTCTGGTAACAGCAAATCACATGGCAGAGCTGTACATGGAAGTCCACATCAGTGTGTACAAAGCAAAAACCTTCCTTGTCAAGACTACATCGAACAAAGGTAACTGATAGAATCTGGGCTAAAAAACCCTGGACTCTGATATTGCCAAAGAAGAGTCATAGGGAAAAACCGTGATCCTATAGATAACTTTGATTGAATGAAGACCGGCTTAAACTTACTCCACCATTTTCTTCCTCTCCGATTGATGCCAATAGACCAATTCGATGTGACATAAAATAAAAAGAATAAAGTAATGCTAAATGAAATACAAAAAGGGCACTTTCAATAAGAACTCATAAAAAAATTATCTTTTCTGTACTTCTGAAATACTTTTAGAAGTTATTTTAGACATTTTTTGTTGATAACTTCTCAATTCAATCTTTAAAATTTTTATTATAAAAAATATGTACACATAAACTCCATAAAAAGATTCAAGTGGTAATATGCAGTCAGTGGTAGATCTAGAGGGCAGGCGCAACTTGTGGAGAAACCCATTAACATAATTTGTCAATCGGTTTATATTACCAATAGGATTGTTTGAATGTTTTTCTTTTATGTTTGAATTGTTAACACTCTCCTACACTAGTTGCGACTTACTTCCTGATGCCTCTGGCAGGTTTAATAGAAACAGACTTTCATATTGTATGTTATGTTGATTTAAATTATATACAATATAATTTTTATATTGTCATGGATTAAAATCTTTGAAATGCCCAAGTTTATCCTGCTCCTACTAATCCAAGTTGCGAACAATTTCATGTAACGTTTACTTAAATGTGTTACCAATTCGCTTTTCTGGCAAAATTTGGAAGATCCTGATGTTAACTTTGGCAGATTTGACAAGGTCTTCAGTTTTTAAGCAAGTTTGACCTAATTTAACTCATTTGATTGTAATAGATTTAATATTGTTGAAGTCAATACAATTGTGAAAGTCTTCGATCTATATAATTTTACATAATTTATGCTAGGTATACTTCGTCATCTCAAAGGGCTTGTCTTGTCTGTAACGTAACATTGAGCACAATTTAATCGCAATTATAATTATTACAACGGCTGAGCTACCGCCCTTTAGGCCTATTTTATTATTCTTTTCAATAAGAATTGTTCATATTTCTGTCTGCAGTAGAGACTGTTCAAGTCCTTGTAATTGTTTCTATTACTTTGTGTATAGAAATAACTTTCTGTGAAAAAACAACTTCAAAATGATTTTATTTACCTAAGGATTTGTTGTAATAAACCGAACACATTTTGTGGATGTCTATTGACACTGCCACTTAGGCTACTTTTGTTATTATTTTTTGATTTCATGTGATTATAATACTTACAATTGATTTTTCATACAAATAACACTTTGTTCAAGACCTCACCTTGATATATGACTGCTCTTCTTCACTGCTCTTATACTTAGATTTTATTATGTGTTCATCTGAGATTTTTCTGTTTGTTGTTACTAATTTGCTAACTTTTTAGTAATACTTTGTACTAAGTTACTGAACTTTGTTTTTCCTTTCGAATATTTCAGATAGTTTTTCACACATTCCTTCTACAAATCATGGATTATCAGATGCAGTAAGTGTTGTGTATAACATATATTATATTATGTCTATATATTATACTTACTAGTTACCCGGGTAAAATTATTTACCAAGTTTAACATCGAAAGGAAGTGTCAAATTCGCTTTCGCCGTGTGTGAACCCTGTGATTTGGGAATTAGAAACAGAAAATTTACTCATGTTATAGAACTAGAAAAAGTGATAAAAAAAGTGTAAAGGATCATTTCACTACGGTCAACCCAAAGAGAGATATTGTGGATCAAAGATTTTGATGACGTCATAGCCGCAGTATCAAATAAAATTTAGGCCCAAATGTTGCGTCACCTGATCACCTGTATCGCAGACCCCAAAAAACGTCAGTTATCTTAAAAGGTTCTAGAGATATTTTCCCAAAAACATCCCATTCCATTGGGGATGCAATGCAATTGTTCCCCGTGATCATAAAAGAAAACTGACATCAAATGCCACATGTTATTATACTAATTGTGAAAAAGGTATGGCCTAACAAAGATAATGACCACGATTAAGAAGGTTTTGACCATTATTGACACTATTATGTATGGCTAAATATATCACTCTCTAGAATAAAAGTGTGACATTGCGAATAAGTATAATAAGATGTAGTTATAAATAAAATCTGAGACTTGAAAAATTCATCATTTTGTTTAGTCAAAAACCAAGTTTCAACAAACACGTCTGTCTAAAGTTTGTCCAGTATGTCACAAGAAGCTGCAGAATCTGCCAAGGCACATGAGAACTGTTCATACATGGAACGCAGCTAGAGCAAAAAAAGTATCAAGTGAGACGAACCAAAGAAAGACCTATGAATGGCATAAAAAAGCTCCACTTCGGATGAAAGCCCCTAAGAAGACTGCCTCGTATAAGGACTATCATAAACCTAGACATTGTCCGATAGAAAACTGTTTTTCTATTTGCAAGAAAATGTCAGTGCATTTGAAAAATGTGCACAAAGTTAACATCCATAACAGTGATGAAAGAAAGATTTATCTTGACTTACTCAAGAGCTCAAAAATAGCCTGCTAAATTGCCAACAATTCTTGACGAGGCCTGTTTATTTTCACAAATGTGTTATTTGTAATTATTGTATATAATTCTCTTGCTGTTTTCTTGTCCTTAGTTATGAATCAGCTGAAAGAACAAATGGGTCAGAAAAAAAATTCTTTAAAGATATCATGCCTTTACAGTTTGATAACAATCAAAAGCAATATTTGGTGAATTATGAATGTAATGTCCCACTTGTTTGTTTTTCTGATTGATTATTCCATATCTGAAAATAATTTTCAAAGTCACAAAAAACTAATCACAAAACATGAATTCTGGCGGCTTAATTTCACTTTAAAACAATTTTGAGAATTTTGTTTTGGTATTGATTAGATTGAATAAAGATTTATAAGATTGAATGTAGAAACTTTGAGTGCTCTGGCAGGGTTCATACAGTCATGGAAAGTCAGGGGGGAATTGGGTTTTTGACAATAGCCAGGGAAAGACAGGGAAGGTCATGGAACTTTTTTAAATTTCAGGAAAAAACTAGGTTTTAAAGTCATGGAAAAATTAGATGATAACAAAAATGATCACTGATACACTGATACACTACTTGAATATAAGTTATCGCTATATTATTTTACTTTATGATCTAGGTTTAACGAGATTCACATGTTATTTATAATTTTTATCTTCATTCATTAAACTGATTCAAATTTTTGTTTTGGTTATTAGATATCGAAATGTTTCTATGCCTTTTTTGGTCTTTTCTTATGACTTGGTCATTGAAAAAAGGGTACTTTTTTTTGGTCAGGGAAAAATGATCAAAATTCTTTTTTGTTGTACTATTATTCTTTTGAAACACTCAAAGTATTGATTACTTCTCATGTTTTATATGCTTTTGATCTAGTTGTGAATCAAGACTTTAGATATTTTCTTTAATATTTTAATAACATGCTGCATATAAGTCCCCTTGCTTATAAGCCCATCAAATTTGAAACATCAGCTTACTGCCAAAGACCATCTTAACAGATAGGTATAATACGATGGGGACAATTTCTTAGATAAAAATCCTCCCACCTTTAAAAAGGCTTATATATTAACCATCGGTGTTCTTGGTTCATTTTCTTTTTCTTACTGTCCAAATCTAGTGTCTATGGCACAACGTCAAAATGTCAATTTTCAGTAAAGAAAATGGCGTACAACCTACTCTCAATAAGTGGAACCCCGGATAAGTTGAACTTTCGTTTACAGGCCTTGTCATAAAGAAATCTCTCCCGCGCGACTAATCGCGCGCCTAAATTGACAACAATTAATTGGCCTGCGCGATTCTAAATTTCGTTACAAGTGATTGAATTTTAGTTATTAAGAAGCCGGGGGACGATTTAACCAGTGAACCCCAAACACTGGAGGCATTGCAGCCCTTATCTTCGACTTCAGTGCGTATTATTATACTTTCTTTTTTAAGTACGAGTTCTTCGTGCTTCCTTGATATAACACGTGAAAATTCATTTAACAAAATACGTAGTTTAGCTAACGAAAATACAACTACATAACTATATGATTTTTTTCATTTGGGAATTGATATTAACATAATTAAAAACTATATTTAGAATGAATGAACAAAATTTCCTGAATTGATCTGTGTACAGGTGTTGTTTGCAAAAATATTTTGTATCAACAAAACCCTTTGTTTTGAAAGCCTTTTGAAAGTTAGCTATTATGATTTTTGAACATATTTCCTATTTATTGAAATGAAGTAAGAATATTTTTTTTCTATATATGTTTTTCTATAATCCAATTGTTATAAGTTCAATTACGTAAAATCTTGCGCAATATCTTTTCAAACTTGATCATCAAAAGATCTGGTAATAAAGTTGCTTTTACGTTTTCGTTTCAAGGGCGTTATGAAATTAACAAAGCTATTCATGACGGGTTTTTTTATGCATGTTTTCTGAGAAACAAGACTTGTAAGAGAAAGCCACTCTAAAATATATAATCATTCCTTTTGATAGATATTAACTATAAATCACTCAGAGAAATCATTCTTTATCAAATCTGCGCGAGTGAATCATCGCTCGGGTGATGGAAGAAATATTGAACTTGGGCGCGTGTTTGCGTGCGCGAGAGCGATCGCGCGCCTGTTATGACAAGGCCTGCGTTTAGTGGAACCAATTTCTGCGGTCCCTTGGATTTGCATTAACAAACCTCTCTTATTTCATTCGGATAAGTGGAACCTTCGATAAGTGGAACCATTTTTTTGGTCCCTTGAGCAATATTTATTCATATAAGTGGAACTTATCCAAAAGAAAAGTCATCTATAGTACATCCGAATCATAACTTCATTGCTAAAAAAAATCATCATGTGGAACATAAATATCTATAAAGCATTTTCTTTTGTTCCCCCTGTTTTTGATTATTCGTAAATTCCTCGGTCTCCTGAAATTTTAGATAAGAGAGAAGTTTGATAAGTGGAACTTTTTTTTCGGTTTCATGGAGGTTCCACTTATCGAGCAATTCGGATAAGTGGAACATTTGATAAGTGGAAGCATTTTTTTTTGGTCCTGTGGAGGTTCCACTTATCAAGAGTAGACTGTACATCCATTCTTAGTTCAAAATCTATATCCTAATACGCGCTGTGCATCCGCTTTTTTCACGCTTTCACTCTCTAAAATTTCGGGTCGTTTTTGTGGTCACTTATTCATAATCGAGTGTCAGACCACGGCGGTTAATATTTTTCTACGATTAGTATTAGGGGAAAACATTGCATTGCATTTAATCGTTTCAAATGTTTTGATTATTCGCGAGATCAAGAAACAATAAACAACAACGAAAGTATTGCGCGAAGATTTATTAATGTTTTTAGGGTAAGTACGCTTTAGAACTTTTTTGTTTGTTTGCTTTGTTTTTCTTATAGTATTAATAGGGTTTATACGTCATTACTTTTCAAATAATACGCGATTGAGGAAATGAATATCATGGTTTTTAATCATGACGCTCTGGATTCGTAAAGAAAATAGCAATTGTTTACGATTCACATTTTGGCACTTTTGCGACTTTCGCGTTTGACCTTTATTTACTACATTGGGGTGTGGATTCCATGAACAGTTACAGGGATTTTAATCTTTTTGTTGTTTACCTGTACGCACAATTTATTTTTACTACTGCATATATCATATCGTGAAAGATTTATTACGAATATGTTGATGTGCTTCGGATCTTCTGATTAAAAAGTTTTTTGTTGTTCATAACTCCAGTGTTGAACTAAATATGCTTTAGCCGGAATACCTAGAGATTTTTAATTAAAAGTGTGAAGAGTGTTTTTTTCTGTATTGACGTTAGATATCTTTAATCAAGGGAACCATTGCATTGCATCTTCAATTTATTTTACAGAGTGAGAAATGTAAAAAGTGAAAAAAGTGGATGCACAGCGCGTATTTTTATTTTTGATGAATTAAAACCCGTGTGTTCTACACGCTGTTCTACACGGGATACTAAATTCTAAACATTCTACATCCAAACTTTATCTTTATCATACTAAAATTAGCCTTTCTCTCTGTTCAGCTCACATAGATTAAAACCTGTAAAAACGTTTTACACGGGTTACTAGTTATATCCATATTTCAAAATCTTTTCAATCATTGTGAGATGAATTATCAAAATCTCCAGAAACATTTGAAAGTGTTATGATGTTTTTATGTTACTATTTCTTCATGTTTTGAATTCTTTAAGTATGTATGAACGAAAAATGCAGAAATTTTTATGCCTGTTAATACTCTTGTTATTGGTTCTAATAAGTGGTATTAGAAATTTCTATATTATATATGAATCAATATATATATGAATCTATATTTACTTGTATGTATTCTTTTACATTAGGACTTTTTTAGGAAAATATTTTTGTTCATATGCACATTTTATGTTTACATATGTTACGTAGAAAATGTTTATCACCTAATAATATGGTGTCAGCATTTAATAAGCAATACCTATTATCTCAAGAGGATGTAATTGATCATTCTTGCAAAAATCTAGCAGCATCATTGTTAAACAAGAGCAAAAATGCCTGGATGAGAATTAGGAACTTGCATAGGCAAATCTGTTGTGTATTTGTTTCAACTTTCATATTGGTCAAGATGATTGGAGAGCTTTTTTCAGCTTAAATTGGTTAATACTAAATTGACTTCTGTAGTTGTATGCAATTTAGCAATTTCGTTATTTCTAAGACCCTAAGACAAATATTTTGATAGATATGCCTAAAATAAAAAGGTTTTGCAGACAATTTACAATATAACATGATTATTTTATTATTTTAGATTTGTTTCTATGCCCCCAGAATATTCCAATCATTTGTGGAGATTCAAAAAGCAGCATACTCCATCTGGTATGTTATTATATATTATAAATTTCGTTAAAATTTCCGGTCAACATCTTTTTATGTCCGCGTAAAACCACATAAGAGGCGAGAGGCACTTTTTTCACAATTAGTATAAAAGCATGAGACATTTGACGCCAGTTATTTTGATAATCACAGGGAATCATGGCATTGCATCCCCAATCAAATGCGACATTTATGGGGAAATATCTTGAGAACCAATAGGAATAACTCACGTTTTATGGGGTCCACGATACAGGCAATGGGGTGACGAAAGCTTTGAGCTCTGCAACATGGGTACAATTTCTGTTTCCAATTCTCAAATTGAAATTTTTGTCATGGGGTTCACACATGGGGAATGCAAATTGAATCAATCCTCAAGTTAATCTTGGTAAACAATTTTACCCAGGTTACTAGTAAGTAATATATTGTGCATATTACATTTGTCTGTTGAAAAAAAACATTTAAAATTTGTTCTTGTCTCATTTTCATTTAACAGCGTCTTGAATGAAAAACTAAGATACTGAGTTAATTAGAGGAAATCTTTCTTCATCTATATTACACACAGCATTTAAATAATTAGCTCCCTGTATATACTGTTTCTGAGAGATGATCTCACATAAGTGTATAATTATTTTATAACTTTTAACAGTTAAACATTTCCTCACATTTCTATTTTTTTCTATTTCCATTTTTATTCTATTTTGTTCAAATATATAAACACTTATAAAGCATAAATGTATGAGGTAACATGATGTTTCTTGTGGAAATGGGTTATGCCGACTGGTAGCCTTGTGGTAGAGTGCTCGACTCCTGTTCTGGAGGTCGCGGGTTAAATCCCCGACCGAGTCATGCCAGCGACTATAGCAGTGTGAATATCACTCCTCTCTACTTAGCACTCAGGGAGAGAGTAGGAATGATGTCTAAGGTGGTTGTCTTGTTGAGTGGTTTCTGTCATTGCAGCTTCCGTAGTGCAAATGGGGGCTTTAAATGCTCTAGGACCTCTTTCGCAGGACCCTCATTGATAACAGTACCTTAAGGAACTGAAGAGGCTATCCTGGGTAAACATGCATGCATATTGTAAAACTACACAATGTAGTTTATGGGGTAGATGGGGCTGTATTAAGCTGTGGTGAAGGCAGTCCATCTAGGAGAAGGAAAACGCTGATGTACTGTATTACCTCGAACTTAGTGTGCCCTCTAATAAGTGCGGATGGCCTATTTTTCAAAACATGAAGAATTTATTTCCCTCTAATTATTAGTGTGGTTCGATTTTAGTGAATTTTCAATTTCCCTCTAATTTAGTGCGGTAAGGGTCAAAATTCATTCTAATTATAGTGCAGATTGGGTTAAAGATATTGAAATGAATTAAAGAAATTTTTGGAATTGTGAATTTTTTTTGTTTCACACTTTAAAGTAGAATATACTAAGTACATTACAAAACAAAAGGGTCATCCTCGTTAATATCATCTTCGAAGAGATGTTTGTTGGCATTTGTCATGCAGCTCTCATAAAAGGTGCCATTGCGGACCTTTAATTTGTCAGTTGTTGTGATCCCACACACGTCAAATGATCGTTTCACCATGTCAGTATCATCAGAGATGATAAGTGGAATGGAATTACCTGCCGAATGTCGCTACACTGCAACTATCGAATCCCTTCAAATGAAAGAAAAGACACTGATGGAGGAGATAAAGAAGTTTGAGGAACAGTGGAATAAAGTTGAAGAAGCAAAAAGGAAAATAAAACAACAAAAAAGAAAAAAGAAAAAATGTAAAATAAAATAAAAATGAAAAATAAATGTGAAATTGCAAAAAAATTTATGTTTTTTTTTCCCTCTTATTTAATGTGGTTTTGGTCTGATTTACCTCTAATCATTAGTACCGTTTCGAAGTCGTAAAATGTAGGTATTTTATCCCCTCTTATTATTAGTGCAGCATGGCCAAAATAATTATTTTTTTTGCCGCACTAAATTAGAGGTAATACAGAAACACCCTAAGAAAACTGTAAATCTTTATGGAGTAGGTAGGATCTTCCCACTGACCAGCCTCAAACTCCATCTTTGCCAGTGGCTTAGTTCAAGGTAAACTCAAGTTTACCTTGTTTCTAAGCTAGGACACTGAACGCTGGTTGTCTTTCAGCTTTTTCTGTTTGTCTAAATGTTGTATGTGCTCTTTGTCTGCCTGTGAACTGTCGCTGTTATGTCAAAACTCTGGTAAGTCATCTCTTGGCGAGGGTACAACTCAAAAACTCAGTTACTGGTCTGAGGTCGGCTGATAGTTAGGAACCCAAGCTTTTTTGGTAGCACTTTAAAGAGAAAACACAAAAATACAGTTTCAAAACTCAATGTGATTAACCCAGTCCCACTGAACATATCTTTCACATAATGTCTGTAGTTTCCGTACAAATTTCTCTCACCTTCATTCTTTCATTTCTAACAACTCTCCTGACATCCTTTCAATTTGTGAGACTAATCTGAATCCTAATATTGACACAGAAAATGATTTTATTTTTCAAGGTTATCTGCCTCTACGTCGTAAGGAGTCTAAAACCCATATGCATGGCCTTGGTGTATACCTTCGAGACAATTTACCTATCACTCGTGTGAGTGATATGGAGGATCCTGATTTGCCATACATGTGCTGACGTCTTTGGTTGCTCCATTTGACAAGCTATCTATTCTTTCTTTCTCAATCTCTATCATCCCAAGACTGTTCTGTTAAACTCTATATCTGAGAGTATTGACAAGGCCCTATCAATTCATCACAGTGCCAACATGTTTGTTTTTGGTGACTTGTTCATCAAGAACAATGGCTCAAATTCTCAAATGGAATCTCTCACTCAATCTCTTCACCAATTCATTGACTTCCTTACTCGCTTTCCTGATCGTGTTAATTGAATAAGAGCTCTTTCGTTGATTTGTTGGTCAGCGCGATAGCAGCTGATCTTTCATTAGCGTTTGTACGTCCGTCCGTCCGTCCGTAATTCCAAGATTTCATGTCCTCGATTGTAGGCTGAAGTCTGTTGTAGACTAAATCAGAGGCTATTTTTCAACTATGGTTGTTGCATGAATAGGTTAAAAGAAGATATTTTAAAACGTTTTCTTATTGTGAGTGTGGCCATGAAAACAGCAAATCATTAAATCACTGCGTGGAGTTTCTCAAAACTTCGTTATGATGCTACCTATCTATTCAGTGTAGAGTCAGTTAGAACATAGAAATAGCAATAGAATTTTCTATAGTTAGAAGAGAATTGTTTATGCAAAATGACTCTTTTTGCTGGTGTCGATACATCTCCATTACATTTATACATATTGGTGTGCTTTGATCCCACACAGCCACAAACAAAGTGATGATATGACTGCAATCTCCAAAAACACTCAAGAGGTAAGAAAATTTTTAACACATTATCCCCATTGATGATGCCATGGGTGAAGTATTTTGTATGTAACTGGGTGCTGCTACACACTCAATGATAAATAAATCATTTCATGTGTTTTTTATTTCCCTTTCCTGTCCATCATCAAAGCAAGGCTTTACTGAGATACAATTGGGGACTCTTTCAGGGTAAAGAAATTAACCAATATTTCAATGCATTAGAAGAAAATAAACCCATTTTATCACCACAGGAATTTGTTTTTTTTGTGTTTGTGTATTATATTGATCAACATACTACCGCCAAAACTTTGAATAATTACAAAACCATTCCTAATAAATATAAATACATTATTGTACATGTGAAAGAAACTTTTTGTATGTTTCATTATACACAAAGGGTAAAAATTTAATAAAGATATTGGTATGCTACGCAAAATATAAAAGCAATGTTGATGAACCAAGATCTTAACATCAAAGGTGGGACCCAGGACCCAGGACTCTCAAATCAAAAGTCAGACCCGGGATCTGGGTGCCGAAAGTGCGCACAAAAATTCTCTAAACAAACAATTCTCTTGATTGCGTAATATAATGATGTATTGCAATGTAGTTTTTCAGTTTTGCAAAGTGGATCTATTTGAAAGTGCAGTAATTTCCTAGACACCAGTCTAAACATGTGATATTGTGAAGTATTAAAATTTATTCGCGCACTACTTACTTAAATAATCGTGTGGGTGACTTTTTGTAACGTGGTAAAAAGCCTACCGGAAAAGTGGGATCCGGGAATCGGGACTCCCAACCCTATACAACAGGTGGGACCCAAGACCAGGGAGCCTATATGTGTGATAGGTGAGACACTGGATTCTGATCCTTTCCCTTATACAATTGTAGCTCGGAGAACTGTGAATTCTTTCTTGTTAACTTCAAAGCTGGAGCCACATGTGATAATGTAAATGTTAATCAACACTTCTTTTAACAAAAAGTGTCCAATCATTTTCTCATTAACAATAAAAGGCTGTGTGTTAATATATTGTTTGAGTCCTGAGACCTGGGTATCCTCTATTAGATTGGTTATATCACCACTTATTTTGCAAAAATCTTGACAATGGGTATAAATAGCATTATCAAGTGCTAGTCAGCTGAACTTAACATGTTTTTATTTCTTTAGGCAAAGTCATATTTATGTAGCCCTAATTGTTCATGTTTCTGTAGTAAATGTCCCTGAATTTTGCAACATGTTTATGAAATGAGTTCAAACACTTTGGTATCATGTTTTTCACATCACCTGTGGCATTGTTATTAATTTTTGTTGTTCTCCATAACCGTTGGATGGAGCTTTAACTGAATTGTACATTTCATGATTTGGCATTCTGATATGGAATGATTTTTATATAATTTATAGTCTTTACGGTAAGTAGCAAATGTCCCCTATATTTATGAAATTCAAGGTTTTTTCAATAGCTACGGTTTCATTTTGGTGCTTGTTGTTGTTTAATGAGTAAGAACTCTTTGCTTGATTTATATTGTCTTTATAGGATCTTTACAATAACCAATTCCAGTAAATGAAGTTATTGACATCCATTGCAGGAAATGTCCCCAGTTTTATTTCAATATTATTACTAATTGTGACAAGTGACATTTGGAAATTGTACTTGAGTCAACTACAACTACACTAACATAGTATTTATGTGTTAATATGGTGTGATTTTTCTGAAGCCATTTATACTCATTATATGGAGGAAATGTTCTTCTATCTTTTTGAGATGTGTACGAAAGGAGATGAAACCCTGTTGCATCGATTCTTTTTCATTTCACAGGCTGTTTCTGTTGATTGTAATTGTTTGCCATAATTGCTGGACACAGCTTTAATGACGAATTCATAATTTTCTTTGTCTTGTCACTGTCATTTGTTGTAGTAAGGATCCCCTATTAGATTGGTTATATGACCAGTTGTTTTGCAAAAAACTTGACAATGGGTATAAATAGCATTATCAAGTGCTAGTCAGCTATACTTTACCTGTTTTTACTTCTTGAGGCAAAGTGATATTTATGTAGCCTTAATTGTTCATGTTTCTGTAGTAAATGTCCCCTAATTTTGCGACATTTTTATGAAATCAGTTGAAACACTTTGCTATCATGTTTTTCACACCCCTTGTAGCGTCGTTATTAATTTTTGTTGTTCTCCATAACCGTTGCATGGAGCTTTAACTGAATCGTACATTTCATGATTTGGCATTCTGATATGGAATGATTTTTATATAATTATGGCCTTTACAGTTAGTAGCAAATGTCCCCTATATTTATGAAATTCAAGGTTTTTTCAATGGCTACGGTTTCATTTTGGTGCTTGTTGTTGTTTAATGAATAAGAACTCTTTGCTTGATTTATATTGTCGTTATAGGATCTTCAGGATAACCGATTCCAGTAAAATGACTTCATTTTACTAGAATTTTCATCCATTGTAGGAAATGTCCCCTGTTTTGTTTTGATGTATTACTAATTGTGACTAGTAAGATTTTCAAATTGTACTTGAATCAACTACAACTAAAGTAACAGTAATAATGTGTTAATGTGTTGTGATTTTTCTGTAGCCATTAATATTCATTGTATGGAGAAAATGTCCTTCTATCTTTGTGAGATGTGTACGAGAGGAGATGAAACAGCGTTGCATCAATTCTTTTTCATTTCATAGGCCATTATTGTTAATTTTACTGTTTGCCATAATTGTTGGACACAGCTTTAATGGTTAATTCATAATTTTCTTTGTCTAGTCACTGTCATTTGTGGTAGTATCCCCTATTAGATTGGTTATATGACCAGTTGTTTTGCAAAAAACTTGACAATGGGTATAAATAGCATTATCAAGTGCTAGTCAGCTGAACTTTACCTGTTTTTATTTCTTGAGGCAAAGTGATATTTATGTAGCCTTAATTGTTCATGTTTCTGTAGTAAATGTCCCCTAATTTTGCGACATTTTCATGAAATCAGTTCAAACACTTTGCTATCATGTTTTTCACACCTCTTGTAGCGTCGTTATTAATTTTTGTTGTTCTCCATAACCGTTGCATGCAGCTTTAACTGAATCGTACATTTCATGATTTGGCATTCTGATATGGAATGATTTTTATATAATTATGGCCTTTACAGTTAGTAGCAAATGTCCCCTATATTTATGAAATTCAAGGTTTTTTCTATAGCTACGGTTTCATTTTGGTGCTTGTTGTTGTTTAATGAATAAGAACTCTTTGCTTGATTTATATTGTCTTTATAGGATCTTTAGAATAACCAATTCCAGTAAAATGACTTCATTTTACTAGAATTCCCATCCATTGTAGGAAATGTCCCCTGTTTTGTTTTGATGTATTACTAATTGTGACTAGTGACATTTTCAAATTGTACTTGAATCAACTACAACTAAAGTAACAGTAATAATGTGTTAATGTGTTGTGATTTTTCTGAAGCCATTAATATTCATTGTATGGAGAAAATGTCCTTCTATCTTTGTGAGATGTGTACGAGAGGAGATGAAACAGCGTTGCATCAATTCTTTTTCATTTCATAGGCCATTATTGTTAATTTTATTGTTTGCCATAATTGTTGGACACAGCTTTAATGGTGAATTCATAATTTTCTTTGTCTTGTCACTGTCATTTGTTGTAGTATCCCCTATTAGATTGGTTATATGACCAGTTGTTTTGCAAAAAACTTGACAATGGGTATAAATAGCATTATCAAGTGCTAGTCAGCTGAACTTTACCTGTTTTTATTTCTTGAGGCAAAGTGATATTTATGTAGCCGTAATTGTTCATATTTCTGTAGTAAATGTCCCCTAATTTTACGACATGTTTATGAAATCAGTTCAAACACTTTGGTATCATGTTTTTCACATCACCTGTAGCAGTCGTTATTAATTTTTGTTGTTCTCCATAACCGTTGCATGCAGCTTTAACTGAATCGTACATTTCATGATTTGGCATTCTGATATGGAATGATTTTTATATAATTATGGCCTTTACAGTTAGTAGCAAATGTCCCCTATATTTATGAAATTCAAGGTTTTTTCAATAGCTACGGTTTCATTTTGGTGCTTGTTGTTGTTTAATGAGTAAGAACTCTTTGGTTGATTTATATTGTCTTTATAGGATCTTTAGAATAACCAATTCTAGTAAATGAAGTTATTGACATCCATTGCAGCTAATGTCCCCAGTGTTATTTCGATATATTACTAATTGTGACAAGTGACATTTGGAAATTGTACTTGAGTCAACTACAACTACAGTAACATTGTATTTATGTGTTAATATGGTGTGATTTTTCTGAAGCCATTTATACTCATTGTATGGAGGAAATGTTCTTCTATCTTTGTGAGATATGTATGAAAGGAGATGAAACCCTGTTGCATCGATTCTTTTTCATTTCATAGGCTGTTTCTGTGAATTTTAATTGTTTGCCATAATTGCTGGACACAGCTTTAATGACGAATTCATAATTCTCTTTGTCTTGTCACTGTCATTTGTTGTAGTATCCCATATTAGATTGGTTATATAACGGGTTGTGTTGCAGAAAATCTTGACAATGCGCATAAATAGCGTTATCAAGTGCTAGTCAGCTGAACTTTACCTGTTTTTATTTCTTGAGGCAAAGTGATATTTATGTAGCCGTAATTGTTCATATTTCTGTAGTAAATGTCCCCTAATTTTACGACATGTTTATGAAATCAGTTCAAACACTTTGGTATCATGTTTTTCACATCACCTGTGGCGTCGTTATTAATTTTTGTTGTTCTCCATAACCGTTGGATGGAGCTTTACCTGAATTGTCCCTTTCATGATTTGGCATTCTGATATGGAATGATTTTTATATAATTTATAGTCTTTACGGTAAGTAGCAAATGTCCCCTATATTTATGAAATTCAAGGTTTTTTCAATGGCTATGGTTTCATTTTGGTGCTTGTTATTGTTTAATGAATAAGAACTCCTTGGTTGATTTATATTGTCTTTATAGGATCTTTAGAATAACCAATTCCAGTAAAATAACTTCATTTTACTAGAATTCCCATCCATTGTAGGAAATGTCCCCTGTTTTGTTTTGATGTATTACTAATTGTGACTACTGACATTTTCAAATTGTACTTGAATCAACTACAACTAAAGTAACAGTAATAATGTGTTAATGTGTTGTGATTTTTCTGAAGCCATTAATATTCATTGTATGGAGAAAATGTCCTTCTATCTTTGTGAGATGTGTACGAGAGGAGATGAAACAGCGTTGCATCAATTCTTTTTCATTTCATAGGCCATTATTGTTAATTTTATTGTTTGCCATAATTGTTGGACACAGCTTTAATGGTGAATTCATAATTTTCTTTGTCTAGTCACTGTCATTTGTTGTAGTATCCCCTATTAGATTGGTTATATGACCAGTTGTTTTGCAAAAAACTTGACAATGGGTATAAATAGCATTATCAAGTGCTAGTCAGCTGAACTTTACCTGTTTTTATTTCTTGAGGCAAAGTGATATTTATGTAGCCTTACTTGTTCATGTTTCTGTACTAAATGTCCCCTAATCTTGCGACATTTTTATGAAATCAGTTCAAACACTTTGGTATCATGTTTTTCACACCCCCTGTAGCGTCGTTATTAATTTTTGTTGTTTTCCATAACCCTTGCATGCAGCTTTAACTGAATCGTACATTTCATGATTTGGCATTCTGATATGGAATGATTTTTATACAATTATGGTCTTTACGGTTAGTAGCAAATGTCCCCTATATTTATGAAATTCAAGGTTTTTTCAATAGCTACGGTTTCATTTTGGTGCTTGTTGTTGTTTAATGAGTAAGAACTCTTTGGTTTATTTATATTGTCTTTATAGGATCTTTAGAATAACCAATTCCAGTAAATGAAGTTATTGACATCCATTGCGGCAAATGTCCCCAGTTTTATTTCAATATATTACTAATTGTGACAAGTGACATTTGGAAATTGTACTTGAGTCAACTACAACTACAGTAACATTGTATTTATGTGTTAATATGGTGTGATTTTTCTGAAGCCATTTATACTCATTGTATGGAGGAAATGTTCTTCTATCTTTGTGAGATGTGTATGAAAGGAGATGAAACCCTGTTGCATCGATTCTTTTTCATTTCATAGGCTGTTTCTGTGATTGTTAATTGTTTGCCATAATTGCTGGACACAGCTTTAATGACGAATTCATAATTCTCTTTGTCTTGTCACTGTCATTTGTTGTAGTATCCCATATTAGATTGGTTATATAACGGCTTGTGTTGCAGAAAATCTTGACAATGCGCATAAATAGCGTTATCAAGTGCTAGTCAGCTGAACTTTACCTGTTTTTATTTCTTGAGGCAAAGTGATATTTATGTAGCCCTAATTGTTCATGTTTCTGTAGTAATTTTCCCCTAATTTTGCAACATGTTTATGAAATCAGTTCAAACACTTTGGTATCATGTTTTTCACACCCCTTGTAGCGTCGTTATTAATTTTTGTTGTTCTCCATAACCGTTGCATGGAGCTTTAACTGAATCGTACATTTCATGATTTGGCATTCTGATATGGAATGATTTTTATATAATTATGGCCTTTACAGTTAGTAGCAAATGTCCCCTATATTTATGAAATTCAAGGTTTTTTCAATAGCTACGGTTTCATTTTGGTGTTTGTTGTTGTTTAATGAATAGGAACTCTCTGGTTGATTTATATTGTCTTTAGGATCTTTAGGATAACCGATTCCAGTAAAATGACTTCATTTTACTAGAATTCCCATCCATTGTAGGAAATGTCCCCTGTTTTGTTTTGATGTATTACTAATTGTGACTAGTGACATTTTCAAATTGTACTTGAATCAGCTACAACTAAAGTAACAGTAATAATGTGTTAATGTGTTGTGATTTTTCTGCAGCCATTAATATTCATTGTATGGAGAAAATGTCCTTCTATCTTTGTGAGATGTGTACGAGAGGAGATGAAACAGCATTGCATCAATTCTTTTTCATTTCATAGGCTGTTTCTGTTAATTGTAATTGTTTGCCATAATTGCTGGACACAGCTTTAATGACGAATTCATAATTTTCTTTGTCTTGTCACTGTCATTTCTTGTAGTAAGGATCCCCCATTAGATTGGTTTTATGACGGGTTGTGTTGTAGAAAATCTTGATAATGCGCATAAATAGCGTTATCAAGTGCTAGTCAGCTGAACTTTACCTGTTTTTATTTCTTGAGGCAAAGTGATATTTATGTAGCCTTACTTGTTCATGTTTCTGTACTAAATGTCCCCTAATCTTGCGACATTTTTATGAAATCAGTTCAAACACTTTGGTATCACCTTTTTCACACCCCCTGTGGCGTTGTTATTAATTTTTGTTGTTCTCCATAACCGTTGGATGGAGCTTTAACTGAATTGTACATTTCATGATTTGGCATTCTGATATGGAATGATTTTTATATCATTTATAGTCTTTACGGTAAGTAGCAAATGTCCCCTATATTTATGATATTCAAGGTTTTTTCTATAGCTACGGTTTCATTTTGGTGCTTGTTGTTGTTTAATGAGTAAGAACTCTTTGCTTGATTTATATTGTCTTTATAGGATCTTTAGAATAACCAATTCCAGTAAAATGACTTCATTTTACTAGAATTCCCATCCATTGTAGGAAATGTCCCCTGTTTTGTTTTGATGTATTACTAATTGTGACTAGCTGACATTTTCAAATTGTACTTGAATCAACTACAACTAAAGTAACAGTAATAATGTGTTAATGTGTTGTGATTTTTCTGAAGCCATTAATATTCATTGTATGGAGAAAATGTCCTTCTATCTTTGTGAGATGTGTACGAGAGGAGATGAAACAGCGTTGCATCAATTCTTTTTCATTTCATAGGCCATTATTGTTAATTTTATTGTTTGCCATAATTGTTGGACACAGCTTTAATGGTGAATTCATAATTTTTTTTGTCTAGTCACTGTCATTTGTTGTAGTATCCTCTATTAGATTGGTTATATGACCAGTTGTTTTGCAAAAAACTTGACAATGGGTATAAATAGCATTATCAAGTGCTAGTCAGCTGAACTTTACCTGTTTTTATTTCTTGAGGCAAAGTGATATTTATGTAGCCTTACTTGTTCATGTTTCTGTAGCTAAATGTCCCCTAATCTTGCGACATTTTTATGAAATCAGTTCAAACACTTTGGTATCATGTTTTTCACACCCCTTGTAGCGTCGTTATTAATTTTTGTTGTTCTCCATAACCCGTTGCATGCAGCTTTAACTGAATCGTACATTTCATGATTTGGCATTCTGATATGGAATGATTTTTATACAATTATGGTCCTTTACAGGTTAGTAGCAAATGTCCCCTATATTTATGAAATTCAAGGTTTTTTCAATAGCTACGGTTTCATTTTGGTGCTTGTTGTTGTTTAATGAGTAAGAACTCTTTGCTTGATTTATATTGTCTTTATAGGATCTTTACAATAACCAATTCCAGTAAATGAAGTTATTGACATCCATTGCAGGAAATGTCCCCAGTTTTATTTCAATATTATTACTAATTGTGACAAGTGACATTTGGAAATTGTACTTGAGTCAACTACAACTACAGTAACATTGTATTTATGTGTTAATATGGTGTGATTTTTCTGAAGCCATTTATACTCATTGTATGGAGGAAATGTTCTTCTATCTTTGTGAGATGTGTATGAAAGGAGATGAAACCCTGTTGCATCGATTCTTTTTCATTTCATAGGCTGTTTCTGTGAATTTTAATTGTTTGCCATAATTGCTGGACACAGCTTTAATGACGAATTCATAATTCTCTTTGTCTTGTCACTGTCATTTGTTGTAGTATCCCATATTAGATTGGTTATATAACGGGTTGTGTTGCAGAAAATCTTGACAATGCGCATAAATAGCGTTATCAAGTGCTAGCCAGCTGAACTTTACCTGTTTTTATTTCTTGAGGCAAAGTGATATTTATGTAGCCCTAATTGTTCATGTTTCTGTAGTAATTTTCCCCTAATTTTGCAACATCTTTATGAAATCTGTTCAAACACTTTGGTATCACGTTTTTCACATCACCTGTGGCGTTGTTATTAATTTTTGTTGTTCTCCATAACCGTTGGATGGAGCTTTAACTGAATTGTACATTTCATGATTTGGCATTCTGATATGGAATGATTTTTATATAATTTATAGTCTTTACGGTAAGTAGCAAATGTCCCCTATATTTATGAAATTCAAGGTTTTTTCAATAGCTACGGTTTCATTTTGGTGTTTGTTGTTGTTTAATGAATAGGAGCTCCTTGGTTGATTTATATTGTCTTTATAGGATCTTTAGGATAACCGATTCCAGTAAAATGACTTCATTTTACTAGAATTCCCATCCATTGTAGGAAATGTCCCCTGTTTTGTTTTGATGTATTACTAATTGTGACTAGTGACATTTTCAAATTGTACTTGAATCAACTACAACTAAAGTAACAGTAATAATGTGTTAATGTGTTGTGATTTTTCTGAAGCCATTAATATTCATTGTATGGAGAAAATGTCCTTCTATCTTTGTGAGATGTGTACGAGAGGAGATGAAACAGCGTTGCATCAATTCTTTTTCATTTCATAGGCCATTATTGTTAATTTTATTGTTTGCCATAATTGTTGGACACAGCTTTAATGGTGAATTCATAATTTTCTTTGTCTAGTCACTGTCATTTGTTGTAGTATCCCCTATTAGATTGGTTCTATGACCAGTTGTTTTGCAAAAAACTTGACAATGGGTATAAATAGCGTTATCAAGTGCTAGTCAGCTGAACTTTACCTGTTTTTATTTCTTGAGGCAAAGTGATATTTATGTAGCCGTAATTGTTCATATTTCTGTAGTAAATGTCCCCTAATTTTACGACATGTTTATGAAATCAGTTCAAACACTTTGGTATCATGTTTTTCACACCCCTTGTAGCGTCGTTATTAATTTTTGTTGTTCTCCATAACCATTGCATGCAGCTTTAACTGAATCGTACATTTCATGATTTGGCATTCTGATATGGAATGATTTTTATATAATTATGGCCTTTACAGTTAGTAGCAAATGTCCCCTATATTTATGAAATTCAAGGTTTTTTCAATAGCTACGGTTTCATTTTGGTGCTTGTTGTTGTTTAATGAATAAGAACTCCTTGGTTTTTTTGTTTTTTTGTTGTTTTTTTTTTTAATTAGTCGCTCAATACAAGGTTTAAAACCACAAATGTGTATTGAGGTACAAGGAGGAAAGGTGACGATGGACATTACATTTAAAGTGTTTGAGATTATAATGAGAAGGAAGAACAGACTGGGGTAAAGAATTCCAGAGAGTATTTTAGTATTTATTTATTTTGCGAGGAATTAAACTTTGTTGGTAAAAATTCTTTGAGGATTTTGGGATGCTGACAGTGTGATCATGGCATTTAGATGAATATCTTGTGTTTCGCTTGAAAGTCTTTAATGCAGGGATGAGAGAAGAGAGCTCAGTTGAACATTTTCCGTAAAAGTATTTATAAAAGAGGCAAAGAGATGCCACAGATCTGCGATGGGAGTGTGTGTCAAGTTTACTTGCAAGTTCATCACCTACAGCATTACAGATTCTTTTCTGGATACGATCTAAAAGATTTAGAGAATCAGAGGGTGCACCACCCCAGATATGGCAACAATACTCAATACAAGGTCGAATAGTAGATTTATAGAGGTAAAGAATGGCATCAGGGCTGAGGTATGCTCTTGCACGAAGAAGGGAGCCCACCTTCATCGAGGCTGACTTAGCGATTGCCTCAATGTATGAGCGCCAGGAGAAGTCCTGTGAAAAAGTGATGCCCAGGAGACGAAAGGAGTTGTTTTCTTCCAACTGGGTGCCATTCATGGAAATTGACGGTAAAAAGGGATCTTTAGTATGATTTACAGATAGAAGTTTCGTTTTTGTGGAATTGAATGTGACCAGCCATTTCTCTCCCCACTCAACTATAGATTGCAGATCAAACTCAATTTCGCCTGCCATTTCTACCTGGCTGAACAAATCTGATTTTGGAGTACAGGAATAGATGGTTGAATCATCAGCATAGATGGCAAGCTTGGAAATAATGTCATCAGGCAGATCATTGATGAAAATAAGAAAAAGGGTTGGCCCAAGGACAGAACCTTGGGGAACACCTGCATTGATGGAATGTGTCGATGATGATTGCCCGTCTAAAACAACCCGAAGCCTACGATTACCAAGGAAGGAACGAATCATCTCATAAAAGAGACCCTTAACTCCATATGCAGCAAGCTTTTTCAAAAGACCAGTATGCCATACTTTATCAAATGCCTTGGATATGTCAAGAGCAACAGCTCTTGCCTCCCCAGATTTATCTAATGCAGTGTAAATTCTATCAGTTATCACTGTAAGGTTTGCGCAGTGGAAATCAGCCGAAAAACGTCTTTGGAGGAGTGCGAGCAATGCAATCTTCTTCGTTCGAAATTTGTCAACGATCATTTCGTGAGCAAGAAACTTCGCGAAGAAGACGTGTTTCTTTTTGTATACGAATATTTTAATTTAAATTTGATTGTTTTAGGCAGCAAATCGACGAAACGTATCGTGAAGTGTGGAAGCAAATCGACGAAAGAACTGACGAAGAAACACAGGTTTGTATGCACGTAGGTATTGTTATTATTATAAAATGTTTTATTATCGTGTTTGATTGCTAAACTTTTACTCTTATTAATAAAAGAACACGGGTAGCACGTGTAAGTGAGTTAGTTGTTTGTTTACTATGAAAAATCATATTTAGATACACAGAAGAAGTGCAGTGAAGTTTTTAAAAATTAGCTGCAGAAAGATCGAACGAACAAAAGGTATTATTATAAAACTTTTATTTGTGATTAATAAAAGAACAAGTTAGGTATACGTATTTGTATTTAAATGTATTTAAATGTTTGTTTACGTTTTATTTATCAAATATCGCTATACAGAAGAAAGTGTAGTGAAGAAATGCAGAACAAAATGATGTTTATTTACTCTTCCCTGCCAAATAAAAGGGGGGGGGGGGGGGGGGGGTGCGAATAAAAGGGGGGGGTCTGACAATTTTTCAAAATACTAATAAACGGGGGGGTCCCAATAAAAGGGGGGGGTCCGCAAAGTTTGATATAAAGCTAAGATGCATGTTATTTTGTGTTTTAGCAATGATACATAAGAAAAACAAACCATACTTACTCAAAATTGCTATAACTAAGCCAATTTTCTCCCTTAATTTCTTTGTTTCTACAGTCCTATGTTGCGCATTGGCAAAGCAACGGCCACAGTGTCTAGAAAATCTTCAAATAAACTTCAAAGCTTCAAAACAACTGTTCAGAGGCTGTGTATTTGCAGGGGAAGTCTCCTTTTCAACAATCGTCCTAATAAGGGTGGGGGGGGTCCGACAAAAAATTCAAAAATTAACAAGCGGGGGGGGGGGGGGGGGGGGGGGGGGGGACGCTTATTTGGCAGACAAGAGTACACAGTAAGGAATGGTTTTAATTTAGTTTTGAAAGATTAAATACTATAGCTTTGAATAGATATCTTATTATATGAGTTCTTTCGTTTAGTTTATATGCTGCTGGATGAAAAACGAAGACTAGAGTAATTTGTTTTGGTAACGCGCGCTATTCTTATTTTTATAGTTAGCAAAGAAGATTTTATTTGATTTATTTATTTACAGATCAATTAAAAATGGTCCCACAGCTATGACTGTTTTCCTTTCTCATGGCTGTGAAAGTAGGGAACGTGTTATGCTGTCAAATTGTATCTATTGACGATGTTTGATGCTTTGTCTGCATGCCTTTCTGCCAGCCATTTATGCCTATTGTTTTGGTTTGCTTAAATATGGTTGCAGTAGTAGTAAGTATTGTAGCTGTTCTTTACTGAAATCTTTTTCTTTTAGGTCAGAAAAGAAAAAGTGTATATATAAACGAAATTTATAAATGTATAAATGAAACACATGGTATGTTGAGAAGGTTATTTAAGAGAAGAATGGATTATGTATTTCATTGCGATTGTACTACAAAAAAGAAGCATTGCTGGGGTATATTTTTCTTCAGTTTATATTTGTCAAACCCAAATTTTCCTCCGATGCGTACGGACGTGTTCTAAATATAGTGAACGACGCATAACAACGCGATAACAAACATGGCTACTGAAGGGCGTATAACTTTAAACAAACTTCAAGAGCAAATGACAAATGGCTTTAATAATATTAAAAATGATATTGAAAAAATGAAAGATCAAATAATCAACAATTTAATCGAAGAAAACAAAAAACTACAAAAAAAAGTAACGAATCTTGAAAACGAATTGATGTGATCCTTCTAACAAATGGCCAAGACGAACTTGAAACAAGTGTTGAAGCGATCAACCAATACGGAAGAAGGAACAATATTGAAATTGCTGGGATTCCCAATGAAGTTGGTGACGAAAATCTAGAAGACAAAGTAGTTGAACTATTGGAAAAATCTAAGATCGCTAAATTAAAGAAAGAAGATATCGAAGCATGCCATCGACATGCCTCCTACTAAAAAATGCAAAAATAAAAAAGTCATTGTAAGGTTTGTAAACAGAAAGGCCAGTGAAATTTGCTTGAACAATAAGAAGAATCTGCAGAATTTTGATATGGAGAGTGTTGAGTTTCCTCATGAAACACAGCTGTTCATATCCGAGAACTTAAACCTTTTTTACCAAAGGCTAACGTGGCGATGTAGACAATTAAAAAGGGAGAACCTGATTTATTCTTTTAAATATCAACATGAAGCTGTTTTCATCAAAGTCGGTCAAAACGCTAATGCAAAAAAAATTCGTTCTGAAAGAAAATTATTTGAACTCTTTCCTGAATTTTTTGATAATGTTGTTGAAATGCATTAGTTACGATACTTTATCTCTCACCACAATCGTTTTTGTTTTTTTGCCGCCTTCCTTTATTTTTGCGGCTCAAATCTGGCGCTAAATTTCAGGTAAAAATTATTCCATAATGGCGTTATAGCTGTGTCGTTCAAGTAATACACTACGTACTCTCGTAGCGGAAAACATCTTGGACAGTGGTATCGTGTTTACAGTAAGTTTTATGTTTTTTATACTTTTGTACTTTCACCTAAATCACATTTTTAGTATTTTTGTATTTTGTTTCGCTGTTTCTACTATTCTTCTGTATTTAAATTTTTCTATTTTTTGTTTAAATAAATGATTCTTTTTCCGTGTAGTGTGTGTGGCAGGCCAGTCAAAAATAATCAAAATGCAATTTTCTGTGATGTGTGTAAAATGTGGTCTCACTGCAAATGCAATGCTGTTTCGTTGCAAGAATACACCCTACATCAAAACTCACCTTGCAAAGTTGGTCCTGTTTAAAATGTGTAAATCAAGCCATCCCTTTTTCTAGTGATATCTCTGATATTAATACTCCTGCTGCCAGTAGTGGCATGCAGGATAATAAATTGTTGACACCTGTCAAACTGTCACTTGAACAAATCAGTAATATTCAACATTTCTCCAAGCTTATGGAAACATATATGGGAGAAGATGAACATATTAACTGCAAATATGTTGAAGTTGAAAATTTTGAATCTCTCGCGCTGAATCCTAAAAATTGTCTTTCGTTTTTTCACAATAATGTTGCTTCTTTATCTGCACACTATGATGAGCTTAAACAACTTATGGCAATGCCTGGGTTTGACTTTGATATTATCGGAATTACTGAAACAAAGTTTAAAGAAAACCTACCTTCTTTGTGTCATTCTTTATCTGGTTACCAAACTGAGATTACTCCTTGTGAGGGCGAAAAGGGTGGAACTCTTTTATATGTGTCTGATAAAATTAAATACTCTCGTCGCACTGAATTTGAATCTATTTGCTACCTACCAAAGGAGCTTGAATCTACATTTATTGAGATTCACAGGAATAATAAAAAGAATGTCATTGTTGGTTGCATCTACAGGCATCCTAGGATGTCAGTAGAAGCATTCAATAATGACTTCCTGTCCTCCATAAAATCACCCTGGAGAATAAACTTATTGTTTTACTTGGAGATTTCAACATTGACTTGCTGAATCCTAATAATAATTCTGATACTAGTACCTACATGGATATAATTGGTTCTTTTTCTATGATACCCCAGATAATCCTTCCAACTCGTGTCTTCAGCAATAGTGCTACGGTTATTGATAATATTTTTTGTTCTGTAGATTTTGTAAACACTGTGTCTGGTAATATTCTTACTGCCATCTCGGATCATCTATCACAGTTCCTGATTATTAATAATCTGGTTAAAAGTGATCCCAACCTTTTTCGTGAAGTGCGTGACTCGTCAAAATTTAATTCTGATGCATTTTTGGCTGCAATAAATTCTTATGACTGGAACGAAATAATTAATCCTGAACTCTCTGATGTTAATTATAGTTTCAACAGCTTTTATGACTCTATTAACAATTTGATTGAGGAAATGGCACCATTAATTAGAGTGCGTTTGCATGACCTTCCCAAAGCAGGCAATCCCTGGATGACTAAAGGTATTCTCTGCTCTATGAAAATTCGTGATAATTTACATAAAAACTTTCTTTCTACTAAAAATCCACAACAAAAAGCTTCTATCTTGAAAGATTTAAAAGAAATCGCAACTCCATTGTATCACTTTGCAGAACCAGCAAAAAAAACCATTACTTATCTTACTTTCGTGAAAATAGCAACAATATGGCCAAATTTTGGAAAGGTATCAACTCACTTCTTGCTAAAAATGTATCTGTACCTCCTCCAACTACCCTGTTGATTGATGGTAAATCGGAAACCAACCCTCAAGTTATTGCAAACACCTTTAATAGCTTCTATGCCTCTGTCGCTGACAAGTTAAGGGCTAATATACCATGCACTCCAAAATCTTTCACTGCATTTCTAAAGAACCCTAATCCTAACTCTTTATTTCTTTCGCCTGTTACAAGAGAAGATATACTCAACTGCATAAGCTCCCTAGATGGTTCTAAGGCAAGTGGACCTTGCAGTATACCTCCTAGTATACTTAATTGATAGTATTGTGGCCCAGCCTATTTCTGAATTAGTTAATTTATCTTTTGTTTGTGGAATCTACCCTGAAACACTAAAAAATCCTAAAGTTCTACCTGTCTACAAAAAGAACTCTAAGCTTTTATGCAATAATTACAGACCTATTTCATTATTATCTAATCTGGATAAAATTTATGAGAAACTGATTTATCAACAAGTTTATCAATTTCTTCAATCCACTAAAGTTATTTATCCCCATCAGTTTGGATTCAGGAAAAAATATTCCACATCTCATGCTATACTCAATATGACACAAAAAATTATGGATGCCCTGGACAAGGGGAATTATGGCTGTGGCGTATTCGTTGATCTCCAGAAAGCATTTGATACAGTTGATCACGAAATCTTATTGAAAAAATTATTTCATTACCGCATAAGAGGCAAGCCATTAGATCTTTTTAGATCATATCTAACTAACCGTACTCAATTTGTAGCGTTAAATGGAGTTTCTTCCAGTATAGCTATTGTCAGACACGGTGTCCCCCAAGGCTCTGTCCTTGGGCCGTTATTATTTTTGTTGTTTATTAATGATTTAAATGTTGCTATTAGGTTTTCTGTTGTTCACCACTTTGCTGATGACACGAATCTCCTTCACTTCAGCAAATCTCTCAAATCTCTTAACAAAAAAGTCAATTTAGATCTCAAGTTCCTTTGGCACTGGCTTAATGCCAACAAAATTAACCCTGGAAAGACTGAATATTTGATCTTTAAACACCCTTCTAAGCATGTTGATTTTGAAGTAAAATTGTCAATTGGTGGTAAAAAGATTTTTCTGAGTAATCACATTAAATACCTTGGAATTTTGATTGATTCTAACTTGAATTGGAAACCTCAGATCAATAGTATCGCTGTCAAACTCAAGCGTGCCAATGGAGTTCTATGTAAACTGACACACATAGTACCCAGAGACACTTGTTTCTATCTACTTTGCTCTTTTTGATTCACACTTAAATTATTGTGCACAAGTTTGGGGTCAGCCTGTATCTATGTATATGCGACGGATCATAGCTCTGCAAAATTGTGCCGTTCGTTTGATGTGTTTTGCTGATTTTCATGCCCCAGTGGAACCTCTATTTGCTAAATTGGGTTTAATAAAATTTACTGATTTAATTCATATGCATAATGTTACTTTTTTACATTCTGTATATCATGCTAACCTCCCTTCACCCTTACTCGACACATTTGCAGTTGATTTCTCTCATGCTTACAATACAAGAGCCTCCACTAGAGGCCTCATTAACTCCCGTCTTGTTCGCACCTCTAGTTATGGCCTCAAATCTGTAAGACACCAGTCTATGCTATCTTGGCAATTTTGTCATGGCTTAGTCAACACTTCTAAACTGATGGATTTGTCTTTTCCTAAGCTGAAATCTACTTTGAAATCTACTTTTCTAAATTCCTATTGATTATTTTTTGATTGATCTACTTCACCCTAAACACACTCATGAACTGATATTTGAGCTGTCTTTATGCCTTCTTTTTATTTGTCCTGTCCTGTAGCGTCCTGTAGTTATTTTGTGATGTCCATGGTGTCCGTCACACTTGCTAGCTTTGGCTAATTATGGCGGTCTCCATTATAGATTGCCTGTCTTGGTGGTAGTATTTATATTGTATATTTTTTGGTAATCTATAGAAATATCTGTGAATTGATTGATTGATTCCCGATGGTTTAACATAATGGTACATATCTTCAGCTGTTGCTCCTGGGATGGGTTTAACAAAAACCTTGCTTTCATTGTTTGTTTGCTGTGTCATTTTCCAACCTCTTAAATCTTTTACGATTGAATCGCCAATGATATAAGTTGTGTTGATGTCTTTTTTGTTGTTGTCGTTTGTGAGTTTACGACTTTTATTTCTTTTCGTCACATTGTTATCAACATCGATTATGTTTTCAATGTTTTTAATGTCATTATTGATGTCGTTTGATAATACGGAGTCATTTGAAAGTGTGTTGGAGATTGTGTGAATTTGTTTGTTAATTTGTTTTGTTGATGAAGCGAGATTTTTTAAATTTTTGTCTTCGAAGTTAACTAGTCTTTCAGTGTGAGCAAAAATCGGCTCGTCACGCAACATTGATTTCTGAGTTTTTTCTCCCAGTAATACTAACAGATGTTCGATAAGTTTATTTTTATTCCTCATTTCCTCTTCCAAAAATAATATTTGATTCTCCATATTAATAACCTTACTGCAGGTATCCTCTACTCTTGGTGGTTGTTTAAGCGATTCTTGTAGTACTTGCATTTCATCAAATTTTTGGTCTATGTAAGCTTCTGCTGACCACCGTCTACCAATATCACCCTCAAAAAGTGGAAAAGTCTTGTTTCCATCCATAGCAACAAATATATTTCAATAATATTCTAAGCACAATGTAATATTTGCTAATAACAAACAATAGAATAATAATAATTTTGCAAAAACGATTTTCTTGCTTCTTGGGTCCGTCCATCCGTTCCTCGTGAGAAGCATGAAGCATCAATGCATGAAAGCATCAATGAATTCTTCCCTGGTTCTTGAAAGCTCCTTTAATGATATGACTAATTCAATCAGGTGTGAATGTAAAGCCACTTGTGTCAGAGGGTGTGCATGTGTGAAAGGATTTTCTAAAAGTACACCCTCTTGCAAATGCCATCCAAAGAAATGTAAGAACCAAATGGAAAAGGTATATAGCTACTGAAAATATTATTTCCATTTTCTTTATTTCAAAAGTAAAAATTTAATGAATACATCTGAGCAGTGCAGTCATTTAACTGTGATTAAGCTGTGAAACATTCTTATTCTTATTTTCAATTTGTAAAGCTTTGAAAAAGAAATTTAGGAGGGAATTCCATTTTGCAAAACTGGAAAATTTGAAAACATTTCTTCAAGAATTTGTTAATTTGAGTAAATAAAGTTTTTTAAAAGGTGTTTTCCAATTGGTTAATTATTTACAAAAAAGATGCTTTCTTCTTGACATAAAGTTTAGGTGTACCCAATCATGAAACTTGCAATAGTATTTTCCTCCTAAAATCTCTTCAATTCAGGTTACAAATTGTAAATCTTGAGTATACGTGCTGTATCCTTATTTTCTGTCAGTCTAAGAGAAATACAATGTTTAACAAAATCCCAAAATTGAAGGCTTATGAGCAAAAACGAACCTTTATTGGTTAAACCATAGCCTTCAGTAGTGTACCATGTAATATATCATAAATATCAATAATATAAATATCACTATGCTTAACCTTATTAAATGTTTTAGTCAGCAGCAGCAACAAAGGAAGTCACTAAAACAAATTCTTCTTCTAAAAAAAAGTCAGACCAGCAGACTTAAAGGACTTACAACATGATAGAAGTATCATTTTCAGCAGGTCAATAGTTGGCAATCTATACATCAGAATAGCAGTTATCTATATTGTCTCTCAGTTTTATTGTATATTTAGCTGGAATCTAGATTGCTGTTCTGCCCTAGTCAATTCTACATTTAAAACTGCTGATCTTTTTTTGTGCCAGGAATTCCCAAGATATTTTAGCAGAGAAGACCCCCGTGAAATGTTCTCTTTTATGTGTGAAAACTCGCCCAGCACATGGGGGATGCTAAAGAAGAACAGTGATGACAAAGAAGCAGAAGAAAAAAATGAAATACCAACATGGTGTGTTTGCACTAAGTGCGTAAACATGGAGGAAGAAAGGGAGCGTGTTTGCTGCAACAACCATGATAAAAATCATGAACACCATGAATTTGACCACTTGGTATTAGATGACAGTGTTTTAAACATTGTAATGAGGAACAACTCTGACTGGCTTCACTATCCTTTTGATCCAGCAGATAATGCCTGCTGGAGGTTTTCTGCATACCGACAGTACATCATGTGGTTTTGGGGTCATTTGGGTAGTGGAAATAGGAAGGTTATCCCCTCATGCATTGTCAACTGTATTCGATCAAAGTTCCCTGATCCTAGTGGACGTTACAAAGGATTTTGGAAACAAATATGAAGACTTTAGATGATAAAATAAAATATTGTATACATGACATATCTCATAAATTTGCTTTGAGAGAATTTTCAAATAAGAATTTATTTGTGAAGAAATGTTCTTGCCAAAATTAAATCTGTAGCTAATGTTTTGTGCTAGTTTCAAATCCTTGCTAATTTCATCTCTGATCTCTTAACGTGACGTTCCATAAGTTCGTGTTGTGGAGGAGCAGGTTGAGCAGCAATATTCTTTGACAATATTTTGTGATCTGTCTTCCTATGCCAGGTCGGTTCACTCTATTTAAATCCATATGTCTACGCTATAATATCTTTGAAAGGAGACCTAGGAAAAGATCAAGTTCCTTAAATATAATTTAGTTTCATAAACTGAAACAACCTTGGAATCCTCTTCACGAATGTATACTAGATAGTAGGCCTCGATTGCCTTTTGATGTAAAGTCACCTTTATGTTGATAAGAATAAGTCATTCATTCTTCATTTTAAAAGGTGTGGCAAAATTGCAAATAGTTTTTTCATAATTCTTATTTATAGTTTAAGTTTAAAGTATAAGTTTTCTAACAGAATTTACAAAGGAACAAATCTCTTGGATCAATTTCTTTGAAATTTTCCCAGCTTTGTGCCATACCTCAAGACTATGGTGTACATTTTCAAACAGTTATATATTGATTATATGTTAAGAATGTTTGATATGACCAAATAGAAAGGTTGCCTAAGTCATTGCTTATAAAAAGTTAAAAAACTTTGACTAAAGACGTCATAAAAAAACTTGTAAAATTAAAAAGGACTTTGAATATACACATAAATAGTACAAAGCTTATAACAATGAACTTTCTGAAAGTAATACAGGATAATTTGATATACTTATAATTTTCTTTAATGTGCTGTGTGCATCGGTGCATATCTCATCAACTACTACTTTTTTCTTGATCATAAGATATTTCATAGACTGCATAAATAGATGTGCTTCCATCTTAGTAGATTGTAAATTAACCTAGTAATGATAGTGAAAGATGAAGTGAAATTACTGCATGGTATAGTTATATAATGTGTCGCAAAGTATTTGGAGTCAAAGCAAGGACGTTGTAGATATAGGAAAAATGAAAAGCAAAAATTCCTTATTTAGTTCAACAATAACAATGTTCCAATGTCTTGCTCCATTAATTTATCCATGCCTTTGATGTATTTGTCAACTTTTTTTTATTTCATTTGATTACTCATTTCCTGTTACATTATTACATTATAATTTGTGAATCAAAAAATGTCCACCTGAAACAATAGAACCTATGTGTTCGGTTGATTTTTTTTATTCACACTCTATTACCTCTCGGTTGTCCCCAAAAGACATGGTAATTAGTTTCTTGGAATCATGTTCCATTATAGTGTAAGTTCCCTTGGTAGCAGACCATCCGGGAGAGTCAAGTTGGCAATCTCGACATAAGATATTTCCATTTTCTTTTTTAAGTTGGATATCATATTGTCTTGCATATCATAGTATTCCTGTTCGACAGCGGGAGACACATAGAGTCTTTGGTTTTCAGAAAATGATGTATATGATGGTTTTCCAAGGTTTAAGAAAATGCATAGATGCTTAAACTGGTTAAACTGTCCCCCACTGAGAATAGCTCAACTGTCAACAATGTAGTTTTTAGCAAACCCTGCGCCATATAAAGGTGAGGAGTACCAGAAGTCCTGATGGTTAGCTTCACATACCCAAGTCAATTTCAAAGTCATTCCTGAAAATATTTTTATAAAACAATAAATATGTAAAGTAATATGAAATTAACAACTTGCTTTAAGTTACTTTACTCTTTGAGTTTGTAGGTATTGTTATAGCACACTGTTTGAAATTTTTCAGTCTGTAGATTAAATAGAGTCAATCATAAATATATGATAAAATATCATATTAAACTCCCTCAGGATTTGAACCTGGATCTTTCTTGAACTATCAAGAATGTCTGCACTTAGATCAGAGAGTTTTTATAGTAATGCTTTTCATTGCCTTTTGAAACAATCTACTTACCTATATATGTGTGAGTTATGGACTGTATTTCTTGGTAGCAACCATTTTGTCTGCATGTTGTGCCAACCAATTTCAAGAGTTGACCCAACGATGCAATGCACTTGGGTTGACTGTGGACAATATCTTCATCTTCAAGAGTACCATAATGACATCGTCACGGGGTACGTACACGGGAATGGTGGATTTGACCTAATGTTTTCAAAGTTAAGTTCGGTAAAAAGTTTTTACCAGGGATACTAGTCTTCCAACTAAACTTTCATTCACAATTACCTTGACAACGCTATCTACACTATAGTAGATACGGTTATCCATAGGATACTGTCAGGAAAGGTCAGAAAAGGTTTTTCCCATGAACTAGCAACACTAAGTTGACCCACGGACTCTGCAATACTACACTATAAATCTAAAGAATCTGAATTAAGTTAGTCAATTTTGTCAGTTAGGAAAGATTTATTTATTCATTTACATTTTGCTCAATTGTTCTATTTCTGCTGACATTAGCATATTCCATTCATTATCTTTAACACAGACAATAACCTCTTTATCCTCAATAAACTAAATGAACTACACTTTAAGGAATAGTAATCTCTCAAATTTCTCTTAAACCATAACCTGTAATGTCATTTCACAAAAGATAGTGAAATAAAGATCAAAGGAAGTATGTAACAACTTTTATTCCAACTCTACCTAAACTCTCATTTAGATAACAACAGACTTATAGAATAAGATTCGCAAGTGATTTGTAACCACTAAATAAAGATAAATCCGTATATAACAACATATTTTCTAACTAAATAAACTACAATAACAAACTAAATAAACTAAAATATAAACTAAAATAAACTATGGTATGGAATTACTATACACTCAACCGCAAATGACTGTTTAAACATCCTATTATTCCCTAAACCACAAATTAGAATAACTATTCGGAAGCTCAATTAAGTGGGCGCTAATCAGCCATTCACGGTCTAAATTTTATTTGTTGTCACGCCCCCCATTTTTTCTCCATATTTGGAAAGCCCTCCTGGACTTAGAGCCAGGATGGCCTTCCTATAATTGAGGAAGTCTTGTCGTGTTACTAAAATAAAATGATAGAAAGTTAAGGATCAGTTAAGATAATAAAAAACTAAATAGTATGGCTTATACGAAAAACTTCACAACTCACAACGTGTGGTCTCTTGCGATTCTAAACAGGAAGATAAAATTAAAAAATGCAAATATCATCAAGTCCATGGAAAGAGCCAGCATGTGTTAGTGAAAATAAAGGCTTACTCTGGCCATTTTCTTGGACTAAGTGCCCTATAACATGAAAGATCAACAGTGTAAATACCACATCTATTGAAGTGCATTCTACATGTTAAGAAGGAAACTATCAAACCACCACTATTCGCGCCATTCTCCTTATCTATGAATGAAATTGAATGAAATCTCATTATATTGACAGTGATATCCATAAAACAGCAAAAAAAAATATGAACTTACCTTCTAGAAGTAATTCTTCTTCTGAAAGGTAAGGAAAAATATTAATAACCTAATTACATCGATGGTATTCTGGTATTTTAAAGGATTAAGTTCTTTTACCTTTCTTGGATATATCACTAACTAAAATATAAAAGAAAGTAGTTCTAAATATACAATCCTGTCATTTTCTCCTATATTTAAAGGTTCATTTGAAAACTTACCACCATCCTCCACTTCATCAACATCAACTAAAACATACAACATACCCATGAAGATTTAAGCCGCATTAATAATCTCAAATAAAATTAAAAGTATTAAATACTTACTATTTTCCACAAATTGGTTTTTAGAAACTAAAATAAAACAGTGACAAAATCATTTTTTAATCTAACTTCAAAATAAAGAAAGCAGAAAAATTATGACCATTTTGTGCTGACTCAGCCATAATTTATTATTATTATTATTAATTCACTAAAAGAAAAATAATACTAAGAATTACACTTTTCAAAGACAACAGGATGAATGCCCTGACTTTTGGTTCATGGTTTGTGCATGCAAGGACTATCTCATAGTAGACTCTAAATAACCAAAGTAAGATGATATCTGTTTCCAGTGAATTGATAAAACGCATGCACAATCCATGGTAACAGAGTACACGACGTGAACGTAAGTCAATGTGACTTGTACTCCACCTAAAAAAACAAATGTACAGAAACAAAATGTTTTTTAGGTAAAATAGTTCAGTAACTATAAAAGCATATCTTCTATTTTCAGCAATACCACAAAGTAATTGTCAGTGATTTAACAAAATAGCACCACTCAATCCACCACTACAGTTGAGCAACACAATGTCACAGAGTTGGTATACCAACTTAGCCGAAAAGCCGCTTTTAGACTGCAATGATAGTCACTCGCCAAATGAGTGAGGATATCAAAATGCTCACCGGAGAAGCAGTGTTTTCATTTCCGGTATTTTTGTAACGCACTCAACAATACAATACTTTTGTGGATATGAAAAGATGAAAGAAAAGATATGCAGAATTAAGTTACTGTAATACTTGTGGAAAGACAACATTTTGAGTATACATCTTTCCATTGATGTAACCTTGTTTCCCAGTAGCAGCAACTTTGATTTTCACATTATCAAATGCCTTTGCCCTGGAACATGCGACATATAGCTCACCATGAGAAAAACACGGACTCTGCAAAAACAAACCAATTTTATTAAATGTTTGATCTTGACTCTTGTTAATAGTCAAAGAGTAGGCCAAACGGATAGCCAATTGTCTGCGTTTCAATATGAAAGGCATACCTGTATCTGAAGGTGACAGTTCAACCCTAGGTATGAAAACGATTTCTCCAACTGCTGACCCTGTCAAAACTTCAGCTTTAATAAAATTGCCTGACAGTTCACGGATAATCAAGCGTGTGCCATTACAGAGACCTTTCCTGATATTAAGGTTCCTCAAGAGCATAATAATAGCCCCAAATTTAAGCTTCAAACAATGAGAAGGCATACCTGACGGCGTGATGCTATTTAAAAAACCAAGCGGATAATTTTGCCTCTCGTCTTCATCGTCACATACCACCTCATCAGCACTGTAATAACAAACTGCATTTCCTGGCAAGCTGTCCAACACCTCATTGTTAATGATTAACGATTGCTCGTTTGTTGGTGTCAAAATAGCTGTGGCGGCATATTCGTGAGGTTCCAATCCGTCATACATCACCGATATAATAGAAGTGTTTTGGGGAACAACGCAACAATCAGGGATTTCGACTGAGCCTTTAGCAGGTTCATTTTGTTTTGTTGGCAGTTCACCATTACCAAGTTGTAATAGCCACGTACAGAATTCTTGTTCTTCTGGCCTGGCTCTCATGTTCTCGGTAAGTGAGTACTTTACCACTGATGCCCACAAAGCAGAACTTGTCAAGCAAACTACCATAACATCAGTTGGATTTGCTTTCTTCACAACTGGCAAACACTGACGAAAATCACCACCCCACAAAAGTACCTTTCCACCGAAAAGTGCATCACTACCACAGATATCACGTAGTAATCTGTCGATAGCATGAAAAATGTGCGTAGACACCATTGTAGCTTCATCAATCAGAAACAGGTCAATACTCCGAAGGTATTCTGCATGTTTAGATGCCGGGGTTATCTTACATATGCTGTTTTCTAAAACAGGAACAGGCAAGCGAAATAATGAATGCAATGTACATCCACCAGAGAGTAAGGTGGCTGCAATACCTGTATATGCAGCAGTTGCAACTTTCCAACCTCTGGCTCTACATGCTGCCAGCTGGTCCATCCAGGTAAAACAATGTTTCAAGTTGTGTTAAACCATTACGTACATTTGAAACAGCAGACAAAATTGCATCAGCCACAGCTACCTGCTGTTCATTAAGCTAAGGCCTTACCTGTTGTGCCCTGTCAATGTAAACATTTACATCCACTTCTTCCTCGGGGATCTATTGAACCAACTCTGGAAGATTAAATTGAGTTAAGGACATACCAAATTGTTTGAGGACATTATCAATATAACCCAAAACCCTTTGTTCTACTTGAGCAAGAGCTAATGTTCGAGTATAGTCCTTACACAGATGCTCTTTGAATGTATTCCACAACTCAAGGGGATTGGAGGGTTCGCAGTGTGAAAATCGTGACAAGCAGCTGTCTCATCTGTTGGGGCATTTGAAATGATGACGCCTCTTCCAATGTGTTATGCCACTCTTCATCATCTTGTAGAAGACCTCTGGCAATACACGCTTCTCAAATGTGTCGTAAACCACTCCATTGAAAGTACGCAGATATTCGAATGATGTGGCACCTGGAACATGCAGCAACAAAACCCGAAGGAAAAAACGTTCTCCTTCTGATGAACGGGCATTGTATAACCAAGCAACAATCGGTTTGAATGTCTTTTTTCGTTTTTGCCATTTTTTCTGTTTGTCATGAAAGACATAATGATATGGAATATCTGAATAAAGAAACTGTCGAGCATCAGGATCTTCCACATTCAGCTTAAACCATGCTGTTAGGTGACTATCTTTCAATGCCCCTTAAGCAGCTGACTCTTCCTCGCCAGCTCTAAAATAAACCTGATGACAATTAGGTAAATGAACAGCTAATCGTTTGAAAGTGTGGGATTTATCATTCATGGAGAACTCGAAAATTCTCCACAATGCTTCCGGTGCACTGACATATCGAGCATCTAGAAATGTTTTAATTTCGTCATGCTCCAGACATTCATTAATCTCAACATTAGCGCGATCATGTCCTTTGTAAACGTATTTAAAGAGATATTACACACTTTTTATCGTGGTACATGCTTCCAAATTTATGTGAGCATTCTATTTTTTTGACAACCACGGGCAGTATGGTACAACCCATTGATTATCCAAGTCCACGTTTTTGACCCTCACTGTACGACCATCATTGCGTCTGCGATACATTGGATACCCATTTGCATTCATTTGGGTTGCATCAATGAATGGCTTTGGAAAATTCTTGGTACAGTTACCATCATCTCCCATGCAGACTGAATTAGGATTTGCATTCCCACAGGGACCATGAATCATACATGATCTGAGGATGTTATGTAGCTCTGGTTCAAGTTCAAGATCTGGTTTTTCAGGTGAAATTAAGCTGTCAATATCATCAGCATTCTGCAGTTTGTCCTCTTGAGCTAAACGGATAAGAATATGTGCATGAGGTTAAGAACGTTTCTGAAACTCAATAACATACAGGTGCGAAATGGATTTCCCCAAAACACCATTTTTAGTAATATCCACTAAGAGTGATTTCAATTTCAAATTAAAAACACGTGCAACCAAGTCAGGTCGATAATGTGCTGGCTCATTATCCAAATTTTCAGTAATTTCTCGCCATTTGGGATTGCACGTTAAAGTGCAAAACAAATCTGGTTTTCCGATTTTAGTGACCATAGCCATAGCATCTTGATAATTTTGTAGCATGGCTCTTCGACTACCCTGAAATGAAGAAGGTAGAATTACCGGTCTGCCTGCATGAAGGCCACGATTTTCTGCAACATTGGCAAGATGATCAATAAGGCCTTCATATTGTTCAACCCGAAGAGCTGCCTGGTTCATCCGTATGAAATGCAAACGATTAGCTTCAACTTTACAATAGCTATCCAATGCATATTGTTGAAGTAATCTTTTACCTTTTAAGATGGGGCTAAACGCGTCTCTAAAGGCAAACCTAAATGTGTAATATTGCAGCATGGTCGTGCGACGTTGCTGACCTACTGAATATTCTGCTACATGAGGAATGTCGGAACTCCAACCCAACTCTCCTCTTGGAAAAAATACAGGATACACCATTGGATCGATATTAGGTGATTGCGCAGGCATACCATCATAAATATATAGTTGACCATATGATTGAGGAACACCCGGTGGTGGGTGTAAATTACCTGTTCGGTGACATACCTTCCCATTGATACGAAAAACAGGTGGACTACGACCTGGCGGCACAGCCAATTTTGCACCCATGGAAGCAAAAGCTATCGAACTGTTGAACTTTCGAATATTTTCTTGAAAGTTCTTTGCTTGATTGTTATCACCTACTAAAAGATCTTTAAGGTCATTAGGATAATAAATGTTATCTAAATGAACTTTACCATTGTGACAACAATTAAAATTAGTTTCGTCTGCAAACATCCTGGCACCACAATACTGACAGACCTTGTCCATGGCACCAAGATAATGTAACTCAGGCATTTGGCCTTGTCAAGCAGCACGATGCAAGGGTTGATTAGCCCGCCTAGCCCTTATGCGACGAACACTTGCATTTCTCCAAGCTGATCTCCGCTCATCGTCTTCTACTTGACGATGCTGAGCTTGTCTTTCTGCACCATTGATTCTCAGACGTTCATTATCTGCCTGAATATCTGGTAGCTGGATATTAATGTTTTGCTGGAGCTGTTGGCGCCTTGCCTCAGCCACATCCTCATGTGCATGCCGACGCTGAATAACAGAGCGCATTTGCTGCTGATCAGGTGGCTGGAGGACAAACTGGCCATTTCTAAAAACTGCTTGGAAGCCAGGATCAATATTAGTGCCTCTTATATTAAACATCACAGTTTAGAAACACTAATAACAAAAAAGAAAGAAATAGCTACCAACTGTGAATAAACAGCACATATCTAGGCATAAGCAGAATCAAACTGACTAATACAAAATAAAAACAGAGAAATAAGTCGAAACTGTGATAATAATCTTCAACAAACCTTTCTATCTAAAAACTAACGTCTTTTCAACTAGCGTACAAAAAACGAACCTGGAATGTAAATAGAAAAAGTGTTAGAAGACAGAAAGAGTAATAGGTTGTAAACATAAACAAAGGATAAAACAGCTCTTGGGAAAGGATAAACCACGGTAAAGTTTACCATTTTTAAATTACTATGAAACTAAGATCTCAGAGATCTCACCTCGTTGACATATATTTTGTATGTATAAACAATACCAGGTATTATGCGCTTTGTGTTGGTCTCCCGAAAGAAACGTCACACTTAGATTACGTAACATTAAAAAAGTGTCTCTCGCCTCTGCGTGGCTTTACGACGAAAAGGGGAAAAATAAGAAGGTTTTGACCGTGAGAGAAAAACCAAATATATCACTCTCTAAAATAAAAGTGTGACACACAGCGCGGATTATTATAATAAGATAGTTTTGATGGGATGGTGTCTACTAAGCATATTATTGATATGAATGACATATTTGCAACAGACAAAGCTGAGCAACTAACAGAACAAGTAATGAAATAAATACATGTTCAGTACCAGTCATTGACAAAAGCTCTGGGGCTAAAAGATTCACAAACATCTGATAGATTCAACGAAATATAATCTCCCTTGAAAGGAGTTTGAATCAAATATGATCGACAAAAGCTCCTTTATAATCGAATGTAATACCGAAACAACAGTATGCTCCTTTTCTGGACCTCATCATTGTTATGCAGTGCAAATGACTTTTTCGTAGGAATAGGTTCATTTAATAAGCATGTGAAACAAGTGCACCTAGCTGAAGGTCATGTAGTTAGATTTGGAGACAGTTGTTGTTTACTATGCCAACCATACAAATTATAAATGCAAAAGAAAACTTTAGCACTTTCATTGTCCTGTCTGTTCTACAACGGCGCAACAAAAGGGAAACTTTTCTAAACATTTAAGCATGCATGTGTCAAACAATAACAACCTAAAAATTGAAACTTTCTTTCCCATCAGTGATAGTTACTAATTTCAAAATTGATAAAGCACATGACCATGAGCCAAAAGGTGACACAGCAAACTCGTCAGAGGTGCGCAACGCTGATGATAGCGGGGTGTTTGACTTTCAAAACTATCAAATACTCCAGTGAAGAAATGGATTGCCATATCTGTGGTAAAACAATGTGTCGTCATAACATGAAAAGACATTTACAGACAAAGCACTGTGAACATCCTTTGTCAAAAAGTGTATGCGTTGACAAATATACAGCAATTTTCATGGTTAGGAAGTCCGAAAAGGGTGTAAGCTATTATGGTGACACCCCTCTCAAAATATTCTGCAAGAATCAAAACTGTAAGAATTTCATTTCAACTGCTGTATTAAGTGGTTACAAAGATACTCTGTGTAACCACTTAAAAGCAGTTAATGAAACAGCTTTTCATCCGGGAAAAGTGTTTTTGGACGAGACAATTCTAACAGGAATGTCAAGTGATGATGAATGCATTTTGAATGCACAAACACAAATGCTATTCAAGAACATCATAGATATACGCCATACCTAAACATTTTGTTCCTGAAGTAACACATTGATTTTATTGCCTTTCCAGGGCTATTTGTGTTTCTAAAAAAAATGAAACTCTCACTTTTCAAGGAGTTCATCATGGTTATTCTTCTTTTATGAAAAAATGCACTTGTTGTGATATAAATTTTAGATATCAAGACGCGAAACACGGAGTTGTGCTTTAACAATACTCTGTTTTTAGGGCTAGATATTTGTTTATTCTTGCAAGAACATATTCAACAACATAATTCTGTTGGATCCTTCGTAGAGACTCTTTCCAGGTACTTTAACTGTGTATTAAATTCCAGTGAAATTTTAAATGCTTATCTCCTTTTCGATGTCTTGTCAAACAGACTGTGTGACTTCTACTGTTCTTTATGCGGGTACCATCCATGGGTGTTAGTGATGGACGTTTCAAATGCAGTCTTGAAGATTTAGCTAACCCGTTAGATAAGGAAGAACCTGATATTGTTGATGCAGATAGGTTTTGGGTTTTGGGAGAACTAAACGTAATTGGAAGAGGATTCGGAAAAGATGTAAGAGCTAAAGAAGTGGTTCCTAATTTTGAAAACTGGGCTCCATATATGGGAAGGTTTTCACAAAATTTAAAATTCTTGTTGAATACTGAATAAAAGAAAATTTGTCCTCACCATGGAACATGGGAGGATGTTTGAAGAAAGAATTTTAGAAATGTTATCATTTGATATGCTGCTTAAAGTTAAAGGGGTGGTCAAAACATGCGGGGTGTCTTCCAAAGGAATCAAGGTAGAGATTATCATGCGAATCAAAAATGCAATTTCTACATAGAAAGCTTTAAGAAAGTATTTTATTACACGCAGAAAGCTGCGGAGTTTCCGTTGATGGATTGCTATCTTTTAAACACATGCCAAATTTAACAGTTGCTGATATGGCGCATATCTTAGCACGGCATGCAAATGGGACTCGGAAGCCTGATGTCATTAAATATGGAAAGGGAAACCGGGATGGACACCTGTTTTATCCTCATGAAGGTAGGGTGGAAGATCCTGACCTCCCACAGAATGTGGCAAGTGCACTTGACAAAACTCTCAAAGTTTCATTTCCATGGATGAAACGAAAAACGCAAGTAAATCATGAAAATGAAACAGGTGTACATCCCATAACTGGTTCTGATATTCGCCTTTTTGATCCTTGCGACGCTCAACCTGCGTACCAGAACTGCATGGCACGTTTAACATACAAATAGAAGAACAGTTGCATATGAAATATGGCAGCTCTAGACATTTTTTAAACTTAATGCCACCAGCAAACCATATCTACCTACTTCGATCCATGTTGAATAAGCACAATAATTTTAAAAATGAAAGTGTTTTATCAAAACTAAAGCAAAATATTAACACAATGCCCGTGCCTGATGCCTTTGGGCGTATGATGTATGGTAAAATCTGTAAGAAAGTGAATGGCAGTACCGACACTCCTAAAGATAGTAAGCCAGAAGATGCAACTCTAGAACTAAGTGATGTGAATAACAGCCAGCTACCCTCGTCTTTTAATGCTGATGCAAAAAATGACCAAAATAACGGTCTAATGACACCGTTAGTAAGCAAAATTAAAGGAAAATCTATATTGATTGCATTTGTAAAGGTAAAAGATCTAAATATGAAAGTGATAGTATAAAAGAAACCAGAATGCGTAATTATTTTGAAATTGTTTAACTCAAATGCTGAGGTTTACCCGCAAAAAAATCACACTGACACATGGAATTTAGGGTTTGATGTAAGGTGGGCCAAATTGCAAATATCTCATAAGTATCAAATTATTGGTGGGCAACCATTTACCCCTGAAATAATAAACACTGCTATGATAAATCTGGAGTGGAAAGCTGCATGTTGTTATTCTGGATTTCAAAAATTTCAACAACAAGAAAGCCCGCTTATATCTAAACACATCGCATGTCAAGACAGATTTGTGCAAATATTGAACATTTCTCAGACGGACTGGATAATCGTAACTAACAGAAATTTTGAAAACCCATCATCCACTTCTATGAAAGACACCCTCTACATTTATGATCCATTTAGGATAATAGTCTTCAGGACAAGAGATAAAAAAATTTCATACGGCATAAACCTAGCCCGAGATGCATGCTGCTTACTAAGTCAACGAAAAGATTCTGTGTCCTTTCATGTAATGAATATTCTATAGGCTAAAAACTGCTACTTATCTGGGCCACATGCTATCGCGTTAGCGCATACGATGATAAACATGCAAAACCCTCTTATAATGAAAGATGAAAAAATAATCTCTTAAAAAACTTAACATTATTTTTGGAAAACGGAACTTTGAAATATTCTTATAAACCAAACACTGCATTCATCGAAGAAATTGTGAGGTTCTCCTGAAAGAAGTGTATAAGACTAAAACAGGTCTCAACCCTTGTTATATGGAGAATGTTTTCAATTTCAAGGAGGATATCCCTTACAAAACTAGACTTCAATGTGACTTGGTTGGAAAAACTGTTCAAACTATACGTCACGGATTACAGACAATGTCATATATAGGAATTAACCTGTGGAATGCCGTCTGTGTGCACAAAGGTACTATTCTACTCAAAGGAAATAAAAGATGAGATTTTTATCATTGCTTTTAATTTTTGACCATCAATTTTAATTAGCCGAATGGGGCTAGTTGTACTCTCCTTTGAAATGTATGACTGCATTTCATCGGAGAGACAACATTTTTTAACTTCATTTTTATTTTTGTATATTTCTAATTGACGTTAAATAAATTTTAATAATTAATTAATAATATTTCTACAAAGAGATAGTTACTCACCGTAGGGTTCTGTTTGACAGAAGTACCTGTTGCAATGTTGATGGAGGAGACGGATGGATACATGATGGGGCCATCAAGAGACAGACAGGTGAAAAGAACGCATAGCTTATTCATAGAAGACCTGAAAACGTATCAAGAAAACCATCAGAAACTAGAAATTGTCAATGAAATGATTGTTAAAGCAAGTAATGATACGGGAGCATGCTACGGTGTGAAGAAATTTGCAGAGATCGTTTTCAGGAGGCGAAAAATGGTGGAAAAAATGGAATCGTTGGATCCAGACAAGAACAAAGTATGTCTGCAACCTGGGAAAAAATAAATTGGACAAACTGGACAAGATAGTTAAAAGGGCACTACGAAGAGAAGGATTTCATGGAAGACAATCTAGCAATGAAAGACTGTACACAAAGAGAGGGGATGGTGGTAGAGGACTGAAAAGCTTCAAGGAGGTGTATGATGAAACGAAAACAAGAGTAGCATGCTACATGGCAACATCAACTAACGAATGGATTAGAACCGTATGGACAAATGAAATGCATAAAGAACAAATGTCAACAAAAAGAGAAGCAGAGAAGCCAATGAGGAGAATGAATGCAGCAGTAACGTTCAATGAAGATAGTGAGACGATAGGTAAAGAAAGATACATAGAGTGGAAAGCAGGATGGAGAAAGTTGAAAAAGATCTTGGATGAAGGACAAAAAAGAAAAAAAGAAGAAAGTTTTGCAGAAAAGGCACTCCAGAACAAAAATTCCAGCACAATACTGTTACCAGGATTATGGATGGCTCAAATGCAACACTGACCCGAGAAAGACGGCAGCGATGTTCCAATTGCAGGAACAAATGATCGTAACAAGAGCCTGGAAGAAGGATCAGAGGATTGGTGGAGAAAGACAACTGCCGGTTATGCGGAGAATACAGTGAGACAGTTCAATATCTGCAGTCTGGATACAAGAAATTGGCAGCAACAGAATATGCTAAAAGACACGACAATGGTTTGAAAGTGCTAGCAGTCAAATGGATTGTTACCTGAAAATACCAAATGTTATGCCGAAAGGTGGGAGTGAGGAAAGGTGCTCGATAACGATGGAAAGAAATTGTACTGGGACTGGGAACACCGAATGAGAACAAATTTTACTGCAAGGAGACCCGATCTGACCTTAGAAGACACAACAACAAAAACGATACTTATGATAGATATGGTGTGCCCAAACGAGGCGAACAAGGAAGCCAAACATACGGAGAAGATACGGAAGTACCAGCAGTTATGCTTCGAATTACGAGAACAACGAGAAGGTTACACGGTTACGGTGATACCGACGGTGATTCGATGTCTAGGAGGAGGAATGAAACAACTGAAAGAGGACTTAAAGGGAAATTAAGCCTTAAAATTTCTTTTCTGATTTTGAGTATGAAATACTTCATTTATCCTAGAGGAGCACCTTTTTATGTATAAAAGGTATTCCAAATGAAAAAAACTGCTATAAAAACAACTTAGGTAAATCATTACAGCTTTCATTGTAAATATCATGACCTCACAGAGCAAATTTCATTTGCAGAAATATCAGACGTAGGCAGTACATGATGCAATGATTTTTACACCTATGTTCTGAAGATACAAGAAACGGTAGAAAAACAACAAAGACAACACCAAGATATTTATCATTCATCCACAAACAGCCATTCATCCACAAACAGCAAAATGAAAAACAAGTTTATCGTTAACGATTTAAGAAAAACAAAAGCAGTCAAACTGAACATTTAATTTTTATAAAATATACACATTAGTTCAAAAACTCACTTACGCACATGTACCTGCTATAAATCTAAAACGAAATACTTTTTAACAAAGGTTTTATATCACAAAGAACACAAGAACTTTCATAAACAAAAACAAAATATTGTAGTTTATGTAATCCTTTCAAAAACAGCTATCGCGCTGTGACGTCAAAATTTCCATCGCAGAGCACTGCAATGGCGTCCGTTGTAAGATACTAAATAACGAAAAGCTGAGTATAGTTATCATTTAAGATAATTTTAATGATCACAAAAGATTAATGAGACCTTTCTGCAGCTAATATAAAAAGTTTTTGAGAAAGGCTTAATTTCCCTTAAAGAAAGATTTTGGATTATGATAACGAATACGAACTAAATGCGATAGCAAGTACTATCACTGCAAGAAATTACATGTTTTCTGGAGAAGATTTTCACAGATTCATGCAGAGAACTTGATAATTTCCGTGTGTTTTCGATGATATCTGTTAGAGAGAAATTTGAAGTTTTCTGAAATTTTCTGGACAGGAATGTGCACATTCTCCGAGACCGAAATACGGAGAGAAAACTGAAGTTATCTATAAAGGAAAACTTGAAAGATTATCAACTTTTACATAGCAGATTTTCAGTTTAGGTGAGGTTGTGCCGCAGATTATTTGTAAGAACATGAGGTTTTTTGAAGGAAAAGATCAAAAACACGAAGTTTTGAAAATTGAAACCTGATAATAAATATCCAGAAATTAGGCGTCATATTTGAATTCAGACACCCAAAGAAGTGTTTGACCGTTGAAATTAACGCTGAGTTTCGAGTCTGTTACAATTCAGTTTTTACTAATTCAAATGATTGGAAGAAGTGGTTGCACAATCAAAGATTCATAAAATAATTTTCTTTATTTTTCTGTTAAATATAACACTTAGAAATATAAATGACTCAGTTTTAAAATATACGCCATAAAAATCGGTTACATCTGTTAACATATTTTTATACACCTAAAACTAAACATGCTTGAACGTATTTGGAAGAAAAACTCGTGTATAATTCAGTTGTCTTTTTATATGAATTGATTTGAACTGAACAAAGTCTCATTGTAAAATCTCTTGGAGAAAAAGATCTCATTATTTACACAGGTTAAAACATTTTTGAAAAGCTATCTGATCATCTTGAAACATTAAGGTTAAAAGTTAAAAAATAGTCGATATAACTTTCAGGTAACAATAAAACCATCCAATTTTTCATTTTTTGCGGGGCGTTTACGTTTCGAGGGAGAACCTTTGATTCTCTTTACCATCTGTTCCTTTGCAAGTTTTGTGGCCGATTATTCGTATTCCCGGTCTACAACAGTAAGCAACTTCTGATACTTTTTCTTTCTCCAACTTGGTTTTTTGACTTTAAAAACACGTTTGTTATCTTCAACTTGCTCCTCTTCTGATGACATCATCTCTGTTACTAATACATCATTTAATTTCACTTTGTCAGTAGCAGAAATGATGTCATCTGAGATCCTTCGCAAAGACTTCCTCCTGCACTGGGCTTTCTAAATGACAGAAAATTCACAAAATAAAAGAAATTTTGTGGATCTAAAATTAACTTCCAGAACAAGAGTAAGTTTAAAGCCAATGTCCGGTGAGATGCAATTTCATTCAAATTCTCAACTTCTTTATGTAACATTATCATCAAATAATAGCTTACATGAACTCTGCGTTGAAATCTTGCCACATCTTTGCTGCTTTCCACATTGTTACGACTTTTTCTCAATGCCGTCCGTTTGCTTTCGATATGTATGTTGATCGCAGCTATGGAGATTTTATTTCATTTATTTATTTATTGGTGAGAAATAAAATATTATAACAAAAATATAGGCTTCATATGAAGTGAAAAATATTAATTACCATTTATTATGTTGTCAATATTTGGCACATCTTTATTGAGAGATTTTACAAAATCCTTTATATAGTTCGTCGTTTTAATATTGTCCACATCAAATACGCTGAAATAAAAGCATTTTAGTAGACATAAGTTTAAAAGCACTTCAACAAATTAAAGTAAAAGTAAAAAGTAGGAAAAATCACCCTTTTCCATTTTCTACATTCCAGTCATCTAAATGATGTTTTGAAATTTGTTTATAGGCATATCTAACATTATTCTAAAAAAAACCAGAATTAAATTAAGTAAATTTAATAAATCATGCACATGCAATGCTAAAATAAAATGCTAAAAAAATATCAGTATTCTGTGTTTTACTATAAATATACCTTAATATTGTTTGGGACGTCTATTTTCTCTGCTTTTGATTTGGACAGCGCGTGTGCTTCCTCTAAAACTTCCAATCTTCTTAATATCTCTTCGTTTTGGTTGATGGCTCTAGAAATCATCTCCATCATTTTTGTTTGAAATTCGTCTGAGTCTACAAATAAAATTTAAGTGTTTCACAAAACCAAATCTTTCATATACCACACAGGAGGCAATTGTGATTAAACTTGTCAAAAAGCCGGTGTCTTACCCTTGCTTTTTCCGTTGCCTTTTTCACTTGTACTCAGTAAAGATTGGTTCAGTGGTAGTAAAGGAGATTCTTCCGAAATATCATTCCTTGAACCAGATGGCGTAACAACGTTTGATGTTGTTGTCGAATTGTCGTAGAGAAGTCGTTTTTTTGAACTCTGACTTGTAGTTAGGAAAGTATCATCATCGGATGAGTCGGATGAAAAAATGTCATTCATGATGATCAGAATCATGATATAACACCAAACAGATATTCGAAAGAAAAGAGTTCACACCACGAGGTTCTTTCTTTTTATCTTGGTCTCATTTGTATCAATAAAACTGAGTAAACGAGGCTCGCCCCGGGACATCTCTTAATGTGTAATGGTTGATGTGAAAAACGTGGTCTTCTCATCGTTTGATTTCGTTCGTTTGTATTTAGTTTGTTTTGTTTTTTGGTGTTATATCATACTGTTGCTTTTTTTTTCTTGAAAGTGAATTCAGCTCAGTGCCAGCTTTTCGTATGTACTTTACATAAAACTTTAAACTACACGCCAATCTCAACTTGAAGAAGACAATTCATTGAAAGTAAAAAGGTTTTGTTTCAACTTTTGCATTTAATTTAATCACGAATCTTGTGACTATGCTTTACTGACACTGCATAAATTATGTCATCGCTTTACGTTATCGTCAACGCTCTAATTTACGCAAGTTAATTTTTAAATAAGTTTTAAATCTTCCCACTTGCACAAAGGGTAAATTCGTTGTGATGAAGCAGAAAATGTTTTGGCTGTTGATTTTTATCTTTGCGTGAAGCAGAAATGGCACTTTTTGTACAATCTATTTTTTCGGCCGTGACTTGAAAGGACATAAGCTAATCAGAATGCATGAATTTTTTTCGCCGCTATATTCTCCAGCTGGTAGAGATTCAGCCTCTTTCAAAATGAATTTTTTTCTCATCGTGTTGGCGAAGGTGAGGCTAGCTTGTATTCTTTGCTATTTTCTTTGCTCTTTTCTTAGAGGCCGTCTTCCGGCCACCATTATCGTGATTTCAATTTTCGTGATCTCCATATGTTGTATTTAGAAGGAAATAATACTTTCATCTTTGTTTACCATTAAACAATGATAAACGCTTCAATAATCACAAATCACGTAGCGAAGACTTTGAAATGAAGTTGCAAATAGAGCATTATTTTATAAAAGAAGAAAGGTTTCGTAAAAAATCTCTCTTTGTGTATTATCACAAGGCATGGTTTACGCTAGTCTTTTTCAATTTCTCTAAACTGTCTTTTTAAAATATATCAACAAAGATCTCGTAATGTGTTCAGAGACTTGCAAATTCTGAAAAAGATTTTCTTTGCGATCAGTGAAGTTCATCCAAACATAAAAATTTTCTTCAGGCGCATCTGGTGCGAAAAGAAAATCTACTATCAGGATTTATTTGTTACATAAAAAAGAAAACGTTCGGTGTTTAGGACAACTCCTCTCAATATTTTCTTAATAGCAGAATCTGAGGCTAGTGCTCTATAAAAACGTTCTATGAAATGCGTGCTTATCGAAACTTACACAACAATCATTATAAGAAATGAAAGCATCATCTTTTTTATATTTAATGGGATCCTGTGATGAAAAATCATTTTTTGGAACCTTATAGAGCTTTAAAAGTTGATTAACGAGTCTTTTTATAATTCTTTGTTGTTTTTTAGATATTTCAATTTCAAGATCTTAGATTTGATTTATGCAACACATAATTATGATGTAATAAGTGAGTAATCAAAATTTGCTTTTACAGATACATAAATGAATATTACATATTGGTACTTATAACTTATTACATATTGTACTTTATTAAATTCTCAGTGAAATGATATGATGAAGTATGAACTAAGAATATTGAATAGTTCAAAAGTTACACACATCAACAGTGTCACTCTCCTATTACATCATAACTAGCCGCCAAGGCGGCGTCGCTCACCGCCCATGTCCACCTGCTCTGTATCACTGTATCAATAAACGTCTAGGTTCCTTAAAAACGGCTCGTACAACCAGAAGCAGATTCAAGGTCACAACCTCTGGTAAAACAAATCTTTCATTAGAGTAACAATACAATCAAAACGTAGAAAGAGAAAACTTCAATTTTTTATTAGGTTTTGTTTTAAAAAAGTTACGCGCTCTAACATGGGTGCTATCAAACGAAAGGGGGAAATGGTTTCTCTTCTTAAAAAGATCACACAGGAGGAGAGAAGAAAAGGCATGTGCTAAATGAATCAAGTGAATAAAAAAAACGTTCGATCTGATATAAAATGAAATAGATTAAAAGAAATCGAAGACAACTTTTATGACAAAAGCAAAAAAAAGAAACATTTTGTTTTATGATACTCTTTTTTTAGCTATCGGTTTTTAAACATTTTGATTGCTCAAAAAAAAGTCCGGAAGTCCGGAAGATCAGGATCATGTAAATGATTTAAATGAAGAAGAGCATGGGGAAGATTTAAATGAAGAAGACTTTGGCTTCTTATTTCCTGAAATATTTGCAGAAAAGTATCCTAATAATCAGGAAGATCCAAATGAAAAAGATAGCGGTGTATTGATAAAATGGTTGTGCTTATTCCTTGCGTATTGGCAAATGCATTTTTCAATTACAGACACTGCCTTAGAGTTTCTTATAAAATTTATTTCTGTTTTTCTCAAGAAGATAGATATGATACAGTCCAGTGAGATTCTGCATGAAATTACTGATAATCTTCCTTCAACATTATATAAGTTTTATCAGCTGTTACAAATTGAAAAATTTTTATTTAAGAAATATGTCGTATGTATAAAGTATCATTCCCTCTATGAGTTGGCAAACTGTTGCTCAAAATACAGAAATGAATTTGTGTCAGTTAAATGCTCATTCAAGAAGTTTCCACATCATCGAACACAGCATCTTAGGAAAAGATGTGGGCAAGATCTTATGAAAACTATCAAGTCACCTTCTGGTGGGACAATGCTGATACCATTCAAAACATTTTGTTATCGATCACTCAAACAGTCCTTACAATTATTCCTTCAGAGGAAAACATTTGAAGACGATTGCAATAAATGGAAAAGCAGAAATACTTTAGATGGAGTTTATAGTGATGTGTATGATGGTTCCATTTGGCAGCGGCTTCAAAGAAATGGTGAATGGTACTTTCAGCAAAATAGGAACTATGCAGTTATGTTGAATGTTGACTGGTTTCAACCCTATCAACATTTATCAAGTTTCTCTGTCGGAGGTATTTACATGGTTTTTATGAATTTGCCTCGAGAAATAAGATTCAAAAAAGAAAACGTTGTTTTAGTTGGGATAATTCCAAATATGGATAAAGAACCACCAACAAATACATTCGTGAAACCACTCATTGACGAGCTAAATATGGCATGGAATAAAGGTTTCAAATTATTTTCTTCAAAAACGCAAAAATATGAAACTTATCACGTCGCTTTACTTTGCGTTGGATGTGACATCCCAGCTTCTCGTAAATTATGTGGATTCTTAGGTAAAGTTTATTGATACTGAAAACTTACATTGAATCATCTGTTAACGGGCGATTTACACTAAGCAGAACAGGAAGAAGAGTAGGATAAAGTTAACCTTATTTGCTACGGAATTTTTATAGATCCTAAATAAAGAAATGATGTAGATAACTATTGTTTTATTTTATTTCTGTAATTTTCCAGCTTTCTCTGTGTCGTTAGGTCATCAAGCAACCCATGGATGTTCAAAATGCAATAAAACATTCCCCGGGGCTATTGGCAATAAAGACTATGGTGGATTTGATAGTGAATCCTGGCCTAAGCGAACAACACAACAGCATAGGGATCAAATGGAGGAAATACTAGAATGCACATCTGCAGGTGATCAAGAAAAACGTGAGTCATCATACGGAACACGTTATTCGGTACTTGCGGAGCTTCCTTATTACGACACCATCCGTATGTCCCCAATTGATTCTATGCACAATCTATTTATGGGAACCTCAAAATTGATGATTATAATATGGAAAGAGCTAGGATTTATCAATCGAAATACTCAATTGGTCATGCAAGATCGTGTCGATAAATTCATTGTTCCATCAGACATTGGAAAAATACCACGAAAAATTGTTAGTGGCTTTGATGGGTGCACTGCTGATGAATATAAGAATTGGACAATCCTGTTTTCTGTATTTTGTTTGCACGATTGCCTACCTTCAAAGCACTTGGACTGCTTCAGAAAGTTTGTCCTTGCTTGTCAGTATTTTTGTAAGGAGACAATATCACAAACTGACGCAATCATCGCTCATAATCTGATTATTCAATTTTTCAAAACGTTTGAGAGATTATATGGACGAAATAGAGTCACTCCTAATATGCATCTCCATGCTCATTTGAAAGATTGCATTTTTGACTTTGGTCCTGTGTATACATTTTGGTTATTCTCTTTTGAAAAGGTAATTGTATCTTAATGTGACAATTGTCAAAATGGTTGAGCTAGGCAAGTAAATTTTTCCATATAAGGCGAAGAATTTTATAATTCATTTGCTTTTACAGGTATAATGGAATCTTGGGAAATATATCAACCAACAACCACAATATTGAAATTCAGTTAATGAACCGATTTTGCCGTGATATTTGTGTGGTGAATATTGAAAAACCATCGAAATTCTTTGGAGATTTCGCTTCTCTTTTATCTAAACTTGACCTTTCGAGTACACAGAAAGGAACCTTAAGAGAAATAAATATTTCTGGATAATTTGAAGTTGCAAAAATGTCATCAAGGTGAAGTAGTTAATTACTGTTGTTACTGTTTTGTACTGTCGTCATTATATGGAACAACATTACCATTTTACTTTTTCTGAATTGGTCATTTTAGATTCACCAATCCTCAAAATCAAATTTGGTATGGATTAACTAATTGTGTCACAACAAAGAAGAAAAACATCTATTCCTTGACATCTTTGCAATTATCCCACCTAAAATCTACATACAAGTTCTTGTATCCACTTTTCGATTTCAATGATGCCATTATTTCATCATCATGTTACATATCCACAGAGGTCATTGTTTCAGGCACTTCATATGGGTCTTTAATGAGCCGTAACTCAAGATCAGCTAACATCATTGCTTACTGGACTGGAGAAAATGGAGATATTCTACCATTGAATGACATTGGCCTTTGTCCTCGACCAGGTGTTGTTGAATACTTTATCAAGCATGTGATATGGATCAATGACCAAGCGTATGAACATTGGTTTAGTTTTTGCAACCATCATTGTTTATTCCAGTGCAACGCATTTTTTCAAAGTTTGTGTATGCTGATTTTTCACATCGCAGCTGTGATGTTATTGTAGTTGCACCAAGATTAACACATTCATTAATTCCTTCATTGTAATATTTTAGGATAATATTTTTTTGAAAACTTTCAATTCATTGGTAGGAAATTTCTGAGAATAGCAGCTAATAATTTAGTTATTGCAATTTTGAGATATTTTGTTTTAACACTTTTATACCATACATCTCCAAAAAGTCCTTCCTTATTTTAATAATAGTACTTACTTTGTCGTCGGATATTTTTGCGGGAAGAAAACTTCGCATTTTAAACTTTGCAAAATCAAATTCTACGGGTGACCAGGGTTTTGTTTCAAACGACGAAAATAAACGACCCTTAAATCCACTTTGCCATCTGAACTGCGAAAATTAATTTCTGGAAAATGCAAAAATTTCTGAATAAAGGATAATGCTTTTTTGTAATTTGGCTTTCCTGCAATGTTTAGTGATTTCAAGATTAACTTAATTTACGCACTTCTTAATTTACGTTCTCATAGAGAAAATTAAAAAATATGGATATTGTGAACGATATAATTCAGAAGTTGCTGGCAAAGATTCCAACCGCTGATTCAAAAAAACAAAAAATGAGATTGAAACCACTGAAGTTGCGCTTGAGAAAATCATTAAAGGTTCGTTTCCACTTGTTTAATCTGTAATTGAAGCACATTCATTTAATTGGTATATAAGTTGTTTCTTCACAATATTTTTTGATGTACTTTTCAACTTCAGAAGCAGGTTACAGATATGCTACAAACAAAACACCATGAAGAGGTATTTAATCATATTTATCAACAATTACAAAAACGCTTTCCGGTTATATTCAAAAGTGATCCATTAAGTGCAAATGAGATGTCCAAACAGCCGATTGTGCAAGAAATGCCAGAAGAAACTGCAATAACCACAGAACTATATGAAAAATTGGTAGATAACAGGGTGAGTAATGGAGTACCAACGGTGAGTGTTTTTAGTCCCACTTAACAATCTAATGATTTTACATGCTTATTGCCTTCACGAATTTTTTTCACCAGACTTTTGACACGTGTGAACGTCTAAATTCAACAGACAAATCTGGAATTGCATTTGCTAACGATGTATCTGCTATGAACAATCAACTTGTTGCTTTAACTAACTTTATGGATTTACGTAGTAAAGAATTGGGGAGACTTAAAATTGCTAAACAATTTAATGCACGGAGTGTACGTTTGTGTGACTCATCAAACTTCAGTTACTTTACCGGATATACTGACGAAGTATTACTTGATACGGAAGTAAAAATGGTCACTATGAATCAAACAACACCAATGAGAACTTTAGATGTATTAAAAGATACACTTTTGCATAATGTATGTCGTTGTTTTCTGGAAAATGGAGAAATAATTGTCAGCAAGACCGTGAAAGAAAATATTGAAACATCAAACCACAAAGTACTGAGGATACTTGCTTATGAATTCAAAATCCTGAGCTTGGTTGGTGTGCATACAAGTATAATTGAAAAAATAGGGATCTTTGTAGACAATAAAGTTCCAAGGTTTCTGCTTCGAAATGTGACATTATGGACATTACTTTGTTAAGGTGAACACTCTTAAAAGAAAGCACGCAGAGTTAAAGGAACAGTCAGAATCTCTAGACTGTGAGATCTCTGAGCTGGAGATTAAAAGGAAGAAACTTGTTTAAGGATGCTGTGGTTTTGTTTTGTTCTGTTTTGTTAAAATTTCTTTATAGCTATGTTCTTACCTATCATTTTGAAGACGAGTAATTTTTTCACTATTTCTATCGTCCAGAATTTGTAGCTGGAAAAAGGGTACTTTTTGCATAGAACGGCTAGAAAAAGGTACCAAAATCAGCTCTTATCGGCTGGAATATATATAGGATTATCCCAAAAAAGGCTGGAATGTTTACATCCAAACCCTGTGGACACCCTGTCTTATAATGAATATAAGAAGTCAATCCCTGGTACCAGCTATCTCATATAATGAAAAACATAAAAAGGTGTGCCTGACGTCCCTGATATTTTTATTTTAATTACCTCTATGAAAAGGAAACAAAAGTAATTGTTTCTACCTGTGTACAATCCACCAATGATCTCCTTAATGTTAGCCCATGCTACTTTTTTTCCGTTTGATCTTTGTAAACGTTATGCTTTATATTCCAAATGCATGGATATTGCCTGACCAATTCAATTAGCACTTCTGGGTGGAAGCCTGATTCTACAGAGCCTGAACAGGCAGGATGACCATCCTCTATAGAATCTTCTTCCATTGGTCCAACTTGATGATACTGCTCTCTCAAATTCATTCACCATTTCGAAACTTTCAGAAATGGGTTTATTCATATATGCTTCTGGAGGCTCTACTCTATTCCGTTTGCTTTCTTCTTCTGCTGGTGATGTTGCCAAATGTACTTTCGTGTTGAAATGACAAGGTGAGACCATCATTGTTGACAGTGGTTGTGAATTGAAATGTGGGGGCACTGTTGTAGTTGAAGCCGGTATAGGTGCAGAATATGTTTTTTGTTGTGGTGGTAGTGAATAAGTATTACTAATAACAGCAGCAGGAGGAGGAGAAGACATTATTATCCCAATGGGTGATGTTGTTGGTGAATTAAATGGAAAAGACATTGATGTTAATGCAGTAGCAGTTAAAAAAGTTTGTACTTGGTGCAAGAATAACTCTTGTTTCTTCATTTTATTAAAACAAAAACGTTCACACGGCTCTTCGTGTTGAACATGTGCTTGAGATACAGATAGGCTCTGCGTGAATATAGGCTTCATCTCATCTATATATTTATAGCCGATTCTCTGTTTGTCTGTTTGTTTGTTTGTTTGTAAGTCACACAAAATGGTAGATTGAGTTGTTGTGAGAGTAATTATTTTATTTAATGACATGGTTGTGTGAAATTTGATTGACGTCGTCAATAGGGTTATTTTGAAATTTCCCGCTGATAATTTGTAAATTCCCGTGTTTTCTTTTTTCAACATTCGAATAGCAGATTGCACATGAAATTGACAACTTTTGAATGTTTTGATTTACGCTCTCATTCTTTCATTGAGAGTTTGTGTTTATTTTGATTTTAAAAAATGGAGAGTCGATTCCAGTTGCTGTCCAACGAAGATTAACAAAAACTATTAACCAGTTTCACTCGGGAGATTTCTCCCAAAAAAAACTGAACTCGGGAAATTTATCCCAAATTTCCCTCTCAAACATGTGATTACTAGTACTTATTTTATGTGACGTCAGTGTGAAACCATTGTATTGAGACCCTAATCGAATGCGACGTTTAGGGAAAATTATCTCCGTAACCAATAGGAATAACTGACGTTTTTTTGGGGTCCGCCATACAGGCGATAGGGTGACGAAAAATTTCTGTCAAACGGCTCTATGACGTCATCAAAATGTTTGATCAACAATATATCAACGATTCTATACATTTTTTTCATCAGTTATTGTTGCCAATTACTTAATTTTATTTTTTGTGAACTCAACGCAGGCTGAACATGGGCGACGATCGACGTCGTCTTGGCAGCTAGTTAATTATTAATGAGGAAATACATTGTTGCTAAGACGGGGGTAAAACATTTGGAATACTTAACAATAACAATTACAACCTCGATCCCAGGCGATCTTGAATATAGGAATTGACCTCAATTATTATAATGAAAGTGAGTATAAGAATGGAGGATTTTCAATCGGCGTGAATATAGGCTTCATTTATCTCATGAATTATTAAGGAGGAAAACATTGTTAATGATACAGGAATCAAGGGTTTTTGTACTGGCGTGAATATAGGAATTGAAGATTTTTCTACTGGCATGAATATAAGAATCGAGGGTCTTTCTACCGGCGTGAATTTTTCTATAGTGTGTTCATAATCATTGTAAGGTAAATCAAAAGGACTTTTGATCCTTTGCAAAGCATGCATGTAATCAATGTATTTATTTACATTAGCAATAAAATATCTTGCTATTCATATACATCAAATTAATCGTCATTATCATCAAAATGAATAGGATCACAAGTTGCCTCGCAATCTTTGCAGTAGAGCGAAACCCTACTCTCATCTGAATATATTGCTGTGCATTTGGAAAAGCGATCTCAAAAGTAACTGGCGGCTTGTTTAAAACGTATTTTGCAGTTTAGACATTGATCAATGAAAATTCCAGTATAAAAAAATTCCTTTTTTCGATGACCATTCTTTTGCATTGAAATATTTGTCAAGATATGCATGGTTCACTATTGTTTGTAACACCTCATTATTTTACAACATCATTCCATCTTTTACAAACAACTAAAGTTTAATGCATGGGTTCATGTTCCACACATAATTCTATAAATATTGCTCTCATTATTTCTGTCGGCAATACGTGAATGGACTGGGCATCCATACAGTATTTGCATTATCACATTTGCTTACTTTCATTTCTACGAATTGATCTAATGAAATCCTCACAATGTTCGTGAAACCATTCACCACATGTATCACAACTTAAAAACGAATTTCCTGTGTCTGGTAACCTGCAATGACAGTAAAGTTTTTCTGTCCGTGAAGAACAGATTTTATCAATCGGAGGATCAGCTATTATTATTATTATTATTTCTGAAATTAACTGATTATACAATTAGTTCCTATATATAATAAATTCTACCAGTTAACAAATCATCATACAAAAAGAGCTATATTATATTAATCAGCCTTCATCTTCCCTTCTAATTGCATCTTTTAATTCGAGAATTAGTATTACAAGCAATGAGGATTTGAAACTATTACACCCATGTATATGCTGGAAAGAAAATATAAATTTAAAAGATTGAAAATTTCACCTTGCATGCAACTAGTTGGGGAAGACTTTAACTACCAAAATAATATTTCTTACAATTCCAATGTTAACGTAACATGGGTGAAGAATTGTGTCTTACATTTTGCAATTTTTTTAGATGCTGTTCTGGCAAATAAAAAGAAATGTAAGTTTCCCTGAAATAGTATTTTATCAATCTATATATTAATAGCCGATTCTCCGTTTGTCTGTTACGCAAAATGGTAGATTGAGTTGTGAGTGAAATTATTTCTTTTTTTGTGTGCGACATGAGTTTGAAGCCAATACATTGCAACCCCAATCGAACGTGACTTTTTTTGGCTGATGAACTAATAGGAATAACGTTTCGTTTTTATTATTTTGTTAGTTTTATATTCCACGTTGACTTGGCTTTGAAAACAATACATCAACTAAATACAAAGAAACTAACTGATAAAACATTTTGGACAAAAAGCAGCCGTGGCAGAATGTGGTAGCATCTCGGTTTAACAGTGTATCCTAACGTATCCTTGCCTGACTGTCTGAGACGGGTGAACTTTTTTTTCGAGTAATGAAAATGTTTAAAAACCAATAGGTAAAAGAAAAATATCATAAAACAAAATAAATATTTTTTTTTGCTTTTGTCATAATAGTTGTCTTTAATCGATTTCTTTTAATCTATTTTATTTTATATCAGATCGAACGTTTTTTCTATTCACTTGATTCATTTAGCACGTGCCTTTTCTTCTCTCCTCCCGTGTGATCTTTTTAAGAAGAGAATCCATTTCCCCCTTACGTTTGATAGCACCCATGTTAGAGCGCGTAACTTTTTTTTAAACAAAAGTTAATAAAAAGTTGAAGTTTTCTCTCTATACGTTTTGATTGTATTGTTACACTGATAAAAGATTGGTTTTACCAGAGGTTGTGACTTCGAATCTGCTTCTGGTTGTACGAGCTGTTTATAAGGAAATTTGATGTTTATTGATACAGTGATACAGAGTAGGTGGACATGGGCGGCGAGCGCCGCCGCCTTGGCGGCTAGTTCTAATATAAGCCTGTTTGCTTCTTCACTAATAAAAATTATTTTAACTATATATTGTAGATTCTTACAAAGACTTTCGAGATTACAGAAAAACTCATCCGGCCCCCCGGTCTAATGCGGCTTTTAAAGCGTGGAAGAGATTTGGGGGTCGGGACCACCCCAAATTTACTTGGAATAAAAAACAAAAAACTGTTTCAACTACAACTACGCCAACCATAAACAACAGTGCAGTGCAGTGTCATCCTTTACCTGTTGTTGTGAATCAATATAATTTTAATGCTTTTGCCCCATCAGTTTTCAATTCATTAAAGTGAGTTACCTAGACCTTTAAGTGAGCGTTAGGAAATTTTCATTTGACTTTCTTTACATTGACTCACTAAAATGAATAGAAAACTGATGAGGGTATTTTAGTTTAGATAATTTAGTTTTTATTTGAATAAAGTTATTTTCTCCAATTTCATTTGCTTACCTCTTTAATCACAATATCCTAACATTCTAGCTTTCACACATTTATGAGTTTAATTTGAGTTTAAGTATGTCTGTCACTTTATCAATTAGTGTCGAACAGTTTCAGTTCTTACCCAGTCAGCACATTTATTAAAAAATATCTGCGAAGGAGTGCATTTCTATAGAAATCTACACACAATTTCACTAAGAATGCTCTCCGTCACAATGATTTTTTTGTCGATTTTGCTCAATGGGTTACAGATCCGATTAATGGAGTGCCATCTCATATGTATTTCTTCTTTCTTTTAAATGGTGCGGCTTTTGTCGTTGTAAATTAACAGATTAACAGCTTAGTTTCCAATCAGTTTATAAGGCTGCCTTAACATGAATTATTTGTTCTCTGTATGCAGTAGATGATTATAGATTAGACATTATCAAGATATTCAGATGTTTACAGTTAGTTTAGATATGAAGGGAAACAATGGTGAGTCAAAGTCAAACCAATCATTTAAGCTTATTTTGTTGCCACTCACAACTAATTTTTTGATTACATTTACAGATTGGCAGCAACGTCCGTATCCATTGCTCATGATAATTAGTGATTAATTCTATCAAACTTTTCGTCTATGTGAAGTTCGAAATAATATCGTTATCGTTGCCTCACCAACTTATTTTGCAGTTTGATGATGTATGAAATGGCTGTTTAAATGTCGTTGAAAATGGTTAATGCTTAATCAAAACGTTATTTAATACACCTTCCTAATGAACATATTTTATTTTACTTTTGTATTGCAATAAGTAATAATTTATAAAATATATGCCTTTGCTAACTACAACAGACATGCATTCTTTATTAGCACCTGTAAAAACCTTTGGATGCAAGTCTTTTTGAACAGGGTTTTTGAAAAAGTTTTGGTGGGATGTGTGATACTAAGATATTATATATGTTATCTTATGGTTATTAAATCTGAATTATTTATGGGAATTTCTGTTGCTGTTCTACGAAACCTGAATCTTTTGTATTATTGTGCCACTCATTTTACCTCAGACATTGCCAGAACCTTATTTTCATGGACTTTTAATATATTCTTTTAGGTTAATATTATAATAAGATGGTTGCAGTGGAATGTCATGGTTTAAATCATGATGTTGGTTTTGTTGGTGAAGATCATTATATTCATTGAAAGAATTTGTTATTCTGATATTGCATTAGTGGAAAGAATCATCACTGGAAGGTATCAATTTCTTCATCATTGTAGTTTTGTATATTTAAGAATAAGGTGTAGTTATAAAAAGCTAATTTGTATACCTAAGTATAAAGTTATTATGTTGATGTTTCGTTCTTTCCAGAAAACATTCTTATTATACTACTTTTACTTTGCTACTTTTATTTTTCGTGAACTGGACGCATGCTGAACATGAAATGCGAAATGCGATGTAGGCATTTGACCATTAAATAAACAAAAACAAAACACTGTCTAAAATAAAAGTGGGATGCACAACGCGAATTAGTATATATAGATAGTATCCCGGGTAAAAACTTTTTACCGAACTTAACTTTGAAAACATTATGTCACCATTCCTGTAGTACGTACGCGTCGCTCGCCACCCATGTTCAGTATGCGTTGTGTCACAGAATTAAACTCGTGTTAAAGTTTCTTTTCAGGCATTAATTTGTTATTACATTAAGAACATTAAAAACAGAAACAAATAGCAACATGGCTCAGAATAATATATTTATACGCAGAAGAGAAGTAACTTTAATGTAAAAAATATGGCAATATATAACACAGAACTGTTTACCCAGACATATGAAACCAAACATTACAAAATGTTAATTCAAAACAAATTGATACCTTCCAACTTTTTCTTTTGTTCCAAAGTTACTACTCCACTGCAACCATTAATGAATTTTTGAAATGATAAGTCTGTTCTTCCCAAAACCATCAACATCATCATTAAAACCATGAGATTCATTTCTTTATGCTTTTTTTATTATTACCTAAAAAATTAATACTTGAATTGTAATACCGAAAACCTAATCGTGATATAAGAATATTGAAATAAACAACAACAAAAAAATTCAACTACGCATTTATCCTAAAAACAATAACTAAAATCACAAATTTACCCAGAAGATAAAAAGTAACAAATAAAAACATAATGCCAAACTTATATACCCAGGCATAGTATGTAAACGATTATCATAACACAAAATAATGCATAAACATGATAAAATATAAACTTAAGAAAAATCCATCCAATAACGCTTCTTTTTTGTAGCACAGTTTCATTGTACAGTAATAACTAATGAACTTCTTAAATACGTAATTTATTCTTCTCTTAACTAACCCTCTCAACATCATAATTTAACTCACATGCTTCATTTCTTTTTTAACAGATGGAAATATTCAAAAAACATAGAAAAAACTTAATCATAATATGACGATATCAAAAGATAAACAAAACAAACTGAAAGAAACTTTGAGAACACATTAATCTAAAAAATATATAATAATTAAAAACACAAATGTAATATCACAGAAAATTTTTAACAAATAAATGGAAACATTCACATCTGTAGAACCATTTTCAATTTCAGCTCAAATCTCCTCCTAATTCGAAACACAGCAATAAACATCGATTTTATTCTTTATCTATCCAGCATACTGATTTTCCTCTAACTAAATAGACTAAACTTTGGTTCACTTTCCAGCACACTTACTGTGCTGTGTAAAAGCATAAAACACTTTTTTCTGAAATTCCGGTACCATTTTTATACACTGAAAGACATAGAACTGCTTTCTTTGTTTGGCAAAACTTTCTCTATTTTCCAGAAGATTTTCTACTGCAAACACATACTAAAATATCCTTTCTCCTGCTCTCTTTAATATTCATTCGTTTATACACTTAAGGACAAAAGCACTGCTTCTTTTTAGTTCCCCAGCACTGTTTTTATGTTGAATATGTGATGTAAATCTTCCGTTAATAATAAGCCTTTTATATACCTAAAATACGTATAAACCCACCAAAATTCCTATCAAAAGTTTGTCGTGAATAAAAATGGCAAGCAACAAAATAAACGTCATCTTGATTCCATCATCTTTTATGCAGCCATTTTAAACAACTTTCACTGCACTTTGTACTGCGCGTCCGTATACTAATACTGGATAACTCACTTAAGCATGTTCTACAATACAATACAATAACAATACCATAACAGTAAAAGTATAACAATAAAAGTTTTATTATTATACATTAGAACTTTCTCATTTCTTTTTCAAAAGAGCAGCAGAAATGAAGAACCTTATCAACGAATTCCGTTGCTATGAATTTTTAAGCCAATCAAATTAGCGCATTTCAAGAGTTTTCCTTTATTAGCCAATAAAAACGATCAGCGCCCGGGGCTTCCCCATATATAAGATCCTTGTTCAAAGCCACCGTTCCCTCATTTTGATGCAGTAGGAAGCGGTTTCATTTCGACCATTATATTTGGGCATATAAGCCCATTGGCGAATGGACTAACTACCGCTATATGACCACGATTAAGAAGATTTTGACCGCAAATTTTAAAAAAACACAACACTCACTAAGTTAAATGTGTTGCACACGCACGCGGATTAGTATAGCGCGATAACAAGATTGTACCCTAAATATCTTTTGTTATTCAATATACCTCATCAAAAGTATTAGTTGTGCTAGTGCAATGTTCTCTTTGCCAGCTCACCGCTCCTGACTCAGAATTGAAGTAGTCTCTAAAATTGTCTCTGGTGACCTTAGCACTTCTTGTATAATTAGTAGAGCCTTGACCTTGTATTGGTAGTAAACCACAATTGTCATGAGTTTCAGAACGCCATTGTGCTGCACGTTTTCCAAAAGCACTTTCATGATCAATAAGTTCTGCTGGGCAGTATACATGGTTATCTCTTTGTTGATTTTTCATCAAATAATTGTGTAAAGCAATTGCAGCTTTTGTGAAAAACTTGACATTCTGTGTTGCAGCAATAATTGGTCTTTGAAAAATTCTAAATCAAGTTACTAAAATACCAAATGAATTCTCTATAATTCTTCAGGCGCAGCAAAGTCTGTAATTAAAAATGGCTTCCTGCATTTGAAGTTCGTTTTGATCATAGTCGCTAATTACTTTTACCAAGGGAAAATCTAGCAGATTTTTTTCAATTACATGTCCTATGCTGCTGTTGTTGTATACACCACTGTCACTTTGTCTACCAGCTTCTTCCAAATCGATAAGGGTGAACTCATAGTTTGCATTGCAAACTGAAAGCAACACAATGCTAAAAGTTTTCTTATAATCATAATAGAGCGAACCACTTCTAGCGGATGCTTACATCATTATGTTTTTGCCATCTATAGCCCCCAAACAGTGTGAGAAGTTCCACTTCTTTTCAAATTCGTCTGCCATCTGTTGCCACGCGTTTTTGGTTATGTGAACTGTCATGAATCTTTTTTTGGCTAAAACCAACCACAAAACCTGACATGTTTCACGTAAAATTCTGCCAACAGTTGTTGAGCTTCGGTAGCTTGCGCCTATTGTAAACTGCGAATCTCCAGTCGCTAGATATTTTTAATTCATACACAATCAGATGCAACTGGTTGCTGGAAAGATGATTTTGTAATTAATGGCCCTACCCATGACAACAATTCTTCAAAGTCTGAGTGTTCATTCTGAAGGTCTAGAAGAAAAATTCATCATCAAATAACTTCAGATCTTTTACAAGAATATAATATTCACTTTTTTCTACTCGGTGTTAAAATAACTCCCGAATCCACATCTTTTTACACTTTTTAAAAGTTTTCTAAGCAATACGGCGATGACTTCCTAATATAATCAGCAAGAGTATTTTCTTTTTTAACATCAACAGCTTGTTTATAGCAGCAATATTTTTTGAAAAGTCACTTTAAATTTTCAGCTCCAAAATTTTGCACTCTCGCAGCAGGCGGGCGGGGAGCAAATGTACTCCGGAGTGGGAATCTACTGCCAGTGGAAAATGGCCTTAAGAAATTCAATGTGATTTTATTACATTTTTACAAAGGCATATTTGCACACTTTCAATTTCATAAAAGATATTTTAGTCAAGAGACCTTATTGGGATATATGTATGAAGTGTGCATACTGCTAACTACCACATATTTCGTAAATGATAACCCATCCATCATTATAAAATATTGCAGGGAGTTTTTGGTAGCACAAATATGTCCCTCTATAACTAACAATATTCAAATTAAGTGATGGTAAATGGTGATAGAAACTTTAGAATAAAAACAAATACTAAAATATATGCTATTGATATCATGTTCAATAATCAATCATTACTGTTACCAATGATGTAATGTATTTGGTTACAAGTTCTTTATAGGAAGGGCTACATATGTTGTAAAAAATAAAGACTACATGAAAATTAACAGTTATAATGAGCAACAACAGTTGCTTTCAGTAACTACAAGAATCACTGTTTTTGTCTATTCAGAAAACATGGAAAAGCCATATGCATTTGTCAGTAAAAAGATGTGAGCAAAGCACAGATATAGAGTGTGAAAAGTTAATATGACATCAAAACACTTACATTAAAACAAATCTTCACCAAAGTTCCTTGCATATCAAAAAATTGGATATAGGTGGCAAATATTTGAACATGTCTTTGTGCTTGGTAGCACGTTCTCCTTCCTTTCTTCATCATTAAAAGTGACCTGGAGAGACTATGCAAAAATATAGGAAAGAGCAAATGTCTGCATGTGGAGCATAAATAATAAAGGCTTCAAACCTTCTAATGGCTTTACCCAGTAAGTTTGATACAAAGTTGGACATAACAATAACGTTATGACACTCATAGTGGGCTCCTATCACCAAAGTAATCAGATGTTTCAGCTGGGTGGATGGTTTTCGGTATTGAATCATCAAGTGATGAAGCAAAATACTCTTCTACGGCTGCAATCCATGGGAAACTACCAGTGCATAAAAAAGGAAATTGCAACACACCATTAGCTTTTATTGCAAAGTTTCTTGTCCTATGTATCATTTCTTTTTTTGTGTGCGACGTGAGTTCGAAGCAAATACATTGCAACCCCAATCGAACGTGACTTTTTTTGGCTGATGAACTAATAGGAATAACGTTTTGTTTCTATCATTATTGTTAGTTTTATATTCCACACGTTGACTTGGCTTTGAAAACAGTACATCAACTAAATACAAAGAAACTAAGTGATTAAACATTTTGGACAAAAAGCAGCAGTGGCAGAACGTGGCAGCATGTGCGATTTGCCACTATCTCTTGCCTGACTGTCTGAGACGGGTGAACTTTTTTTTTGAGCAATCAAAATGTTTAAAAACCGATAGAGTATTATATCAAAACAAAATGTGTTTTTTTTTAAAAAATTTTCTTTTAACAAATTAATTTCTTCTTTTAATTGTTAAGCGTTCTGATCGAACGTTTTTTATTCTATTTATTCATTTAGCACGTGCCTTTTTTCTCTCCTCCGTCGTGATGTTTTTAAGAAGAGAAACTATTTCCCCCTTACGTTTGATAGCACCCATGTTAGAGTGCGTAACTTTTTTAAAACAAAAGCTAATAAAAAGTTGAAGTTTTCTCTCTCTACATTTTGAGTGTATTGTTACATTGATAAAAGATTGGTTTTACCAGAGGTTGTGACTTCGAATATGCTTCTGGTTGAACACAAGTTGTACAAGCCGTTTATAAGGAAATTTGACGTTTATTGATGGAGTGATACAGAGCAGGTGGACATGGGCGGCGAGCGACGCCGCCTTGGCGGCTAGTAACTATGTTATTACAGCATGTAGAGCCAGAGGTTGGAAAGTTGCTACTGCTGCATTCACAGGTATTGCAGCCACTTTTTTATCTGGTGGTTGTACATTGCATTCCTTATTTCATTTGCCTGTTCCCGTTTTAGAAAACAGTGTATGTAACATAACGCCGTTATCTAAACATGCGGAATAGCTTCGCAGTATTGACCTGTTTCTGATTGATGAAACCACAATGGTTTCTACGCACATTTTTCATGCTATCGACTGATAGTCAGGGCGCTGAGACGTAAAAAAATCCAATAACTATGCAAAATCGGGGGACAAATTAAAAGCTTGATAGGTCTGATATACACCTATAAAGCAACACGAAAAATCTTACCGGACAAAATTATTTTATTTATTAAAGCTATCCAGGTCGAAAATATCTGATTAAAAACATGCTTTAAAAATCCACATCTTTGACGCCATATTTTCGTGATACCTTCTTTAGAATGTCGATTTCCATTTTACGTTCGATTTCAAAGACGGGGGTCAATAATGAAACAAGGAAAAATGAGGCGATATTATTATCGATTGTAAACTTGTAAATTAAATTTAAAAAGCTACTTGATAATATAACTTTAAAACATATAATTTAATGTGAACATCACTGAACTGGAAATTCTTAATTAACGTAAACATTTCAAAACGGTACCCCCTGGCAAAAATGCAAATGAAGATTTCTTTCTGAAAATACTTTCATCATCGTGCGTGCAAAAGACGAAAGAAAAAGTGCTTTGGATTGTTGTAAGTATGGAAAATTTTATAATTGATAAAAAAAGTTGTGTGGAGAAGAATTTTTCTTGCATTATCCATCAAAATATTTATGACGCAAACCTACCTTTACGGAGTCTGACAGAAAATTCATTAGCAAAATTAATAAATGCCAGGTATTTTCCTATTTTTTTATGTTTATACTTCCATAGACCTTTCGCAATGAATAGCATAGCTTTCCCCAGTTTTGCCAACATCAGTAACAAATACTCTATCTTAGCACCATCCGCAATGATGAGTCCATCTTGCGTCAATTAAAAAGTACTACGAATGTTGCGGAAAGTCCCATTACATTTCATCAGAAATGTTACGACAATTACACCCACTCAAAAACACTGAAAAAAATTCAAGAAGTAAAGTTACAAGAGGAAAACATTGAGCCTGGGAATGAAATAGAGACACGGCGCGTGTCGGCGCGAAAGAGAGATTGTCATGGTTTGTTCAAATGTCTTCTATTCTCAGAAATCCTTACTTCGAAAAATGCGGCCTGGATGATGTCCGTATACTTCGTGTGTAATTTGTAGGTAAAATCATCGCGGACGAAACTTGCTGTATCTGTGGTGTTTCAAAAAAATCCAAACGAGGCGGTGGATATGAGGACTTAGGGAAGTGTGTGACCGAGACTGCTGCTACTACGTTACAACATTACGCCACAATAAGGAATGACAATGATAGCTTGCTAGCTGATGTTGCTGGGAAAGATTGGCAGAGCATTGTATCTCTTGAGCTTCAATATCATCGAATATGCTACCGGGATTACACTCGACCGCTAAAGCATTTTTCCTCTTTTACTGATACAGTTATTGATTCTGTTGCCAAAATTGTGAAAGAGAAGGTTATTGATAATTTCGAGATTATAGATACAGAGGAACTTCTCGATATATACAAAAAACAGGCTGGCATTTCTATGACTCCTGATAAACGAACGTTAGTAGATAGAATCATTCAATGCCACAAAGATGATGTGGACTGTTGGCGACCAAAGTATGGACAATCGTTCTTATTTAATAAAAACGTAGAGAAAGGGCGAATTATCGAAATCCTATGTAAGGAGATAACCGATTTGAAAAATCGCAATGTAGGATCCATTGACGATAAGATATGCGAAGTTGGTGCTGTCATTCGCGAGGAAATACATTCATTGTCACCAACGTTCACTTCATGGCCTCCCGATGAAAACTCTTTACTGGAATCTTTTACAATCGTTCCATCGTCCTTAGAAAGGCTAATGCGAAACATATTGGTCAGTAGCAGAACAACTGTTTCTAACAAAAAGACAGTAGTTATTGATAGCCTCTGCCAAGATATCATCTTCAATGCACATGGAGGAAAATATCGCACTAAAAAGCACGTTCAGTTGGGCTTGTGTGTTAAGAGGAAAACAGGTTGCAAAGAACTCATCACGTGGCTTAACCGATTAGGGCATGGAATTTCTTATGACGAGGTGAATTTGTCACTTACATGTGACTCACTTTTAAAACTGATATCGACTGATACCGAACGAAAAGTTTGAGTAGTCGATTTTTCTACTTTAAAGCAAGAAATTATGTATTCATTTTTCAGGTTGCAGCACTTGAGACGGCTTTGGCTGAAATGGCCATTGAAAATCAAAGCATGCGGTCTTACTGTCCTAGGTCTTTATTGTCTAATACCTTCGTCACTTGTGTGTGGGATAACAATGACATCAATCCAGAATCATTGAGCGGTACGTCAATGCATTGCACTAACGGGATCGTCATTCAACGACCATCAGCTATGTCAGTTCAAAACAGTGCGGGAAACTCTTTTAAGCGAGAACGGAGACGTTCATTTAGACCCATGGGATCTACACTTGCAATGTAATTAACTTTATGAAAAAATTCTTTATATATTTTATATTTATAAATATTATGTAATGTATCGAGCAAGTGTTCATCGTATCTTTCAGGTACTCAGGGAAAAAAAGAGAAAGTCCGAGTGGTAACTACAGTAATTTGGAAATAGGTGCAAATTCGCAGATGCTCTTGCAGGAATGTTCACTTGTAAATTTTTTATGGGTGCTATTGAAAAATTTCAAGGACGCTATACCAAATTGGACCGGCTTTAACTACAGTATTTCGGAAGAGTGTAATGATTCCGTCCATAATGTTGTTTACTTACCTGCAATAAACTCCTCGCCAACGAAGAAAGACACAGTGTTAGAGCTTTTGCTACAGTCAAAGTGCAAGGCAGAATATCTTGGCCTCACAGAAACAGACGTTGTCGTTGATCAAGCGATTTCCGCAAAAGCTATCGAAATACTTTCCAACCCTGCTCATGTTGATCTAAAAGATTTTATAGTCCTAAGGTTTGGTGGCTTTCACACGATATTTGCGTTTCTCGCAGTAATTGGTAAACGTTTTGGTGAAGCTGGACTAAGAGATTGGATTATTGAAGCTGATTTACTGGGTGCGTAGTGTTCTTTAATGAGATTTGTATTATCTTATAATATTCTTAATGCTTAATACTATCTCCTCGTACTACTTCTAGGCAAATCATCAGTTGAAAGAGTTTTGTCAGGAAAACACTATAATAATGCCATGAGGATTTATAAATACCTATACATAGCTATCTCAAAAATGCGTATTGAAAGCTTTGATTCATGGCTTCAAGATAACAATTTCCCAACGTTGGAAAACTTGGTTTCTTCGTCTGAGCTTCATGAGTGTATGCAACAGGTTAATATACTATGATTTCATTGTGAACCATGTGTGTAATTCATATTACAAAGTTAATCACTTTTTGAAATCCTTAGCTCAACCCGCAATCATTCCACGATTTGATGAATGTCCAGGTAACTGAAGAATTTACTAGTTACTGGGCACAGCACACACGGACGTTAAAAGATAATGCTGGGCCAACTGCAAATTTTTGGTTATCATTCGTCAAAATGATCGACACTTTGTTGGCATTCACTCACTCGATCAAAGTCGGAGATTGGGATCGCCACTTGGCATCTCTCAGAAAGATGTTGCCGTGGTTTTTTGCGTACGATCGACCTAATTACTCCCGTTTCGGCACATTGTATCTTGCAGATATGATGAAACTACCGGAGACGCATCCAAACATTTACGCTCAGTTCAAGTAAGTTGAAAAAAATATTTATTTAGGTTACTTAAGGTCCTGTGAAACTACAGTTAAGTTATATATTTTAGGGATGGGCAATTTTCTGTAAGACGAGCGAAAGGTTATTTTAATAAAGTGGCACCTGATCAATGCATTGAACAGACGATTAATAGAGAACAAAAATGTCATGGTGGTATTACGGGATACAGCACTTCAGAAGGAACAGTTCAGAGATGGGTGCTGACAAGTCATATCATCTCTCAATGTCTTTCGCAGCTGACAGCTGGTTTGAACAAAAGAATTTATGAACAGTCCCCAAAGGACTTGGGACCATCTAGGATATGTTTTGACCAGAAGTCAGTAGAGTCTGCTTACAATATTTTATCAAACTGGGGTAATCCATTTTCCATTGAACAGGAGATGTTGGTAAACATATGTTCTGGTGTACAAGCCAAACCAGAAATGCAGAGGGATATGATTTCAGCAAATCAAATTGGTGAAAAGGAACTCCTTAAATTCTGGAATGACCGAATTGTTTCTAAGAAAGTTGACTTCTACGCTCCTATTACAAAAGTGAAGTTGAAGACTTTTCGAGATTTATCCTTCAAAAAGAATGTCAAAATTAAAGAAAAGTCTGTCTTGCTGGCAGCCGAGAGAGGCTTGTTTGGCAGATTGTTAGCTGTTGCTAAAAGTGGAAATGGCTTATCACTTAAGCAAATATTATGCTATTCATTGAGTGTGATACCCTGGTCTTTGGGGCTCTCCGATGGCAGTTTGGTAAAGACTGTTAAATCGAAATTGCTGAGTATGTTTTTCTTATACAATTAGTTAGCTATAAAGACCTAATACAGTTCTTATCTACGTAAGACATGAAATTAATTTTTTCAGCAACCATTGAATCGATGACTGTTCAATCGCTAACGTTCAGTTCGACAGCTGAAGATTCACTTAATAATTATCAGATATTCGATGGAATGGTCTTAATGCAGCAGCTTGAAAGCACAAAAACTGACACTTTTGCTGATGTAGCCGATAATTTATTTAGCCGCATTTTAAACCACCCTGCACACACAACCTATTTTGTTACTGATCAGTATGTTGAAGGTTCTATTAAATCACACAAGCGCAAACGAAGAGCTGATTCTGGAACCATTCGTTTAAATATATACCGTAGGGATCAAAAGTGCCCTAGACAATGGCAAAAGTACTTACGCGATGCCAATAACAAGTTAGACCTTGTAAGATTTCTATTACAAGAGTGGCAATCACCTAAGTTTGTAAATCTCCTGTCTAACCGCATCCTTTACGTGAATGTTGGTTCACAATTTTATAAATTAACCTGTACTGAAAGTCAAGTAGGTTTTATTACTTATCTTTGCTATTTTTCTTATAATTTTTCATTGTGCTATTTTTTGGTTATTAATCAGAAACGAGCATTCTTCAAATTTTGCTATTGCAGATATATTGTGTTACTGAAAATTCTCTGGAAGCCAACCAAGAAGAGGCAGACACCAAAGTGTTTTTATGCGCTGAACATGCCCACCGCAATGGAGCACCTGCTGTTACCATTCACACTGTTGATTCTGACATTGCTATTTATGCTTTATATTTCCACTGGAAAGTCAATGTCAGGATCTTTGTAAAGATTGGAGCAGGAGCAACAAGAAGGATACTGAATATTGAGCAGATGGCTATCAAAATTGGAAAAAGTTGTTGTCTGGCATTACCAGCACTTCACTGCTTTACTGGCAATGACTATACTAGTGCGTTCCATGGATTGGGAAAAGCAAAAGCTCTAAAGTTGACGATGGAATCTTCTGAATATATGGAAACATTTAGAGCGCTTGGAGACTCATTTACTTTTGATCCAGAGTTGTTTCCAAAGCTTCAGAAATTCGTCTGTCACCTGTATGGTATAACGACTGTCAGCGATGTAAATGAAGCCAGGTACATTAAGTTTTGTAGCAAGCCAAAAGCCCCTGAGCCGCAGCAGATGCCGCCGACACAAGACGCACTTTTGTGCCATTGCAAGAGGGTTTCTTTTGCGACAGCCGTTATCAAACGCTCCCTGGAGAATTTTCCAGAAATTCCAAGTCCAGACGGCTATGGCTGGTCCATAGTTGATGGCAATCTGGAAATTAAGTGGATGCTTTTGCCACCAGCACCAGAGAATGTTCTCAATTTGATAAATTGTGGGTGTTGTACCGCCAAATGTAAAATACGAGCTTGTGTTTGCAGGTCGCATGGTTTGAAGTGTTCCGAGTTATGTAATTGCGTGAACTGCGAGAATATTTCCTCCGATGAAGATGATTCTTATTCCAGTGATGAGTTTGATAGCGACACTGAATAGTTTATATATTTTGTATACTTATAACGTTGTGTTGTGTTGATCTTTACCCGGTGAATTTCATTCCAATTCGTCAAAAATTTCATGAGCGATGACGTCATAGAAAGACTTTCAATCACGTATAACTCGGCATAATCAGATAATTTCTATACGACCTTTTCGTAACTTTCGTTCAGTTCAAGAAATGCTATCGAATGGTATAAACATTAACAATTTTAGGTGAACTATATTTTTTGTCCTATGGATGACGTCATCAAAACCAAAATAGGTCCAGGAATTGGTCCTTAAATAAATTCAGATTGTCCGGTAAAGAATTTTGTGATCAGTACGATCTACCAAACCAGTTTCACTTAAAAATAATTTGTCCCTCTCGTTTCCAGTATTTTTTACGTCTCAGCGCCCTGACTATGACTGCTTCGTGACATTTGCGGCAGTGACACACTTTTTGGTGGAAAGGTACTTTTATGGGGCGGAGATTTTCGTCAGTGTTTGCCAGTTGCGAAGAAAGCAAAACCAACTGATGTTATTGAAGTTTGCTTGACAAGTTCTGCTATATCGGCATCAGTGGTAAAATACTCACTTACCGAGAACATGACAGCCAGGCCGGAAGAACAAGAATTCTGTGCTTGGTTATTACAACTTGGTAATGGTGAACTGCCAACAAAACAAAATGAACCGGATAAGGGTTCTATCGAAATCCCTGATTATTGCGCTGTTCCCCACAACACTTCAATTATAACGGTGATGTATGACGGATTGGAACCTCACGAATACGCCTCAACAGCCATTCTGACACGAACAAACGAGCAATCATTGATCATTAACAATGAGGTGTTGGAAAGATTGCAAGGAGATGCAGTTTGTTATTAGAGTGCTGATGAAGTGGTATGTGACAATGAAGATGAGCAACAAAATTATCCGCTTGATTTTATGAACAGCATAACACCCTCGGGTATGCCTCCACATTGTTTGAAACGTAAAGTTGGGGCTATTATTATGCTTTTGAGGAATCTGAACATCAAAAAAGGTCTCTGTAATGGCACCCGCTTGATTGTTCATGAATTATCTCATAATTTCATTAAAGCTGAAGTTTTGACAGGGTCAGCAGTTGGAGAAATCATTTTCATACGTAGGGTTGAACTGTCACCTTCAGATACAGGTATGCCTTTTATATTAAAACACAGACAATTGTCTATCCATTTGGCCTACTCTTTCACTATTAACAAGAGTCAAGGTCAAACATTTGATAAAATTGGTTTGTTTCTGCAGAGACTGTGCCTTTCTCATGGTCAGCTATATGTAGCATGTTCCAGAGCAAAGGCATTTGATAATGTGAAAATCAAAGTTGCTGTTACTGGGAAACAAGGTTATATCAATGGAAAGATGTATACTTAAAATGTCATTTTTCCACAAGTATTACAGTAACTTACTTCTTCATATCTTTTGTTTTCATCTATATAATTGGTATGTGCAAAGGATTTGTATTATGAGTTCCAAAGATACCGGAAAAGTAAAAAAATCAGTTTCCGGTTGTACACTGATCGTATTGTCACTCATTTGGGAGTGATTTGCATTGCAGTTGTTTAATAGCAGTTTTTCCTCTATAGCGTCATGACTTTTATGTTGTAATGTATACTGTCATGAGTTTTCCTATAATGTCTGTTGCTCAACTGTAATGATTGATATTATAAGTATTATAAGTATAAGTATATAAGTATAAGTTCAACATGGCGGAGAGAATGGACGTGTCGCTGAAATTTTTGTTTGCTGTGATTTTTCTAAGTTTATGTATTAGAAAATCCTGTTTTGTATCTCCAGATGGTATTAGTATAACTCTTGGAAAAGATGATTTAGGTGATGTTATGATGAATCATAATTTTACATCGTTTTATGTTAAGAAGAAAGATACAAATATTATAAACTCAAGAAGACACAAATCGTTTATCGTGTTGTTATTTTTGTGTGGAGATATCGAATACAATCCTGGACCAGCACACAGCATATTTTCACAGAAAGGGATAAAGATTGCCCACCAAAATATAAGGGGTTTGTTTAACAACTTAGCTAACCTTACTTGTTTTATTGACCAACACAAAAATGTTGATATCATAACTCTTTCTTGAAACACACATTCGTAACAAAAGTCATCTCGATAAAAATGAGCTGTATCATATTGACAGATATAATTTTGTGAAAAGAAATCGCACAAAAGGAATCGGAGGAGGAGTAGGCTGTTATATTAAAGAAAGTATAAACTGGAAAAGAAGACACGATCTGGAGGCGGAAAATATTGAAAGTTTGTGGATTGAAATTTTTGTCACAAAGTCAAAAAGTTTTCTTATAGCGACTTTTTACAGACCACCAAGTAACTCAAAACATTTACCAACCAATTTCAATGAAACTTTCAATAATCTCCTGACGAAAGTATCAATGGAAAACAAAGAGACGATCATTTTGGGGGACTTTAATGTCGACTTTTTAAAAGAAGACAACAATAAAGTCGTTAAAGACAGTCTAAAATTGCATGGCTTTACTCAACTCATAAAACATGCAACACATGTAACAAAGGATTCAGAGACCTTGATCGATTTAATTGCAACGAATAAACCATCATTAATACCGTATACCGAGGTCATACAAACTGCAATTAGTGATCATGATAAGATATGCTGTCTCAGGAGAATCAATCACATGAAAGTTCAACAAAGGACGATTCATTGCAGAAATTACGCACAATACGATCCCGAAAGTATGAACAATGAGTTCTGTAATATTGGCTGGACACCACTTTATTTATTACGAGATGCTAACGTAGCTCTGAAACTTTTCAATGAAACTGTCAAATCAATTTTCGATAAACACGCACCGTTTATAACAAAAAGAGTCAGAGGAAAACCCTTTGATTGGATTACTCCTGAAGTACCAAAGATGATGACAGATCGTAATAGACTATTGAGAAAAGCTCGAAAAACAAAAAATACCCAAGACTGGAAATTATACCGATCACTCAGAAACAAATGCAACAATAAAATGAAATCTGCAAAAGCTTCGTTCCACAGAAACTTGTTAAATGTGAACGCTGGTAACCCTTCGAAGTTTTGGAGCTGTCTCAAGAAAATATTTCCGTATAAATCAAAAGCAGTCGCTAATGAGAATACACAGAGGAACCTCGCAACTGTTTTTAGTGAATATTTTCAAAATGCTGTCATTTTACTCAAACAACAAACATTTCGTCTGACAAACTTTGCTTGGAGATTTAAATCAACAATTCCAATAAGAACATCATCAATTTTTCAAATTGATCACGTGACAGAAAATTTCGTCATCAATCAGCTGAAACAATTCAAAAGGAATAAGGTGTCCAGTGCTGATCAATTACCACCAGGCCTACTGAAAGACTGTCGTCATCACATCGCAAAACCGTTAACATTCATAATAAATCTGTCAATCGACACAAACACTATCCATAAACAAAAAGGGATCACTTCAGGAACCATCAAACTATCGACCAATTTCCGTGCTCCCTGCATTATCCAAAATTTTGGAACGACCTATTCATATACAACTTTCAATGTACTTGGAGGACCATAACCTCATCACAAGTTACCAGTTTGGATACAGAAAGAACCGATCCACCAATGCAGCAGCCACTTTACTTGTTGATGATATCAGGGATTTGGTAGACAAGGGACACATGGTTGGTACGGTATTTATAGACCTCAGCAAGGCCTTTGACACGTTGAATCATGATGTGCTACTCAGGAAATTATCGTCTTATGGCATACGCAATAACGAGCTTAAATGGTTTACAGACTATTTGTTTAGTAGACAGCAGTATGTCTACGTCGATGGGAACACTTCAGATCTAACTTACGTCCTGACGGGTGTCCCCCAAGGGTCGATCCTGGGACCACTCTTGTTCATTCTCTATTTCAACGATGTCGTCGATCAACTATGCCAATGTAAGATTTTAATGTATGCAGATGATACTGTATTATATTATGGAGATAGAGATATAACTGTTATAGAGAAAGTATTAACAAATGAACTGAAATACCTTAATGAGTACTTTATCCAAAACGAACTTATCACTAACTTGAGTAAAGTAAAAACGGAGGTGATGCTGTTTGGTACCGGTAAGAAACTAGCAGCACAAGAACGCGACCTGTACTTGAGATGTGTACTTGAGACACACTCTTGATAAAAATCTATATCTAAATGACAGTTTCCAGTCGAGTGAAGCTGATGATGTCATTGAACAGTCATCTTACGTCAAAAATAGCCTTAAAGATATACATGACAACTATTGTACCCATCCTTGTATATATGGGTACATTGAAACTACAGTTCACAGCTACACAACAACAGAGGCTACGATCGCTGGAAAGAAGAGTCTCATCAATTACTGGAAAGGAAGTACCATCAATAGAAAATTTGATCAAACGAAATTGCTGTAAAACTGTTAAGAACTGTTTAGAAAAGGACACTTGTCATAACTTTTCAAACTATTTTCAACTCAACCAACATACGGTCAGCACTCGTAACAATGGCATCTCAGTGAAGTTACCTAAATATAAACTAGAGTTCGGCAAAAAATCTTTCAAATACGTCGGTGGTAAATGGTATAACGAACTTCCATTGAAAATATGAGAGGAAAAAGGTCAGAAATTTATGAATGAATTGGGAAGTTATTTTAACTAGTTTTTATTTGAAAGCTGTTATTTAGAAATTATACAAGTGGTTACTACTGTTCCTATTTTACTTTTCTCGTTTCTCAACCATTTAGTTTATCTCTGCATCGCAGCCTTTGTTTTTAGCTTTTTAATAATTGTTAAATATATTTGATAGTTTTCTTTACTAACGTTCACTCTTTCATGCACACACATATGTGAGGACACATGTTGATAACAGTGTAATATATCACTGAAATGTTTATCCTCATTGTAAATATTCGTTAATAATAATAATAATAATAATAATAATAGTGTTAATTTGTTAATTCAATGACATTTTCTTTGTTGCAATGCTAAATATGGATGTAAAGATATGCTTTTATAGTTACTTAATTAAAAAACAGTTTATTTCTGTATGTTTGTTTTTTAGGCGGAGTACAAGTCCCATTGACTTACGTTCACATTGTGTACTCTGTTACCATGGGTTGTGCATGCACCATCCATGAACCAAAAGTCAGGGCATTCATCCTTTTACCTTTGTGAAAATTGATTCTAAGTTGTTTCTTTTTTTAATGAATTAAAAAATATAATAAAAAACCCCAAAAAATGGCAGTGGCACGTGAAGGTAAATATTTCTATGCTTTTTATACTGTTGTTTTTGAATACAAAATTAATTTTTCACTGTTTTGTTCCAGGTCTTAATGTAACTGATGAAGCCAGTAAGTACATAGAGCTTTCCAATATATTGGAATTATTAAATGCAGTGTAAATCCATGTGAGTATGTATTATATTTTAGTGCTTCATGATGGGGTTGAAGAAACTGGTAAGTTTTCAAAATAAAACTGTAAATATAGTAAAGAAAAAGAAAAGACGGTCTATTTATACCTTCTATATTTTAGAGAATGATGAAATAACACCGGAAGGTAAAAGGAATTATTGCTTCAATAGAATACCAATAGTGTCATTTAGAATTACCATTGGTGAATATTAAGTTACTCCTTTCATTTCAGAAGAGAAGGGTCTACTGGGAGAAGGTAACTTCTTATTTTCATTTAGCCAAGTTTTGCTTATCAGTCATGTTATTGTAATTTCATTATATTTTGTTCATAGGGAATGCTGCAGAAAATGGTTTGATATTTTCCTTTTTAACATTTTACTTAGATACATGTATTTAACTTTGACAGATGAAGTGATTTATACTGTTTCTCTTATTGCCATTATAGTAACAACTTCTGTCCAAAATTTGAACGGTAAGGATTCTTTCTCTAATACATGTTGCCTCTTATCGTGTTCACTATTGAAATATTCTTACTAATATTCTTTCTGTTTAGATGCTAAAAATCCCAGCAGTTGTTAGTTATAAATTGTTTTACATAAAACATCGTATTAGTCTGTTGATCAGTGTTGAATCTGTGTAGAATGCACTTTAGCAGACGTAATGTTTATACTATTTCTCTTTTATATTATAGCTACAAAATCTACGCAAAATTTGGAGAGTAAGGATTTTTTACCTAATACAAAAATTCCTGATAAATATCAATTGAATTTGTTTTTGGATATCACAATTCTCAGCCTTAATAGCACATTTTTCATTTATCTGTGTGTTAATCTCTTTAATTAATGCCTCACTTTCTTATTTACAAGCACAAAAGCCAACAGAAGCTACCAACCGTAAGTAACACAGAGATTTCTGATAAAACTCAATTGAATTAATTCTTGGAGATATTAATTCTCAGCGCCAATAGTATAATCTATCAATGTGCTAATTCCTTTATTTGATACCTACTAATTATCTTAGTTAATATATTAATTCATTAGTAATCATTTTTTGTTCTTACATTATAGTGACACGAAAAGATTTCGCACAATATCGTAAAACAGTGTGCTTTGTACTATTTATGTGTATATGTGTATATTTGCCTATTTGCCTATTTGTATTTTAAGACTTGCTAATTCCCTCCAAACAGCTGCCATTACTATAATGTTAAAACGTCTCTTGGAAATTAAAAGAAATAGTGGAAAACTTGAACAAGTTCGATTGTTAATACAGGGAACTGCAGATACTGGCAAGACATATGTGCTAAATGCCATTACTTACATAACAAGAAGGTTATTTAAAGCTAATGGTGCTGTTATGAATTTAGCCCCTACTGGAGCAGCAGACTCCTATTCCTAGAAACACAAAAGAATCAAAGTCTGCTCAAATGACTGATTATCCAATGAACAATAAAGCACTGAGTAAACTACCAAAATTCACAGGTACACATAATGAAACAGATAATCCCTTGAATACCATGTTACTTAGCATTGATAAAAGAGGGCAATGTGATAAAAGACTTGTAGCATGGAGTAGTCAACGCTTTAATGAAGCTACTGGTGCAAAAAATTGTGCCTTTGGAAATATTCCAGTTGTTGTCTTCAGTGGTGATTTAGGCCAATTGGTACCTATTAACTCAACAGATTTACATGTCCCTCCTAAAAACTCTGACGGTCTTGACACATTTGCTGGTTATACATTATATCGATCCTTTAATGAATGCATCGTATTAAATGAAACAATGCGCCAAGGCCCTGATCAAATTAATCTGTTAAAACGTCGTCTATTGAGAATTAGAAATGGAACTGTTACCCAACAAGATTGGATGGATGTTAATAACAGACACAAGCAAGAATTACCTATACACAAGCAGAGATTGTTTTCTCATGATAAAGTCATAACGTTGATGGAAACTTTGGCTGAGGTAAATGAAGAGAACAAAAGGAAGTTGAGGGACTTAGGAATGCCAATAGCTGTTGTTCCTTAGACTGGAAGAGGGAAACATCACAGTACAATTGAAAAAACAGTGCAGACAAATTGTTCATAAAGCATTACTTGCTGTTGGGTCCACGGTAATCTTGACTAAAAATCAAATAGGATTAACATCTTTAGGCCTTAACAATGGGGCAATGGGTAAAATTGTAAGCATTCTATATGCAAAAAAGAACCTCTTGAGTTTCCTGAAGCTGTCATTGTACATTTTCCTAGCTACAAAGGACCAGCTTGGATAGATGAACACCCTAAATGGGTTCCTATCCCTTTCAACGAAGGTAGATGTGAAAACAATTGTTGTTACAGGATAGGTATTCCCTTGATGCCTGGATATGCAATTCCAATTGCTTAAAGCCAAGGAATGACAATTGGGGATGGAAAATAAGGGACTCATGCCAGAATAAAGTTACAGTGGAAAAAATAATGGAGTCGTTAAGTCTAGGGACCACATACACAGCCCTCTCTTGAGTCACCAAAGAACAAAATTGGTGCTTAGTGGAAAAAATACCAGCTAAGAGGTTGTTGTATATTAATGAACATCCACATATGCCTCATAGAATGGAAGAGGAGAAAAGGTTAAAAGCTCTATCTGATTGTACTGTTGAACGTCATAAAGAGTATGCTGAAGGATGTGAAGCCTATATAGCTTTGTTGAGGGAGTTAGATGTTGAATGCAATGACAATATAGAAGACAGTGTTTGTCCAAATTTTGGAATTCAATCTTGTCCTTGCATTATCCATAACAATAACTAAATGGCTTTATGATAATATATTGTGTTTGTGCTAGCTGTCTCTGAATGGTTCCAGAAATGCTTACCAGATGGGTTGTAATAGCATCATGGTACTACATAGTACCAAATGCATGTTATAACATCTGAGTGTATGCTTTATTTCTGTGACTAACACTGAAAGCATTCATGAACAGTTGGCCAAACAAACAAAGAAAATGTTAAAAATGTTTCACAGAAATATTTCATATACTTGGGTGTTATAATATGTATTTGGTACTGTGTAGTATCATGTCAAACTAGTAAAATTGAAATGAATTGTCATTGAAGATGAGAATAAAAAGAGAAAACAAATTTGAACAGCAATTATATAGCTGAATCAGAAGTATGTTATGTAAAGTAGTAGTAGAGGAGAAGTAACAAACATGAAAGTGGAAATTATGAAGTATAGAATGAAAATTATTAATTAGTGACTCCTCTGGTTCTCCAATACATCTTATAACTACAGATAAATTAACATACTGCAACAAAGTATGAAAAGAGAAATCAGTAAAATTGAAATGATTAATAAAATGAGCATGTTTCATGTACTTGAAGCATTTGTAGCCATATGTAAGTATACTATCTACAAAGGTATGTTGTGCAAGTAAGTTATCAACCCTGGCATTTGAATGCTGTCTCATTATTATTTTCTTTTGTTGTTTAGACATGTCAAGAAGTGATAGTGTAAGTTCTTATATTGAAAAAACCTTGTTTTTACTTGTCTTGTGTATACAGATTTTGTTTTTTATCTGTTCAGGAACAGGAATATGAACGGGAGCAGGGACAGGAGGGACAAGAGGCGATGAGCACGGCAGATGAGGTATGAATTTCATTTTACTTTAACATTCTTTTGTATCAGTACCACACCCATACTCATTACCACTAAATGAATAAATATTGTGGAAATGTTAGATTAAATTGTTTTTGGTGGTTTAGTATGGTTGTGGTATTGAAATTTATTTTTATTTTAAAGCGGGTGGGGTGAGTGAGAGGGCGTATTAGGATGAGTCAGAAGGCGGTGATCGGGTGAAAGGGGTGTTTGAGTGACTAGGAAGAAGTGGCAGGAGCGTGAGTGAGAAGAACGGACAGGGGTGTTTGTGTAATTGAGAAGAATGGGCAGGGGTTTTCGATCCTTGCAGAGAAGTTCCTTGCTGGAATTATGTTGGTTGGATTTGTATATTTTGTACGTTCTATTCTTTATTTACTTCTATTATGTGCATTTTCAACATATGCAATATTTTCAAATGTCGTTTCGAACCACACAATCCAACCTTCTGTTTATTTTGACCCCCATGTTTATAAGAAATTTGTGAATTTTCCAAACTCTACCGTTTATAGGCACCTGAGAGTAAGGAGGGGGGAGTCTGGGAGATTTAACTAATTTTAATTACGTACATTGAAAAACTGTATTTATTTGAAAGTTAAAAAATTATATAATATATATTAAGTAAATGATATATTGTAAGGGGAACCTGGCTTGGGAAACTCTAAATTCTATTGAAACCAAATCGGCATTGAATATAGCTTCCGCACTGAACTATCAATCACAAGTTCATGTATGTTGAGAATAATAAAATTCTAATCCAGGATGTTACTGAAAGCAGACGAAAAATGTTACATTCGCTACTACACAAGTTCCAATTATTCATTCTTAGCATGCGATATCACTTGTTGAGTGTTCTTCCACGTAACAACCAAAAAATCTGGATCAACGTGTGATGTGAAATAAAACAGATTAGTGAAAATACTTGTATTGAATTAAACGGATTGGAAACTGTTGGCCTCATCCGTTCCGTGGATGTTGCTGTTTGGCGTAAAGATTGAATGGACTCTGATAGTGTGCCATACCACGGTTTGGCCTTGCTATGGAATTCCACTTGCTTCAATTTGATCGTTTTGGCTGCTACTTTGGAATGTGCAGCTGTTGTCATTTTAACAGTAGATTGTGGCAAGACTACGTTCAGTTCATTACGATTGACACAAATGAAAAACAATGTTTCATATCTCTGATGTACAAAGTTCCAACAAACGTTTTGAATAAAGACAAGGGAAGCAAAAATATTCTTGCCGTACCCTTATTTGGCTTTTCCCTTTTCAGAAACATAGGCACCACGGTTTTTCCCTCTAACACAGTTTTTTATCCAGGATGCTTCTGCATTACTAACGATAGTGTGGATTAAGTAAAGAATTTGTAAAATATATGAGATGTGAATTAATGTTAGAATTATTCAACATGCATAACTGTTTGTTTCTTTCTTGTTAACCCCATCACTAAGAATTCATGGCTCCATATCACAAATCATAGTTCCTTGAATCTCCTTAAGACAATTATCTCCTAAATAATACAACTTTTTTTCAGAGGCTATTGCACTTTCGATTTCATCAGGCAATAATGACAGGCTTTCACAAACGAAATTCATATTCTCTGAACACATAGATGTGCTCCATACTTCTGGATAGATTTTAAAAAGCTATTTTGTATACAGCATTTCATTACCGGTTCCCTAAAAGACGCATTCTTAATTTTCGCTGGCGAATGGGTGATTTCACGCACGAATTTTATGACGGGGGTATAGAAGCATGTGAGATAGGAGTATTTTACTTGCGAAATCATGCTTTTTCTACCCCCTTGTTCGCTAAGTTAGTCGGGTTAGTCGCTGGAGTAAAAGACAGGATCACTCTTATTTTTTTCGCAGGAAAGTATGCAGAGTATTCCTAATTGAAGGCTAAATTTATTGAGTTAGGGGGTAACTTAATTTCCAATTATCCACAAAAACAGGGAGCGATTACCTTTTTTTATACCCCCCTTCCTGCAACGTAAAACATGTGCTGGTAGCGATCGAAGTTCTTTTCTATCTTGCAAACATGGCGAATATACGTTCTTTGGAAGATGTGAAAGTTTTATTAGCGAAAGATGCTAATGTAGATTTGGAAATGATTTACTGTGAATTGTTAGTGAAGATTCCGAAGGTTCCTTTGCTCAGTGAAGCTGATTTATATCGTTTGCTTACTGAACAGAAGAGCGTGCGAAGAAATTTTCCAGTGGAATGTGACTTTCCATTGGAAGGAAAACAACATGGCTTTTTTGCTGCTTTAAGGTAGGGAGATTTTTTAATTTAATTTTAAGTAAGAGAAATTTTTCCATAAAACGTTTTATGTAATTAAACTGTGACTCATACCCTGAAAAATGTTTGTTGTCATGGTTTGTGTTTTGATTTGTGATTAGTGGTTTATTTTTGTTTAAATCTGTTTAAATCAATAAAGATTATATCTTTTTTTTACACAGATCTGAATCAAATGGCAACTGCTTATTTAGCACATGTTCCATTGCAGTTTGTGGTGAAAACAGATTGGTTCGCGAGCTGCGTATGTTGACATCCATTGAGTTGCACTTGCATTCTGCATTTTATTGTAAGTATCCTTTATTTTTGTCTTTTCATGATAACTATCCACTAGTATTTCCTAATCTCAAAAATTTACTAGCTTTGTCTGTATCACAAAAGTCCATTGATTCTGGTAAATTTGAAGAGAAGCTTGTTAAAGAAGAAGCTGTTAACATTTGTCAAAATTTTTACTGGTGAATTTTTCTTTGTCTTTTGGCACTTCCTAGTGTGTTAAACAGAACCATTAAATGTTATTATCGTTTAACTGGCTCTCTTGACAAGTACAAAATCATGTTTAACCAATGTATCCAGGCACGTCAATCATCAACTGAAATGATTCATGTTTTATTTTGTCATGAGGGATCTGAGCACCCCAGCCCTTTTAAACATAACCATTTTGTGCCACTTATTCTTTTCCCAGCTCAGCATAACCGTAAACGTAAATTAAAGTCTTATAATCAGTCACCAATACATAATTTTTTTCATAAAGATCTTAACTGTGTTAAGAAAAAGACAAGCTTTTCTAGTGAGACACTTAACAAATCATCCTTTCCTTTGTTGGAGGCCACCTCTACATCTTTTTCAGAGGAAAATTTGCCTTGTTCTTTTGAGGGAGCCTCCACATTGCATTCTTATGGGGAAGACTCTGCATCATTATCTTCTTCTGGCGTAACGTCATCATCAATAACTTTTTTTGGGGAAACCTCAGCATCATTTTCTTCTTGTGATGTTAAAACTGGTAAGTCTGCATTGATAAAATTTTGTGGTAAATATGATGTTGCTTGCTTCATGTCTAAGGCCTCTCCCCTTTCCAGTGTGAGAGAAAAGACTTGATTCGAAATGTTTTTGAACCTGATAAAAAGTTTTTTTTTCCTAAAAGTGCTAATGGGAGGTCATTTCAATTGAGATGGATGAAAATGTTTCCATGTTTATGCTATTCAACAAGTAACAATGGTGCGTATTGCCTTGCATGTGTTTTGTTTGGCCATGAACATCAAGGCAGATTATGTAGGGTCAAGAAATTGGTTTTTGAGCCAGTGACTCACTGGAATGATGCGGTTGGTGCCTTTCAAAGACATCAACATGGAAAGAATAAGAATAAGTCCGAGATTCCTCAACAAAATCTTCACAGTCTGTGTTGGAACAGCCTAACTAGTGTGCTGTGCAATCTGAATTCTTCAGAAAATGAAATTGATGTTGTTCTCAATGACGTGTTTAAAAAGGACGTTGCTGATAATCGCATCAAACTTCATTCCATAGTGGACTCTGTAATCTTCTTGGGTCGTTTGAACAAGCCTTTTCGTGGTCACCGGAATGATTCACAATATCACCCTGAAGTTGGTCATTTTTCAGAAGATGGTGTTGGTGTTTTCATTGAATTACTTAATTTTAGAGTTAGGAGTGGTGATGTCATTTTGAAGAAACACATGGAAACAGCTCAAAAGAATGCCACCTACATTTCGAAAACAACTCAAAATGAGCTCATAAGTTGTTGTGGTCAGGTAATTCAAAGTAGTTTAGTTTCAGAACTCAATGGTAAATTATTTTCCATTATTGCAGATGAGGCTGCTGACTGTTCCACTAAGGAACAAATGTCTTTAGTTTTGCGGTTTGTGGATGACTCGCATAATATAAGGGAGGAATTTATGGGTTTTTTGCACTGCAGTTTAGGTTAACCTGTGAAGCTCTTTGTAAAATTGTTTTAGATGAGATTTTAAATTTAAATCTGGATATTTCTTTGTGTTGTGGACAAGGTTACAGGGTACGAATTAGCGGCTCGCACTTCGCAAAATGCGAACCTTTTTAAAGTTTTAGCAAAGCTTCTTCAAAGAAAAACAGAAAAAATGCGAAACTGAATATTTTTTTCTTTCTTTATAATTTACTCAACAGCAAAGTTATTTAAAAGAATTTAAACTCTTTAAAAAACGAGCCGGGTATGTATTACGCAATCTCATACGTCAGCCAGCTTCCATCGTCTGGATGTTTTGGTTTCTTTTTCATTTTCTATGTGATCGCTCCGAAATAGTAAAAAAAGGTATTGAAATATTTCCCATTGTAAACGAAATCCACAGGGAAGGAGAGCCTCATTATGAAAGAAAAAAGTAGATGCACGTGCCTTATGACGTCGGTTCATTGTTCTATTCAAAATTCGAAAAGAAAAGTTGATCTATTTGTGGCATGTTTGTAGTGCTTCATAACTTTGAAATGGGTAGTTTAAAGATCGTGAGGAAATGGGAGAATCTTTTTTCCTGCGAACTTGAAAAAACAACAGAAGGAGGAAAAGTTGTTGAACTGAAGTGCAAGACATGTACCAAATACGAAAATAGAATAACATCTATCAAAGGTTTTTCGAGAAATTGGATTTGCGGAACATCGTCTGTCAAAAAAGACAGTTTGGAAAAGCACGTGAATGGCAATCCACATAAATATGCAGCCAATCTTCATAAAAGAGAAAAAATTGGCGCCGCTAATTTTACAGAGGATATTGTCAAACAATCCGAAATGGGAAGAGGCTTAGTTAAAATGGCTACGAGAGATAGAGACGTTTTGGAAAACCGTTTCAATACCGCTTATTATTTAGCTAAGAACGAACGCCCATATAGTGACTTTCTTGGGTTGATAGAATTGCAAGAAAAAAATCCAGAGGTTAAATTTCGTGGAAACTACAGGAATGAAAGAGCTGCCGCTAACTTCGTTGATACCTGCGGTGAAGTTTTGAAAGAATCGCTAGTGAGTGATTTATTGAACGCAAAATATTACTCAGTTTTAATGGATGGTAGTACTGACACTAGTGTTATAGAACAAGAACTCATTTACGTTCTTTTTTTGAATGAAGGAGTGCCGAAAGTTAGATTCTTTAGCATTGAAAGTGTGAAGAGTGCTGATGCAGAAGGCTTGTTATCAGCGTTAAAGGACTCTTTTGAGCGCATTGGAATAACAGAATTTCAAAACCGGATTCTTGGTTTAAATGTAGACAGCGCAAGTGTAAATACTGGTATACATAATGGCTTAGGTGCGAAAATCCGCAATGAAAATGCACCCTGGTTAACATTGATTCATTGTTTTAATCATAGATTAGAACTTGCTATTCAAGATGCACTTAAAGGGACCTTTTTTGATGAGATTGACGCAATGTTGATGAAATTGTACTATATGTACCAAAAAAGTTCCAAACGATTATGCGAGCTCCAGATGTTCGGAGAAATATATGAGAAGATCGTTCCGAAACCAACCAAGGCGACAGGTACGAGATTGATAGCGCATGAAGTTAAGGCTATGGAAATTGTATTAAAGCATTATAGCGTTTTTATGGCGCATTTAGAATCCTTAGGTCATACTGATTCGCAAGTTTTAAAGCGCAATGAACTGATTGGTTATGCTAAAAAGTGGATGCAAGCCAAGTACCCTTTGCATTTAGCTCTTTACTTGGATATCTTGCAGCCCATTAAAGTGATCAGTTTAGTGATGCAGCAAGAAACGCACGATCCAGTTAAACAACTAAAGCATATTAGGGAGTTTACCTGGTCAATGACGAAGCTTAATGCTTTGTTGGAACAAAGTATTGATCAGACGACAACTCGTTTAACTAACTTCACAAAGTTTTTGAAAGATGTTGTCAACAAAAATGATGGCAGTTACTCCTACCAAGATGTTAAATTATTAAATTTTAATGCTAGTAATGAAAGTGTGAAGCAGTCATACAGTGACATAATAAGTAATTTAACAGACAAATGCAACAAAAGGTTTGAGAATCTGCAAACCCACCCTGTGTTTAAAGGCATCAATATCTTGGATTGTAGTCGATGGCCTACGGATCAAGACAATCTCGCAAGATACGGAGAAACGGAAATCATCGATTTATCTCACCACTTTTCAACTTTACTTACCATCAATCAGTGCGAAGTAGAGAAAGTTATGCCTGAGTGGGATCTTTTGAAGCTGGAAGTGGTCTCAATGACAAAAGCTGGAAAAGAGTTAATTATCTCTATGTTTGGCAAAAAGTGTTCACAGCTGATAAAGAATCATACAGTAACGTCTTACACATCTTAGAACTGTTGCTAATTACTCCTACAACCAACGCTAAGCTGGAACGGATGTTTAGTCGCATGAACCGCGTCAAAACAGATTGGCGTAATCGATTATCCCGAGAACGTTTGGACAACAATCTGCGCATTGGGGAAGAAGGACCTTCGAGTAAAGATTTCGACCCTAACGCAGCCATCGATCGATGGTATAATACGAAAGTTCGAAGAATCAATGCTGCAAAGCCGCACAAATACCCCGAAAAGCGGAAAAAGACAGGACAGTCTTCTCAAGATGTTGTGACCTTTTACATATCGGATTTTGGAAGTAATTCAGAAGATGATGAATGAACATTTTTAGTTCTTGGTATTTCGTAGACCTCTTTGTTTAAGCTTTAAAAGATTTAAAGAACATTACGAAAACACGTCTCGTGCTCATTGTTATCAATAACACATTACGTCAATTTGCTTGTTCTTTTAGCTATCACCTTTATTTTAAGAAAGCCTGACCTTATATTAAGATCTCGCGAGATGTTCTGATTACCAAGCTTCGTGTTAGGAACAACACGAGTTGTAACTTACAACGTTTAAGTGACATTTCCAAGTGCCACAAGCGATTTGTTTCATCGCCATATCAAAGAAATTAAGATGGCTAACTCTTCAAATCTCCTTCGCAAATTCACTAAAATGCTTCGCGAACCTCAAAAAAATTTTCCCCTGCGGCGGGTCTTTTTTGCAAAGCCATTTTTATCCTCTAATTCGGACCCTGGGTTATGATGGTGCGGGTGCTATGGCAGGTGAAAAAAAGGGATTGGCCAGGCGTATTCGTGATGTTTGTGAAAAAGCTCTGTACACTCATTGCTTTAATCATCGGTTGAACCTTTCTGTTGCTCACTCTTGCCGAATTCAGGAAGTGAAGCATGTTATGGAAACCATTAAGGAGGTTACCTATTTCTTTGAGTCGCAAAACAGACTTGGCTTACTGCAAAAGTCAATTAAGGAAAATTCACCTGAGTCACATGTTTCCAGGTTGACTGATGTGTGTTTGACTAGGTGGGTTGAACGCATTACTGGCTTAGATGACTTTGAAGATTTGTTTGTTTCTGTGGTTTTTTGTTTTGAAGAAATGAAGGATAATGAAGGTAATATCTGTAATCGAGACACTTCATCCAAAGCATCCTGTTTTTTGAAGCTTCTGACATCTTTTGAGTTCATCGTTACATTAGTTATATGCAGAGCTGCCCTTGATTATACGTTAGATGTTACTGAGCTGTTGCAAAGTAAATCTATTGATATATGTGATGGATTGAACTACATTCAGTCTTTGAAAACTTGTTTTTCTGCAATTAGAAATGCTATTGATGACTACCATCAAACCTGGTATAGCAAGGCTTTAGCTCTTTCTTCTAAAGTTAATGTTGAGGAGAAAGGACCACGGATTTCTTGTTGTCAAACACACAGGAATAATGTACCTCATGACACTGTTTCAGATTATTTCAAAAGGTCTGTTACTATTAGACTTGTTGACCATCTGCAAAGTGAGATAAATAACAGATTCAGTGACGATGCCTTGGTTGCTTACAATGGTCTTGTTATTATTCCTGCCAAAATGATATCTTTAATATCTCTTTCAGTTGATTGGGAAGCAAAATTCCAGGTTTTTCTAGACTTTTACGTATCAGATCTCCCGTCTCCCTCTTCTTTACATGCTGAAATTCATGTGTGGGAGACCTATTGGTTGAACAACACAATTTGTCAACCTGACAATATCACAAGTACCTTAGTCAGTATCCCTAATAAACTCTTTCCTAATATTAAAACTTGTTTGAAAATTCTTGGAACAATTCCTGTTACTTCATGTACTTGCGAACGATCTTTTTCTGCTTTAAAGCGACTAAAAACCTACCCACACAGTACTATGTCTTAAGAAAGGCTTAATGGACTAGCATTAATGAGCGTTCACCAAGAAATTGTGCCAGACATTGAAAAGGTTATTGATAGATTTGCCCTTACAAACAGAAGACTTAACTTTACTGAAAGAGTTCCATCCAAAAACTAAACAATAAAATCATCTTTTTTCCCCTTGATCTTCTGTCTAACTTCCTTCTAATTAATTCTTTTGATTTTTTAATGAAATATAAACTTTACTAATCCTGCACCTCCTTTTATTACTTTTTATTGATGTTTCATGACGAGCCTGTAACAACAGAATCAATCAAGTTTTGATCTAATATTTTTAAGTTATGTATATCTTCTCTTCCGTTAAGGCGGCCGCAAATCGAGACAACATTTGTTGGCCAACATGTTGCCTCGATTTGCTATAGCGAGCAACATGTTGGAGAAGGAAAAAAATCGTCAAAAATGTTGGCCAACATTTTTAAACTTTTTTAAAAATGTTGGCCAACATTTTTGATGATATTTCATGTTGTTCTATGTTGCTTGCGATTTGCTATACTTTTCAACATGTTGGCCCAACATTTTGGACAACATTTTGACATTAGGATGTCTTTTTGAATGTTTTTTATACTTTTCGAATGTTTTTAATCCCATCGGACCTGTATGAAAAAAATATCAAAAGAAAATCCAAACAAGAAAGTTCAATAATTTCATTAAAATGGATGAAGCTTCGCAACTTAATAAATTTAAGTGGGACGATGAGTCAGTGGAAAAACTCATTGACTTGTATGAGGAAAGACCTTGTCTATGGGACATTTCCGACAAAAGCTATTCAAAAAGAGATAAAAAAGAGAAGGCTTTGTCTGAAATTAAAGAAGCTATGGATATGGATCTAAAAACCATACAAGCTAAGTGGAAATCATTACGAGCCCAATTTGGTAGAGAGCTTTCTAAGGAAAACAAAACAAAGAGTGTGTCACAGCATTAGCTATGGTTTTTCAAATTTTAGATAAATTAGGATTGATAAAAACTCTGTGAGGATGGTCAATCAACAGAAATCAACTTTCATGTTTGTAGAGATCAGAAGATCCATGACGCACCTTCGCTCCTTGTCTGCATGGAATATCAAGCAGCTTAGCAATGCAGACCTCAAGCAACGACAAAGCCAACTTTCAGACCAATCCAAGGAGTTAAAGTCGATATCCTCCAGCTTCCAAGAACTTATCAGCTTGCAACCTAATGCTGAACAATTCGATAGCCTGAAATCTGAGTATGATATTCTAAGGCGAGAGTACGAGAAAGACTTGATCGAGGAGATAAAGTCAAGGGACATCAATAAACTGGAAATTTTTAACAAAAGTACATTGAACATTCAATTGCCAAAGTTTTCTGGGTTCGATTCAGCTGTCGATATTTACACGTTCAAGTCGGAGTTTGAAAAGTTATATTCGGATACCGTTCCAGCAAAGTTTCAGCCGGACCTACTCAAGAACAATCACCTCGACAAGTATGCTCTTTCACTGGTGAAGAGTATCAACAGCATGGAAGAAATTTGGAAATGCTTGAAGACTGCTTTCGGTGACCGTCAAATGCTGCTCTCAAACAAACTTTCCGAACTAAACTCAATTGAGATCAAGTCTAAAGATTCGGCCAAAGTTGTTGAATTGTTAGCCAAGGTCATTAACATAATGAATGACCTCATGCTTCTTGCTGCTACGCACAATTTCGAAAATGAACTTTATTACGGTGATGCTTTCACTCGGGTGTACAATCTAATGGGTGAGGCAAGAATGATGCGGTGGCTTTCAGTCAGTTGTGAAAGTGCGAAGGAAGGTAAAGAAAATTGGAAGCAGCTGGTTGAGTTCTTGGAGAAAGAGCTCAAAATTCACCAACAGCGCATTCTCATTAAAACCAATTCACCGAGACAGACAAGTGGGAAGACCCAGTCAGCATTCCAAGCACAGAGTAACTGGCCATCAAACAACAATTCAAATCCGCACACTAGAGTTCCGCAATCAACCATCTGCTACATATGCGGAGCAAATGACCACATTCAGACAAATGGACCGAGAGGTACTAAACTCACACAGTACTTTGCTTGCAAAATCTTCGTTGAGATGATGCCTCATCAAAGATACCAACATCTCAAACAAAAGAATCTTTGCACTCAATGTTTGTTTCGGGGTGCAAAACAAGATCAAGGAAAACATCAGGACGGTCTATGCCAGTACGATTTTGTTTGCCAGCATCCCAAACACAGCTCAAGCCTAACAAAGAAGCATGTTTTAGTATGTGACGAACACAAGCATGACCAGATCAACCGCGACATACTAGAACACTACAAGGCTCGATGCATCATCAAACGACCAGTTTAGCCGTATTCAAAGGAAATCAAAATCTGCCATGCGTTGGTTGATAGTCGTCAGTCAGCCAACCATGTCAATCAGTCCTCAGAGCATCAAGCTGTTTTCATGCTACAGACTATCAACATCAACATCAGTCGTTCAACCTGTTCTACGATTCAGGTTGCAGCGACTTCATATGCAGAAGCCAGGCAATTCAAAAGCTTGGTGATCGTTCATTCTAGAAGTTCTCTGGCACCATCAAGATGGGTGGTGTTGGAGGAATTGTCAGTCGATCAGAGTACGGAATCTACAGCGTGTCGCTCCCGCTCAGAAATGGAAATGATGCAACCATGACTGGTGCCTGTCTGGAGAAGATCACAGACACTTTTCCGCTCTATCCACTCAATGGAAAAGTCTATCAAGATCTTCAGGAAGCATACGTCAGTCAACAAAATGATCCAGATTATCTGCCATCCGTCCCTGCATTTGTCGGTGGGGACACAGACTTCATGATTGGGATAAAGTACTACAGATATTTTCCACGAGTCATCTTCCAATTACCATCTGGCCTTACGATTTATGAATCACAGTTCTTCAATACAGATGGATCATGTGGTGTCATTGGCGGACCGCATGAAGTTTTTAATCACATCAGCAATCAAGTATCACCGATCAACTTCATCACAACTTCATCCCTGATCTTCGTCTTCTCGGTTTTGGTGATCAACAAACTGATTTTCATGTGTCACAAGATTCAATCATTGAAGAGTCACCTGATCAGCAACTTAGCACTTTTCTTGAAGGAGAACGTGCTGGAAGTGAAATTCTCCACAGATGCATCAATTGCCGATCGTGCTCATCTTGCAAAAATCAATCAAACGAGATCATAAGCATCCAAGAAGAGATAGAACAAGATCTCATCAACCAATCAGTTACCGTTGACATCAAAAACAACATGACAATTGCAACACTTCCGCTCTTAAATGATCCTGTCAACTGGCTCGCTCCAAACCGCAATGTCGCTCTGAAAGTTTATGCCCAGCAAGTGCGTAAACTTGAAAGGAATCCAAAAGATAAGGAAGACATCATCAACTCCGAAAAGAAGTTACAATCCTTGAGCTACGTCGAATTCACAAAGAATCTTCCGAAAGATATTCAAGCATCACTGAGGGACGATCCTATCAAGAACTTCATTCCTTGGAGAGCAGTATGGAAGGAGAATTCAGTATCTACTCCTTGCAGGATTGTCTTCGACGCGTCCATGCCCACAGCCTCTGGTCACTCACTCAACGATGTGTTGGCAAAGGGACGTAACAACATGAACAAGTTGGTTGAAATTTTCATTCGATGGAGGAGTCATCAAGTTTGTTTTCATACTGATGTACAGAAAATGTATAATACTGTTCAGCTGGACCCATCCCATTGGTGTCTTCAGAGATATCTATGGAGTGATTCATTGGATCCGAATGCACCACCTGAGGAGAAAATCATAATGACGTTGATTTACGGAGTAAAATCTAGCGGGAATCAGGCGGAACGTGGTCTGCGTCAAACTGCCTATCTCTTAAAAGACGAGTACCCTGACACATACATAATTATCACCAAAGATATCTACGTTGATGATTGCATGTCAGGCTCAAACTCAAAGGAAGCCGCCATGTTAATTGCAGATCAGCTTGAAGTCGTTGTCAACCAAGGTGGTTTCACACTGAAGGGTTTCACTTTCTCAGGTCAACCTCCACCACCATCCCTATCTGCAGATGGTGAGACCATTTCTGTTGCTGGCCTCAAATGGTATCCTGAAGAGGACAAACTTTCACTTGACGTACAAGAACTCAACTTCACCAAGAAGCACCGTGGTCGAAAGTCAAAAGAAGACAAATCAATACCAATCAACGTAACACGCCGTCAATGCGTTTCGAAGGTAGCCAAAATCTTTGATATTGCTGGACTCATCACGCCTATCGTAGCCACAATGAAGATGGACCTTCACCAGCTTGTGACAAGGAAACTCAATTGGGACGATGTTCTCCCCGATGAACTCAAGAAGTTATGGACGTCACATTTCGAGATGATGCAAGATATCAATTCAATCAAATTCAACCGTGCTGTTGTCCCATCAAATGCTGAAAGTCTCAAAATCGGAACACTTGACTTTGGTGATGCCAGCAGAAATCTTGCATGTGCTTCGATATATGCTCGCTTCAAGTTACGAAATTCTGGCTACTCGTGCCAACTGGTCTTTGCCAGATCGCGTCTTGTTCCTGATGAACTCAGTCAACCGAGAGCTGAGTTATTTGCTGCTTTACTCAACACACATACTGGAGAAGTTGTGAAGCAAGTATTTGGCTCCAACCACTCATATTCAATGAAATTCACTGATTCACAGATAGCCCTCCATTGGATATGCAAGACCAATCTTCCTCTCAAGCAATGGGTTCGGAATCGAGTATTGGAAATACACCGGTTTACTTCTATCTCGCAATGGTTCTACATTAAGTCCCAAGACATGATTGCAGATATTGGAACTCGCAGATGTTCATCCCTCCAAGATGTTGATCAAAATTCGATTTGGGTTAATGGGTATGATTGGATGTCTGGGAGCAAAGATCAATTTCCAACACTCACAACTGAAGAGATATCACTTAATGCACAGGATGTTCAGCTGCTCAATAAAGAGCTGAAGGAAGAAGTTATCGATGACTCCAAGTGTCACATCTCCTCAACAGTCGTTCCAGAAGGAGTCTCTGAAAGGTATAAATACTCTGAATACATTATTGATCCAAATTTCAAAGGTTTTGACAGTGTCGTTAGGATATTGTCTCATGTCATCAATTTCATCCGACATTGTCAAGAAGCAATCAAAATGAAACATGGTTACAAAATTCCTGAATCTTGTGTCAACGCTCTCACTGAAGCAGAGATGTATTTTTTCCGAAAGGCGACAAATGAAGTCAAAGCGTTTGTCAAACCCTCAAAGATTGAGCATATATCTCAAGAACAAAATGGCATCCTTTACTACACCGGGCGAATTTTTCCTACTGACGACATTACAATTCTTGGGAGAACAACTCAAGCCATGAACCTCAACCTCATTTTATGTTCCAATCATCGACAAATTATCACCGATTGCGTATAGTATCGTGATGGATGTACATCGGAACCACCCAACCGCCAGACATTGTGGAATAGAGACAACTTGGCGTTTCGTTCTGCAAAAAGCCTTCATCGTTGAAGGAAGGTCTCTTGTCAAGTCTGTTCGAAGGAAGTGTCAACGGTGCAGATACATAATGAAGAAGACGCTTGAGGTTTCCATGGGACCGCTCTCAGCAGACAACTTGGTCATCGCTCCTTCATTTTATGTCACACAAGCAGCTTTGGCCGGTCCTTTTTTATCATTCTCTCAGCACCACAAAAGAACAACGATCAAGGTTTGGCTTGCTATCTTTTGCTGTTCAACAACAACCGGGATCAAGATCAAAGTCATGGACGACTATGGTACCTCTGCCTTCTTACAAGCCTTCACAAGATTTTGCTGCGAAGTTGGCTATCCTTTCAAACTTGTGATCGATGAAGGAAGTCAAATTGTCAAGGGATGCTCATCAATCCAAGTCGACTTCACCGATCTGAAGAACAAGTTGCATCAAAGCGCCAAAGTTGGTCTAAAGATTTGCCCTGTCGGTGGGCATAATGTCAATGGTCGTGTGGAAAGGAAGATCAGAGAGATTCATCGATCTCTTGAAACGTCAATCCAACACAAGAAGTTATCCCTCCTCCAATGGGAAACAATTTCATCAATAGTTTCCAACTCAATCAACAACCTTCCGATCGCTGTTCGTGGTATCAAAGGTGACTTTGAGATGACTGATCTTCTTACACCGAACCGCCTAATGTTAGGAAGAAACAACGAAAGATCACCTACTGGAAACTTTCAAGTCACCAATGATTTTGACAAGATGCTCCATTCAAACAAAGAAATCTTCAATGCGTGGTTTGAATGCTGGTTAACATCGCATGTACCGAATCTCATGCATCAATCGAAATGGCATGATTCAGACGAAAACCTCGAGCCTGGTGACATAGTCTTGTTTCTGAAACAAGATTCGAGTTTGTGTTCCACCTATCAATATGGAATGGTCAAGAGCGTACTGCCCGGTCGAGATGCGAAAGTTCGAAAAGTCGTGGTCACTTATCGAAATGCAAGTGAGGGTACAAATCGTGAAACAACGCGTTCAGCAAGGTCACTGGTAGTGATCAGTCATGTGGATGAAATTGACATTTCTAAAGAACTCTATGATAGAAAGTTTCAATCTCTTTTCGGGGAGTGACACAGCATTAGCTATGGTTTTTCAAATTTTAGATAAATTAGGATTCTTCACATTTTTTACATAAATTATAAATATTTCAATAATTAAATATTTCTCTGTATTTTGTTCTGTATTTTGTCACATATTAATTTATTAATTTATTTACATTTTACATAATCAAAAAATATATAAAAACATTCTGTAATTTATTTAGGTCATTGTATATATTATCCATTTTGCTTTTTTCTGGTCTTTAAATTATCAACTTAGCCTCATAGCCCTTCTAAGTGCAGTCCACTTTCAGTTTCTCTCAGTTCAAAAAAGACTTTGACGGGTCAACACCTCAACTGAACTCAACATTCATCACTCATCATTACACTTCAATTTTCTACACAGGCTAGCTGGTAAGTTTTGCCACACCTTCTTTTTTTTGCATGTGGACTTAGTTTTTGTACTTAAAGTTGGACTTTTCACTTACATGTACTTAGACTTAGATTTTCTCAATTCAATTTTTGTAATTTATTTTTAATTTCTATTTATTCAGTTTGAACCTATTCAAATAAAGAGTTACAAACACAGCCAAACTGACCCTTCATTGTCTTTGCCCACACAGAGTGGCCAAAATACTGACGAATTATTCGAGAGTTCCTGGCAATTCATGCAAAAAATGAAGTTCGTGGATCAAGTAAAGAAAACAGCCAAGAGTTTATCAACAATAAACTTTGAATCACAGTCGATGATGGTCAACGACGAAAGTGATACTGAAGATCTGATGGATGACTCTATCGAAATGGAGGCTAATTCACAAAAAAAAGTCAGCAGGAAAAGATGTATCACTCCTGCTGAAGAAAGACAGAAACAAAAGCAAAAGTTAATTGCAAAGTGTATTGATGTGTTGGACAAGCCCCAAAGCCCAAAACGCCCATTACTTGAGGATCCATTCGCTCTATACGTGTCACAGCAACTGAAAACCTTGGACAACAAGAGTCGTTGTATTGCAGAAAAAAGAATCAACGATATCATATTTGAAATAAAAATGCAAGAGTTTGGTTCTGGTGCTGCTCACTATTCAAAAAACAACCAATTTGTATATTCTCGACACGCTCTGTCCCCAGCCCCAATTAACCCTTATGATGTAACCCAGGGTCAATATACTTCAATGCTTCAAGATTATAATAATTGACACGTTTTTATTATGTAACTTATAATATAGTTTATAGTATATTTCACATAATATTGTTTACATTTTATGTTTTTGTTATTAAACTTTTCAAAGAATAAAATGTAGTTAACTTTTAGTTTATAGTGTTTTTCATGACCGTTCCCATTGCCAATTGACACTTCCTCCTTCGCTCATGAAATATTCTGTAAAAAATTTCTCTGATCACCTTAGCATTTCTTGATGCATTTTTCCTGTCTGTTTTGGAAAAGATGTAGAAAATACCCCAAGCGGATTTACTTGCTCAGATCGCCAGGATCCTGGAACTAATTGACCATTTCTATCAACATAATCAATTAAACCAGGTGGTGTGTACACAGATTTACTATTTGTCCGGAGAAAGTTATGCAGCACCAAAGCACATGATGTTATTGTACGAGCTTTTTTTAAAGGTTGTTGAAAAATACGCCATTTATTAGCCATAATACCAAAAAGGTTTTCTGAGATTCTACGAGCTCGGCTATGGCGATAATTGTAGATGCGTTTATCTTCTGTCAGCTCTTTCCGTGGATAAGGTTTCATCATATATGGTTTCAACGCAAATGCATCGTCTCCAACAAAAACATGAGGTACTTTCGTCCACCGGAAAGGCAACACTTTGGCTTCAGGAATTCCTAAATCACCGTCTTCAATTTTTTTCCGCAGATCAGATGCATTCTAAACGCCTGAATCGTTCATACGCCCATTGCTACCTATATCTGCATAGATACATTCGTAATTTGGCCCAGCAATGGCTAATAGAATTATAGAAAATGTTTTCTTGTAATTGTAGTATTCTGACCCAGTACCAGGAGGTGGTCTTATTTGCGTATGTTTGCCATCGATTGCCCCAAGACAATTAGGAAAGTTCCATCGCGATTCAAACGTTTCAGAAATGTTCATCCATTCAGAAGAAGAAGGAAGTTCTATATAATCTTTACCAATGTATGCTACAATTGCTTTTGCTGTTGTATCAACTATATATGATATTGCCCTTTCTGATACACGGAATTGATAACATAATGATCTGAAGCTTTCACCTGCTGCAAGAAACCGAATGGTCAAAACTAGCCTTTCAGCAGGTGAGACAACACGCTGTCCTGAAACTCCCGAACTTTTTGGAGCAATATAGGGCTCAATCAACTGTAGGATTACCTTGAAACAACTATAATCCATTCTCATCATTTCCATATAAGATTTTGTATCTTCCATTAAGAGCTCCTGAACAAGATTATTATACATGCCATCCTGATTCCTCCGCTGTATCCATTTTCTCGTAGGACCTTGACTCTTTTTCTCATCATCTTCATCTATAGCCCAAGTCAACAAAATAAATGCTGCGGCTTCCCTTTCAGCCATTTGAAAAATTGTGACGAGAAAGAGAATGAATGAAACTAATAAAATGTTGGTTTAAATGTTGGCAGAAATTTTATAGGGGTAGCAAATCGTACCAACATGTTGCCCAAAATGTTGGTGAAAATGTTGTCCTAAATGTTGTCTCGATTTGCGACCGCCTTTAATAATACGTTTTTGTGTGTCACATTTTTATTTTAGAGAGTGAAAAAATCAGTATTTGATTGGCTAACATGATTGAAAACGATAGCAACTACGATAATACATGTTTGTGTGTCACATTTTTATTTTAGGGAGTGAAAAATCCTCTTTGTTAGCTAACATGATTAAAACACGTAATAAATGATACAATAATTTGAGTTTGAAAAAAATGTCAGTAGACTTTCTTGTTTTACACAATGCATTCCGAACGTGAACTTCACGTGGTTTTTATTTACGATTTTAAACCAGTCAAGTATCGGTTTAACAATTCACTCAAAACACCGAAAGAAAAACTTTTCAACTTATTATTAGCTTTTGTTTTACGCGCTCTAACATGGGTGCTGTCAGAAGTAGGTGAAAAAATGGTTTCTCTTCTTAAAAAGATCACACGGGAGGAGAAAAAAGTGCACGTGCTAAATGAATGAATTGAATAAAAAAACGTTCAATCAGATTAAAATAGATTAAAAGAAATCGATTAAAAGAAATTAAGACAACTATTAAGACAAAAGCTAAAAAAATATTTTGTTTCATGATTCTCTTTTTTTTACCTATCGGTTTTTAAACATTTTGATTGCCCAAAAAAAAGTTCACCCGTCTCAGACAGTCAGGAAAGCGTTAGGATAAACCGCACATGCTGCCACGTTCTGCCGACTGCTGCTTTTTGTCCAAAATGTCTAATCAGTTAGTTTTTAGTTGATGTATTGTTTTCAAAGCCAAGTCAACGTGGAATATAAAACTGACATAATAATAAAAGCAAAACGTTATTCCTATTAGTTCATGAGCCAAAAAAAGTCACATTTGATTGGGGTTGCAATGTATTTGCTTCAAACTCACGTCGCACACACAAAAAAAAGGAATAATTTCGCTCACAACTCAATCTACCATTTTGCGTGACTTACAAACAAACAAACAAACAGACAGACAGAGAATCGGCTATTAATATATTGATGCAAGACAATATGATATTCAACTTAAAAAAAAAATGGAAATATCTTATGTCGAGATTGCCAACTTGACTCTCCCGGATGGTCTGCTACCAAGGGAACTTACACTATAATGGAACATGATTCCAAGAAACTAATTACCATGTCTTTTGGGGACAAACGAGAGGTATTACAGTGTGAATCAAAAAAATCAACCTAACACGTAGATGCTACTGTTTCAGGTGGACATTTTTTGATTCACAGATTATAATGTAATAATGTAACAGGAAATGAGTAATCAAATAAAATAAAAAAAGTTGACAAATACATGGATAAATTAATTAAGCAAGACATTGGAACATTCTTATTCATTGGAAGCACATCTATTTATGCAGTCTATGAAATATCTTATGAGCAAGAAAAAAGTAGTAGTTGATGAGATATGCACCGATGCACACAGCACATTAAAGAAAATTATAAGTATATCAAATTATCCTGTATTACTTTCAGGCCATGAATGTTCTTATTGTGTCTGGATAGGGCTCTCAAAGGCAATGCTATTAATATATGGCAATAATTATGATTAGTACTTTTCACATTGTAACAAATAACATCAAAGCTTCAGTTTGGGAAGGAGAAGTTAAACTTAGTCTGATTCTAATTTTTTATAAGTTGCAGGGAGACTATTCAGAAAGTTCATTGTTATAAGCTTTGTATTATTTATTTGTATATTCAAAGTCCCCAAAACCACATGATGTACTGTCGGTACGCAGAAAACCTCCAGCAGGCATTATCTGGTAGATCAAAAGGATAGTGAAGCCAGTCAGAGTTGTTCCTCATTGCAATGTCTAAAACACTATCATCTAATACCAAGTGGTCAAATTCATGGTGTTCATGATTTTTATCATGGTTGTTGCAGCAAACACGCTCCCTTTCTTCCTCCATGTTTATGCACTTAGTGCAAACACACCATGTTGGTATTTCATTTCTTTTGTTCTGTTTCTTTGTCATCCCTCTTCTTCTTTAGCATCGCCCATGTGCTGGGCGAGTTTTCACACATAAAAGAGAACATTTCACGGGGGTCTTCTCTGCTAAAATATCTTGGGAATTCCTGGCACAAAAAAAGATCAGCAGTTTTAAATGTAGAATTGAGTAGGGCGGAACAGCAATCTAGATTCCAGCTAAATATACAATAAAACTGAGAGACAATATAGATAACTGCTATTCTGATGTACAGATTGCCAACTATTGACCTGCTGAAAATGATCTACTAATAGAAACTAAGAGCATACTAGGCTTTCGATTTTTGCTTTAGTCCTTCTATCACGTTGTAAGTCCTTTAAGTCTGCTGGTCTGACCTTTTTTTTTAGAAGAAGAATTTGTTTTAGCGACTTCCTTTATTGATGCTGCTGACTAAAATATTTAATAAGGTTAAGCATAGTGTTATTTTTTGATATTTATGATATATTTCATGGTACACTATAGTTAATTTTTTTATATTTATATATTTAGATCATTATACAGTTTATTTTGTAAGATATTTTTGATATATATAATAGCTTTTGTTACATTGCTTGTTTTTTAAGTGCTGAAACTTTTATTTGTACTTACAAAGTTTTATTTTTGTTATATTTGTTACAATATTTCAGAGGGTTGTAGACACCATCAGATAAAGAATGAACTCATTTACAAACAAAAATTTACCTCTAGCTTATTACAACATTTAGTTGCATCACAGGCACATTGACTTGTTAAACACAGGTTGTTGCTGCTTTTACATGGGCACTTTCTGATGCATTTTCCCTTGCAGTTGCATAACTTTCTTTGAACAATATTGAGCAAACTATCCGCAAGGCAGCGTCGCTCGCCGCCCATGTGCACCTGTAAACCTCATATTTCTTGAAAAGCGGCTCGTACAACTTGTGTTCAGCCAGAGGCAGATTCGAAATCACATATCAGTTTAAACAATGGTTCCAAAAACCCCAAATTTCATGATGTGTTACTTATTTATTTTTTAAAACAATCGTTGATCAGTACAACAATACACTCAAAACGTAGGGAGAAAAAACTTCAACTTTTTATTAGCTTTTGTTTTAAAAAAGTTACGTGCTCTAACATGGGTGCTATCAAACAGGAGGAAAATGGTTTCTCTTCTTAAAAAGTTCACACAGGAGGACAGAAAAAAGGCATGTACTAAATGAAAAAATAGAATAAAAAAACGTTCGATCAGAACGCTTAAAAATTGAAAGAAGAAATTAAATTATTAAAAGAAAAGCAAAAAAAAAAAAAAATTTTGTTTTATGATACTCTTTTTTTTACCTATCGGTTTATAAACATTTTGATTGCTCAAAAAAAAAGTTCACCCGCCTCCTACAGTCAGGCAAGAGTTAGTGGCAAACCGAACATGCTGTCACGTTCTGCCACTGCTGCTTTTTGTCCAAAATGTTTAATCAAATAGTTTCTTTGTATTTAGTTGATGTACTGTTTTCCTAAGCCAAGTCAACGTGGAATACAAAACTAACAATAATGGTAAAAACAAAACGCTATTAATTCATTAGCCAAAAAAAGTCACGTTCGATTGGGGTTGCAATGTATTTGCTTCTAACTCACGTCGCACACAAAAAAAGAAATAATTTTGCTCACAACTCAATCTACCATTTTGCGTGACTTACAAACAAACAAACAAACAGACAGAGAATCGGCTATTAATATATAGATTGTCATCCTCTCAAACAATACAAAAGTTCAGCATAACCTTGTACAGTATGTTTACTGATGTTTTCTCAATTTTTCGAAATCTAAGATAATATTTAACTCAATAAAAGTACTTCAAAGAAAACTTTGAGAATATTTTTGATTAGTAAGGGGCTGTTTATATGGAGAAGGGCTGGCCCGGCAAACGGGCTAACTAAAAAGTTGCGTTTATATGAACCAGGCTAGCCCGCTTGCCGGGCCAGCCTCGATACCAATATGACATTACGTCATTTCTCACGTGATAATTTATTTACGCGGACGCGGGAAATTTTGTTTTATCAAGATGGCTTGCAATAAAAATATTATCGGCATCATAACAATGAGTTTGTCAAGTTTGATTACATTCTCTTCGCAAGTCCAAAACTTGATAGTTTTATGGAAAACCCAAAGGTTACAAATGGAAAACTTGGTTTGCAACTTCTTGTTGCGCAAACGTGCGTACTCGATCCAAAAGAAGATGAGGGCAAGAGAGAGACGTCTAGTTCGAAAAAAATGAGCCATCTGGTTTAAACGTGGACGAACAGACCTATGGTGGCAAAACATTTTGTTTGGTGTAGCTCCTGACGAAATGTGGAAGAAGAACTTCAGGATGTTTTGTGATCTTTTTAAAAATTTGATGTTTGAGTTACGCTATTATATATCTCCTGACCCCTTGTCACCAAATCATAGAGCATTAACAGCTGAAAAGAAATTGGCTATTACTTTATATTACTTAAAGGACACTGGATCCCTAGCTATGACAGCTAATAGCTTCCGTATAGCAGTATGTACGGCATCTGCTGTTATTTTCGAAATTTGCAAGGCTATATCAAAGTATCTAGGACCGAAATATTTATATCTCCCCAAGAATCAAACTGAAATGCGACAGAAAGTTTCTGAATTTGAAGCTAAATATGGAATGATACAAGCCTTTGGGTGCATCGATGGCACACATGTTCCTATTCGTCACCCTGTAGTAAATTCGCAGGATTATTTTTGCTACAAACAATTTTTCTCGCTCAGTGTCCAAGCTATATGTGACTATAGAGGACATTTTATGGATGTCGAGTGTATGTGGCCGGGAAGTGTTCATGATGCCAAAGCTTTTGCCAATTCTTCGATCAACATGAAACTGAGAAACACATCATTGCCACAAGTGTTTCAAATGCCTTTACAAGGAGCTGGAAAGATACCTAACTATCTTATTGGTGACCCAGCGTATTCATTAGTCCCTTTTTGTATGAAGGAATATGAGTGCTGTTCAAATAATGCAGAGGTGATTTTTAACAACATGCTAAGATCCACACGAAACCCCATTGAGTGTGCCTTTGGCCGCCTTTAAGCTAGATGGGCTATTTTGACCAGAAAAGTAGATCTGAAACTAGAAACAATCCCAACTGTTATTTATGCTTGTTTTGTCTTGCACAACATATGTGAAGCAAACAAATCATATGTTGATGATGAGCTGGTTAACATACAAACCGATCTCATGAAACAAAATGAAAATGAACACAAAAATACTCCTGATCCAATTTATTCAGTAAATGAAGCAGAAGGAGCAGTGGTACGAAGAACTCTTACAAACTATATTTTTGAAAACATCTAGGAAATAAACATATATTAATTGCTAATTTTTTGGACTATTTAAATGTTTGGACCAAAAAAATTCAGATATAATTTTAAAAAGGCCCAAATTTGTATAGATTTTGGTTAAAAATTCCTTTTCCCGAAAATAAACATGTCCAAATTTGTCAATAATATATGTGAGGGTAACATATTTTATATAGTTCGTTATTACTCCATTTGAACACTATATAAAAGCTATCTTGATATGTTTAAGATATAATATATGTTTAGTCAACCAACGTTTCAATTATTTCCCTCCTGTTCGTTTATGTTGTTACTAAATGGTGGGAACGAGTTATTAAGCATTGGCGTATAAACATTTCGTGGTGGTGGTGGTGGTATATTTTGATAAAATTGATTTTGATTTACAGGGTGCTGTGTTTGCATCATGGCCTGTGCCAGCAACTCAATGGAACGACTAATTCCATTTCCAAGGTCGGACATCTACTTACTGCTTGAATGCTTTCAGTGAAACTCTTGGTGCACTCTCTCATTGCATCTGCCATATCTTTTCTAAAACGTGAGTCATCCCTGGCCTCTTTAAGTAACAACTGATCTCGCTGAGCAGCAGATAAATTCCTCTCAAGATTTTTGCGCTTGTTATCAATTAGTTGTGGTACACAACTCCCTTTCCGCTTATTTGATGTATTCGGTTCTGTTGTATCCTGGTCTTCCTCAAGTACCCTAACCATAAACTCTGGTAGGTGAAACAAACAAGAGACGTAGATCTATATACAATGATCTTTTAATAAACGAATTTACACAATGTGACCGTCCACTTCCAGTCTCTCGTCACCAAGAGCGAAGCGTCTATCCCGTACGCATTATAGCGTGTTCTATCATAATGGCGCCGTGACTACGAGTCACAACACCTCCTTCGTCCTTCATATTATTGAATGCTGTAACATAACGTTTTGTGTGAATAGTTCAAATATCACAATCATAATCCTGTAAATAATTTGGTTTGCTACGTACTCGTTTCTGCTGCACATCGTCCTCTCCTTCATCTTCCGATAAAGGTTCATCATACGCGACGGTACTTCCCTCTGACCCCACTATTGTATCATCGTCTGAATCATCATCATCGTCCGTTTCTACTTCTCTTGGACGATGTTCTCCATGTGCGAAGCGGAACTCGATTTCCTCGTCAGACTCGCTCTCCTGATGAAGCATCTGCGGTGGTGTGCTTGTAAATACCGCTTGCCGCTTGGCTACCTGTTTGAACTTCGTGGCCGCACGGACAATTGGTTTCCGGCGATGAGAATTCGTGGCTGTCACCTTCAGTCCCTCTCTTTTGATGACAGTTAGAGGCACTGGATTAAAAGGTAGTTTGTGGTGGTCTTTTTCTGCTGTACCAACACCGTGTCTCCGACGTTAATTTTACTAGCTTTTGCGTGGCGATGTTTGTCATGATAAGCCTTCGTTTTTTGCTTATACGACTGATCTCTGTCTCGTACCAGAGGATCTACCTTCGATTTATGTAAAATAGGTATTGGAGTGCTGATGGGACGATTAAACAGCAGCTCCGCCGGAGATTTACCCGTTGCACTGTGTGGTGTCGCACGATAGGATAACAGGTATCGGTGAACAGCCTCCTTGGGGTCTTTTCGTTCAATGTAAGCTGAATGAGCAACTTTTTGCAACATGCGCATGAAGTTTTCTGCGAGCCCATTCGAGCTTGGCTGCTCCGGTATAATCCGTCTGTGTTTGAATCCCCTTTTTCTCGAATAAATTTCCATCTGCGTACTGTTGAACGGGGGTCCATTATCGGACTTTATCTCTTCAGGTATGCCATGAGTTGACAGTATACGATCCAATTTAGGAAGGACTTTCTCTGCACTTGTGGTGGTTACTATTTCCACTTCAGGGAATCTGCTGTACTCATCGATAACGAGAAGAAAATAAAAATCTCCCGCAATCGGACCCTTGAAGTCCATGGCAAGTTTCTTCCAAGGACCTTTCCGTAATTCTGAAGAGTGCAATGGTTCAAACTGTTTCTGTGGTGTAGCAGCTTGACATCCTAGACAGGAATCGTAGTAATTCTGCACTAAATGGTCCATCCTTGGAAACCATGTTCGAGATCGCAGATAACTTTTCATTTTCGTCACTGCTTGATGCCCTTCGTGAGAGAGCGCCACCACGTCTGCTTGAAGCGATTCGGGTATCACCAAACGTGTCCCTCTTAAAACAAGCTGCTGTGCTACTGACAACTCTGAAAATACATGCTGGTACGGCTGTAACTCCGTCGCTGTATGTGGTATATAGCCTTTGGTCAAAATACAATACTTTAGCTTAGCAAGTACTGTATCTTCGTTCGTTGCTTTCTGCACCATTAACAGGGTTAGTGCGTCTGGCAAACCAGCATCAATTACGGCATTCACTAACACCGTGTCCTCGTCGTCCTCATCCTTGTCAGTATGAGGTAACGGATGTCTGCTGTTATAATCCGCTGTGTTTTCTTCTCCTCTTTTATAGAAAACTGTGAACCGATATCCCTGCAGTTTCAATCTGTGATTCTCAATCCTAGCAGGTGCTTGCTTCTTTGGATTGTTATACAGCGGCACGAGTGGTTGATGATCAGTGAAGATAGAGAACTCTTGGCCATACAAATACATTCTGTTGGTGGTCACGCCAAACAAAATAGCCAAGCTCTCTCCCTCGATCGCTGCATATCTCTGCTCCGTGGCTGTTAGTGATCTACTGCTATAATTTATCGTATGCCATCTGTTGGTTGATGGGTTCCTCTGGTATAAAGTGGCTGCTATACCCATTGGTCCTCGATCTACTATCAGCTGGGTCTCTCGATTCGGTGCCCAGTGTGCCATGACGTTGGCATTACTGAGGCCTGCTTTCAATTTCTCAAATGCGGTCTGGCATTCCGTGGACCAATGAAATCGCACGTCCTTGCGCAACATGGATCTTAAGGGCGCTGTTATGTCACTATACGTTTCTTCATTGCCAAACATAAATTGTGCATTGTATTGGCACATCTGAAGAAAGCTTTTGACTTCTTGACTGTTCGTCGGTGCTGGTAAACTATTAACAGCTTCTATTTTCTGAGGGTCTGCGGACATACCTTCCTTGTTGAACTTAAAGCCGAACCATATCACCTCATCTGTTCCCAAGAGGCATTTGTCCAACCTCAAGGTAACTTCAATCTCCCATAACCGATGTAATATAGCATCCAGGTGTTTGTCGTGGTCTGCCTGGTCATCTCCATAAACTAACAAATCATCTTCGATTTCCCTCTATGCCCGCTATCTCACGGCGAAGACGTTCGTGAAACTCTTGAGAAGCTGGTCCAGCCCCCATAACTAGCCGTTTGAAACGAAATATGCCTTCGTGTGTATAGAAATTTGTTAATTGCCGTGACTTCTCTCCGAGGATCATTTGATGGAAGGAGTGGCGTAAATCTAACTTCGAAAATACTGTAGCCCCGTTGAGCTTATGTCGGAGTGTGTTGACTGTGGGGACAGGTATATGGCTTTCCTTAATTGCCACGTTAGCATACCGCATATCAACGTTCATGCGTATTTGTCCCGACGCCTTCTTTTCTGTGATCACTACATTCGACACCCAATCCATTGGAACATCTGGATCCAATGGACCTTCTATGACGTCGTTGTCCTTAAGCTCTTTCAAGTGTGCTGACACTCGATCCCTGTAGGCTAATGGGACTGGTCGTTCTCGTTGTACAAAAGGCTTCACTGTTTCGTCAACATGGAAATTCACCTCCGAGTTGGCGAACTTTCCAATACCCGTGAACACATCTGGGTATTTGTCAATGATTTCCTGTGTGCTGGTTGGAATCTGATGCTCCGCGGATTCTTCATTCACGCTGTTAACTGGTGTCCCACCTGGGTGGATGTCAAGAATACCCAAGGCGGTTGATGCTTCTAAGCCCAACAATGGCTCGACTTGATGCCCTTTTACTACGTAGACCAATGATTCTGTGGTCCTACCAGCCTGAGCTTGGAGTATGACCTTAGCACGTCCCTTTACCTCGAGATATTCGGCTATTCCATATGGTCTCAGTTTCACTTTGGTGGGAATCAAGCGTGTTGTGTGTCTGAAGGTTTTGTAGTTGGCTTCAGGAATCAATACTTTTGGGCAACCTGAATCCACTCTCATCTTTGTTGGCACTCCATTAATGGCAACTTCTACCATCTCCAACTGTTCATTCTCTACGGGCACCCTTTTTACCACCATCACTCGCCCTGCCATATCGTCAACCTCAGATTCATCGGACTCGCTGTTCACTTGGACTGCGGCACCTGACGGACACACCTTGGCATGAGCAAAATGGTGCTTCTTTTGACAGGAATTACATTTCTTGCCTTTAGCAGGACATTTTCCCTGCCTATGTGCTGTTTTGGGCTTGTAGCCACAGAAATCACACAGCTTCTGCGGAGTTTTAAACTGACGAGGTTGGTTGGATCGTGGTGGATTGTTCTGGTAGTTATTTCTTTCTCTGGTTGGACGTGGAGTTGTTATTTTCATTCTGCTAACAGCTTGCTCTGTACGTTCTATCGTCTCTGCCTGTGTCGACGACGCTTCAAGGGCTAACCCATACTTAAAGAAATCAGCATAGTCCATACCTTCAGCCAAAACTTGTTTCCGTAATTTGTGGCTTGTAGTTTGCATCGCCATTGCATCACGTGCTGCTTTTTGGGCATTATACCCCTCAAAGTTACATAATGTTGCTTGGTCCATCACTGTTGGATACCATTCTGCAAAAGGTTTCTTGCCTTGTGGCATTTCACAGAACAACTTGTATATTGGGTAGACCTCATTAATTTGCGCTTTTAATGCAGTTTTTATTTTCTGCACTGACTGATTGTAATTGTCAGCGTCCACTACCCGTCCTTCATGCTCGAACAAACTAATAATTTCGTCGCCTCCCTACAATTGCAAGAAGGCTTTCTTTTTCGGACTTTCGACAATGTCCTCCGTGGCGAATACCATTTCTGCTCTCTTTACGTATTTTAAAAATGTGTCATACGTCGTTCCTGCGTCTAGTCCTTTCTTGAAGTGCGCCAAGGCGGCATATACGCCCCGTCCGACAGCCATAATACTGTAACGCGTAGGATATAACTTTTTCCGAGTGTGGGTTATCGAGACAAACACTTACACATCAACAAACACAACGTCTGCTGCTTCGTTCATAAGAGGTTGCAGGATAGTCTTTATACTCGTCGCCAATGTTGTATCCTGGTCTTCCTCAAGTACCCTAACCATAAACTCTGGTAGGTGAAACAAACAAGAGACGTAGATCTATATACAATGATCTTTTAATAAACGAATTTACACAACGTGACCGTCCACTTCCAGTCTCTCGTCACCAAGAGCGAAGCGTCTATCCCGTACGCATTATAGCGTGTTCTATCATAATGGCGCCGTGACTACGAGTCACAACAGGTTCTTCGTCATTACTTTCCACAGAAGCTGTGTTAGCCTTTCCGTTCTCTTGCGTGATAAATAAAGTTTCATCGTCATTTTCCTCTGTTGCATCTTCATTTGTTTTATCGTTTGAATTAAACTCATCTCCCAAATTAAAATCGTCTCCTTTTACACCAAAGTCAAGGGGTTCAGTATTTGCTGAACCACCCCACAGCACAATCAGTTCGTCATAATATTCATATACAATTTTCCCACTCCCACTACGACTGCCACTGACAACTGCTTTTGAGAAATTTTGTCGTATTTCTTTTACTTTCTCTTGTATTCTTTTACACCCTTTCTTAATGGCTTCTTTTGATTCCTTTTCTTCGTTCTTAACAACAACTACAGGACCAAAATATTGATAATCTTTATCATCATACAGCTCAGCCATAGCTACACGCACTTCTCTATAGAGCATAACTTTATCAGCATCGAAGTCCAGATTTTTATAAAGCATGTTACTTTTAAACTTTGTTAAACATTGTATTAAATTCTTGATCATCTCTGGCTCCCACTTAAAATTCTTTCTACGTTTATCACTCATTTTAACTGAGCACGTTTTCACCAGTTCAACTTTTCAGTGAAATTTCAAAACAACTCAAAAATTGATATGGCGCATGCTCACTTCGAAAAGGAGGCCAGCCCGTTTCCCGGGCTAGCCCGTTTTCGAGTGTTTACATGAGAAAATCTTGAGCCCACTTACCGAGATCTCGGCAAAAAGTAGTGAGATCTCACTTGCAGGGCTGGCCCGCCTTTCCATATAAACGCAAATAAAAAGTTAGTTGAAATTAAGACTAGCTGAGATCTCACTTAACGGGCTAGCCCGGCAAAAGGGCCAGCCCGTTTCTCATATAAACAGCCCCTAAGTTAGAATACCGCAGGAGTTATAACTTCCTCGTCATCTTCATTTTCAGCGTCAGTAGTTTCAATGTTGTATTCATCTTCGCTGCTGCTAGATTCATTGTCAGCAGCCTCGATCCCAAAAGATGCAAGGTCTACTGAAGGCTATGGTTTAACCAATAAAGGTACGTTTTTGCTCATAAGCCTTCAATTTTGGGATTTTGTTTAACATTGTATTTCTCTTAGACTGACAGAAAATAAGGATACAACACGTATACTCAGGATTTAGAATTTGTAAATACGTATACTCAAGATTTAGAAATTGTAACCTTAATTGAAGAGATTTTAGAAGGAAAATACTATTGCAAGTTTCATGATTGGGTACACCTAAACTTTTTGTCAAGAAGAAAGAATCTTGTTTGTAAATAATTAACCAATTGGAAAACACCTTTTAAAAACTTTATTTACTCAAATTAACAAATTCTTGAAGAAATGTTTTCAAATTTTCCAGTTTTGCAAAATGGAATTCCCCCCTAAATTTCTTTTTCACAGCTTTACAAATTGAAAATAAGAATAAGAATGTTTCACAGCTTAATCACAGTTAAATGACTGCACTGCTCAGATGTATTCATTAAATTTTTACTTTTGAAATAAAGAAAATGGAAATAATATTTTCAGTAGTTATATACCTTTTCAATTTGGTTCTTACATTTCTTTGGATTACTTTCGCAAGAGGGTGTACATTTAGAAAATCCTTTCACACATGCACACCCTCTGACACAAGTGGCTTTACATTCACACCTGATTGAATTAGTCATATCATTAAAGGATCTTTCAAGAATCAGGGAAGAATACATTGATGCTTCATGTGGTATTGGATACCTGCAATGAAAATTTCAATTACAACCCATAATACCCTTAAATTATTCTGTTACTCACATGAAAGGTCTTGTGATCTAAAATTTAAGCGTAATAAGTTGCAGAAAAACGACCTCACTTTTGAAAAATAATTTTACCTAGTTTTCTATAATCTAATATAAGAAAAATTTTCATATTCTGTAAAGTTACTTGCGTTTGATTTAGACTTTCTGATCCTCTGAGGAATACACCACTAATTGATGAACCATCTATTGCTGTCAAGTCATCTTAAGTTGGCATTCTAATCATTTTTGCTACTATTGTATTTCAAAATAACTAAAAAGATATTTAACTTCACATTCAGATTCCACTAGAACAATATGACTAAAATCATTCTTTATACTGTTACTGTCCCTGCTTAGCTATAGATATGTTTCAGGGTGACATAGATTGTTTTATATATGTATCCTTTCTACTGTACAGTAACACTTTCAAAGTTCTTATTCAAAAAATGGAAAAAGTAGAGGAGGAGAGTGCTCTTCTGGGTTCTGTGCGTTTTTCTTCTGGCTTCTGTATTTTATTTTTAAATTAGAAGAAACATGTTTATGAATAGTCGAGAAAATTCAAATAATCTATGCCAATCATTCTGCTCCTTTATGAAAATAGTCTTAATAGATTTCACCCTATTCCCCATGCTACACTATCGTATTTAAAAATTGACAACAATCGAATACTGAAGAGCCTCAGCAACATTTTAAAATAAATGTTGTTGTTAAGTTAACACAGTACATAGGTTGGAGAACAATGTAGACTATTTTCTTTGTCTTATATTTCATCTTATATAGACGGTACCTACTATATTTATATATGCCTTTTATGCTTTGTTGCTTTTTGGAGGATCAGTGGATATTTTTAGGAAAGTCTACATCACACTACCAACCAAGCTGTCTATCCTCTTTTTTCACTGTAGTAGTAGGCAGTGATGACTGACCATGTGTAAATGATACCTTGAATTTTTTGCAACAAGTGTTTTCCTGCAGTTCTCTGTTGCAGTTAAAAATAATATTTACTTGGTTCATATTTGAGGGGGTGAGAATCAACAAAAAATTCCAACAAAATCATGTAACATCTGCCATCTCAAAACAAAAATGAATTTTCAGTGTTGTATGTTGTTCTTGTTGATTACCACCACCACCAGGTTACTCATTTTCTTTTTTTGGTATATAACCTTTTTAGTCATAAATGAGAAAAAAAATATTACATTCTGAATTGTTATGTACTAGGGAAATATGCATTGTTCTGTGGATTGAAAAATGCAAATCTCAAATGTACACAAATGTGGTCATCAAATGTTTTTTTTTTCTTTCTAGAATCTAGCCTTTTCAGTGAAAAAAGAAGTTAGGAAGCCCCAGTCATACCTTTATGTTACAATGCTTCAGTCATAAGGTAGAGGACTGTTAAGTTAACAAGGCACCCACTGCTTTCATAAGGAAAGTGTGGTCATAATTCAATAGTTTTAGCCACCATACATAGCATAGAATCTAAAATATTGATAAATGAAATACAGAAAATCTCTTCTAAACCAGTCTGGAAAGAAAGTAAATTCCACTCCATTCTGTGAAAAAGTCATATAGAAATTGAAAATCTTCGCCAGAGATATCTGGAATACAACCAACATTTCCACATGGTTTGCCTTCTAAATCAAATAAGAAAATTCTTCGCATGTGTTTATATTCCATCCATCTATATACACAATAATAGGCAAACAATCAACCCGTCGTATGCCATTTCATTAAAACTTGTTGAAGATTATACATAGTAATAGTTGCGGACGTGTTAGTACATTTCTTACACATACGTGAATTTACCGCTGTTCATCTATCACAAGCTCTGTATGTCTTTGTTGATTAACTTTAAGTAACACTTGTATATATGTTATTTAACAAAATTTATCTCAAAAGGTTATTTCTTTAAAGATACCTCTATAGTAAAAATTAAGAAATCATAAACCATCATTGTAAAACAGAACAAATAAGAAACAAATAATTGGATTTCTGCGTAAGCAAGAAATACTTTACGATCGTCTTTGTTTTTTGGTTTGTTTTTTTTTCATCTTACTGTCCAAACCTAGTCATATTTGTTTCTCCAATTTCATTGGTTCATAAAAAAGCCGTCTTAATTGTCATTGTTGCATAATGTCCGATTTCTACGAAAGGGTGCTAATTTAGCCACCTCCACTTAAATAGCGATAGTTTATTGGCTGATTTTCGCCATGCCATGTGATCGTCCACAAAACGTTTTAAAAATGGCAGCGAAAGAACGTGTGTAGTTTGCTAAAAGTTTCTTTGATGGAAATATGGCTTTAAAAGAAGTTAATGCAGCTTATCATTTTATGTAAAGAATTGCATTACTGTTGGGAACTTATCATGTTCACAAAATTAAATTACAGTATGGTTATTCTGTTTTTTGAAAGAAGTTTTCTTGAAGTTTAAAATATGAAAACAGTGCCCCAATACATGGTGTGTGGAAGAAAAGGTATTTCTTGTTTTATTTTTGCTCCAAGCCTTTTTAAATATGAAAGACCTTCGTGTATTTTGTATGTGTATGCATGGTTGAAGTCAATTTTTAGAAGCTTTTGGATTTTTAAAGCTCAGCTTAGCTTCCTTTCAGCTCCTCCCCAACATCAGCAACATATGCACTTTATACAGCTATTTATACTATACTAGCCGCCAAGGCGGCGTCGCTCGCCGCCCATGTCCAACTGCTCTGTATCACTGCATCAATAAACGTCAAATTTCCTTATAAACGGCTCGTATAACTTGTGTTCAACCAGAAGCAGATTCGAAGTCACAACCTCTGGTAAAACCAATCTTTTATCAGTGTAACAATACACTCAAAACGTAGAGAGAGAAAACTTCAACTTTTTATTAGCTTTTGTTTTAAAAAAGTTACGCGCTCTAACATGGGTGCTATCAAACGTAAGGGGGGAAATAGTTTCTCTTCTTAAAAAGATCACGCCGGAGAGGAGAGAAAAAAAGGCACGTGTTAAATGAATAAATTGAATAAAAAAAAACGTTCGATCTGAAGCGCATAACAATTAAAATAAGAAATTTAATTATGAAAAGAAAAGCAAAAAAATATTTCGTTTCATAATACTCTTTTTTACCAATCGGTTTTTAAACATTTTGATTGCTCGAAAAAAAAGTTTACCCGTCTCAGACAGTCGAGGATACGTTAGGATACACTGGCAAACAAAACATGCTGCCACGTTCTGCCACTGCTGCTTTTTGTCCAAAGTGTTTAATCAGTTAGTTTCTTTGTATTTAGTTGATGTATTGTTTTTAAAAGCCAAGTCAACATGGAATATAAAACTAACAATAATGATAAAAACAAAACGTTATTCCTATTAGTTCATCAGCCAAAAAAAGTCACGCTCGATTGGGGTTGCAACGTATATGCTTCGAACTCACGTCGCACACAAAAAAAGAAATAATTTCGCTCACAATTCAATCTACCATTTTGCGTGACTTACAAACAAACAAACAGACAGACGGAGAATCGGCTATTAATATATAGACTAGCCGCCAAGGCGGCGTCGCTCGCCGCCCATGTGTCCAGCCTGCGTTAAGTTCACGAAAAATGAAATTAAGGAATTGGCTATGATAAGTGTCCATGTTACAAATTGTATTAAAAATGTAAAAAGAAAAATTTAATAAGCTAGTCTGGAATGGAAACTAGATTAAAAGTACTGCTCGCCGCCCATGTTCAGCATGCATGGTGTCACTTCCCCCAAAGAGTTCACATGGCATGGAAAGAGGGGAATCAAGAAAACAAATGGATGGAATAAATTAACTTTATTAATTAATTAAATTAAAAATTAAAATTAAATTAAAAAATTTTTTTAAAAATCAGTAAGGCCACGGCCTGTTGTAGCTGCGGCCCTGCCCCCGGCCCCTACCGCGGGTTTGGTCTGGAGGGAGAAAAACCCCTCCATGCCGCACCCACGAGCCGAGGGCAGCGTCGGTCGTTGGCCCACCACGGGCCAGTTGTTCCCGTAGGAACCTTGTATAAACAGCAACTATAATAAAAAATTATGCTTGTTTATAATTGAAGAATGATAATGATAAGAAGGTTAATTGAATTCTTACTGATTTCCGGGTCAGGCTCCCGGGCATTTCCATCGAGATTCAAATTTTCTAAATTATGGAATGAATTAGGAATGACATATCTACACATAAAATTCAACTACGAAAAATTAGGCAACAACTATTGCAGCGACTTACCAAGAAGCTGCTCCATATCTAAAAATCAAAAAAAAAACAAAAAAAAACAGTAAGCAACAATCACATGATATGAATAAAAAAATAGCAAAAAAAGTGCATTTCTTAGAAAGAATCAAGAAATATTTTGTTAAAAGAAATGGACATACCTCGATTATTTAAATTTTGAACTAAAATGAAAAACAAAGATTTAATGAAACATTGTAAAAGATTGAACTTGAAAACAGTATTCATATAACAAAATGAATTATCGTGAGGTGCTTACACAATGCTGCAAGTGCAGCTTTGCCGTTATTGTTGTTGTTGTTGTTGTTGTTGTTGTTTGACATCTGAAAAAATAAAAAATTGTTAAGAATACTTTTTTGGACATGCGGTAAATATGTCATTTACATGTGATAATACGAACGTTGACTAAAAGTATGCATGAAGGAGATACAGCAAAGTGTCATCTAACAGCCAATACGTTTTATGCTATATTATTCTATACAAGAGAAAATATTGGACAACGGTTCAAGTTATATATTCTCAATATATATATTTTACAATGTATAGTCGGTAACATGAAATCATTTTAAACACTTTTATAGAGATTAACTCCTCTTATTTGCATGTTCTTAAGTTCCAATATATGAAACATCTGATTATTATACCGACTCCAGGGTAAAAACTTCTGGTTATCCCAAGCCAAAAGGGATTGACTAAGTCTATTCTTCCAGAAGAAACCTTATAGATAGGTATAATAAGCAATGTTCATTGGGACTTTAGAAATTTAAACAGTTAAAAAGGAAGGTGGGTCAAGTCATGGGGGATAAATGAACATGAACATGCAACCGTGAATTTTGAACATGCAATGCCGTTTTCAATTACTTCAGATCAGTTAAACGTATATCTGCAATATGAGAAATTTAAAAGTTTCTGTCTAATATCTCAATAAACATAAGCTGATCTTTCAAGTGCAACGAAATGTCATTTTTATTCACATTTAGCTGATATGTATCTTCTACTCTACGACACTATGCAAACTCTAAACATGAAAATAAGTTGTGGTCATAACATGAACTCATGAAAAATTGAATCTACTTTCAATTTGTTAGTAAAGTGAGGAGGAAAATCATTAAAAGGTTTCTTACCCATGCTTAATGAAGAAATCATTTAGCTGAGTATCAATACCACAATGTAAAATCAATAATCTGGAGAAGTTTACGCTTTGTCTCCCTATCAAAAAAAGAAAAGAAATTGTTAGTGAACTGCAGCTATGCAAATAACAATGGACTATCAGGTTAAAAAATAGAAAAGAATTATAAGCGAAAAATTCATACCAATTTTAAAAAGAAATCATGCAGTTCAACATGTATGACCATATGTTACTGTATAACAATGATAAAACTGCCTTTTCAATGACATCAGAATCTCAAAAAAAGAGAATAAATTACAAAATGTCACACATACAACGGCTTTTTGCCGCTTGCCTACCCTCCTCCACCCGGCTCAATTGCCGCTTTCATACCCTCCTCCACCCGGCTCAATGCCGCTTTCATACCCTCCTTCCTCCCGGCTCCATGCCGCTTCCATATTCTTCCATAATCTATTCAATCTTCAATCTACTCTAAGTTCAAGGTTATCTAATCTAATGCTATATTCTTATCATTTGGCATATTCAATCTAATCTATTTAACGTAAAGTAATCTAATTTCTAGGTCATCTAATCTAATGCTACACTCATTCAATTCAATTCAATGTAATTCAATTCAATGTAATTCAATTCAATGTAATTCAATTCAATTTAATTCATTTCAATGTAAATCATTTCAATGTAATTCAATTCAATGTATACCAATTTAATTTCCAGGTAATGTAATGTAATGCCTCCTCATTAACCTTGCGTAAAGTTTCAATTCAAAACATTTAATATCAATTGCACATACATTTTTGCAAGTTAAAAATATTCATAATACCTGTTGGTAGACTACATTTCTAGTGTAGCATCTCTCTCTAACATAGCCTTGCTGTAAAGTTCTACAAACCTTTACTTTCACCGCTTCAAAGCTTCGTGTTCGTGAAAATGCAACATACAGTTGACCGTGACTGAAGCAAGGCCTTTGCATGTAAATACCAACCCGTTAAAAGTCTGACCTTGACTTTTGTTTATGGTTATTGCGTAGGACAAACGAAGAGGAAATTGTGTACGCTTCAGCTGAAACGGAAGGTTGGTATCATTGGGACATAATGTTACTCTAGGAATGAGCACCCGATTTCCAGCGGAGATACCCGTCAGCACTTCACAATCAAGGATATTCTCTCGGAGATTACGGATGACTAATCGGGTGCCGTTGCATAAACCGTCCTTCAACGATAAATTTCGCAGCAGCATCACTATACTGTTGACTTTCAAGTTCAAGCGGTGTGGAGGCATTCCAGAAGGAGTAAGCGAATTGATGAACTCCATCGGATACAGGTCAATCTCTTCTTGCTCATCAGAAACAACAGAATCGACACTAAAGTACGTGACTGTTTCACCTGGCATTCCCTGAAGAATCCGTTCGTTAATAACTAAAGCCTCATCATTCGTCGGTGTCAGAATTACACGACTCGACATATCCTCTCCTCCAACATCACTAAAAATAGGGTGGACGATATCATTATTTTCATGCACAACACATTCATTTGGAATTTCGATGGAGTCTTTAAATGGCTCATCCACTTTTTTCGGTATCGCTCCACTTCCTAATTCAAGTAGGAATTCTGCAAATCCCCTTTCCCCAGGTGCAGCTCTCATATTGGCATTTAGATGAAAGATTCGCACAATTGGCCACAAGACAGAGCTCTTGATGCATGCTTCCACTATCTGAGCTGGTCTGCCTCTTCTCACTATTGGAAGAGTCTGTCTAAAATCACCACCTAAAAGAACAACCTTTCCAGCAAAAGGCACATCACTATTACAGATATCTCTAAACATTCTATCAATAGCCTCAAGTGCATGCTTAGGAATCATACTTGCCTCATCAAATATTACAATATGCTGACTACGTAAAAAATCGGCATGCCTACTATTAGGCTTGACATTGCACGTTGAGTTGTCAAATACAGGAACAGGTAATTTGAAAAGAGAATGGACTGTCTTACCATTTTGTAACAGTGTTGCTGCAATTCCAGTCCACGCACACGTACTTACTGATAGGTTTCTTCCAATAACCTCGCGAATGATGTAATTGTATGTGAAAGTTTTACCTGTTCCACCGGGTCCATCAAGGAAGAAAATTTTAGCACTATTGTTGTCGTTTGTTACCACTGCATCTAGGACTGCGTCGGCAACAGCAAGCTGGTCAGCATTCAACGTGTTCCTCATGTTGATGGCTTCTTCCCTCATTTCATCAGCATTTGGTAGATCGTCTGCAATAGCTTGTTCAAAAGCAGGTAAATCAAAGTCAGTAACAACCCTACCAAATTGCTGCAAGACTTCCTGAATTTTACCAAGAGCTGACTGCTCTGCTTGTACTTCTGTCTGGTGTCTCAAAAAATCTTCAACCATGTGAGCACGGAAGCTTTCCCACAATTCAGCTGGATTGCTTGGTTCTCCATGGATCAGAATGAAGGAGAACGCTTTGCGAATTTTAGAGGGAGTTGCTGATGCAGCAAGTTCCTCCATGGTTCGTATCCACAAAGTATCGTCATCCAATAGTCCAAGTGCAATACACGCTTCCCTAAAAGATCTATATGCAATCCCATTAACAGTTCTAAGGTATTCAAAGGAAGTCGCACCAGGAACATGTAACAACAGCACACGTAAGAAATACCTTTCACCTTGCCGAATGCTAGCATTGTACATTCTACTTACAATTTTTTCTGCTCCACGCTGCCGTGTCACCCACTTATGTTGTCGTGTTTGAAACACGTAATGGTGGGGGATATCAGGATATAAATATTGACGTGCCCGTTCGTCAACACGATTTAATTTGAACCAAGCAGTTAACTTGGTGTGCTCTTGTCCTCTTTCCAGTGCTGCTTGTTCCTGTCCTTCTCTGAAAAAAATCTGCTGCTCATTTGGAAGGTGAACAGGAAGTCGTAAAATAGCATGACTTTGAGTGTGCATTGGAAAAGAGCATAAACGCCACACAGCTTCTGGAGCAGATACATACCTTGCATCTAAAAAGGTTTTGATTTCGTCATGATCTATTCGCTCATTGATTTCAATATGGGCAGTATCGTGTCCTTTGTAAATGTATTTGTACAAATACTTGACGCTTTTAATGGAAACACAGGCCTCGAGGTTTATATGTGCATTGTACTTTTTGCTGAGGAAAGGGTTGTATGGGACGATCCATCTGTTGTCAAGATCCATATTCCGAATTCGAACAGTTCTTCCGTCATCTGGTCGGTGATATAAAGGATAGCCATCCACATTTAAAACAGTTCCATTGTTGAACTGCTTCGGAAAATTTTTGCTGCACTTACCATCTTGCATACACGGTGAAGACACATTCAAATGGCCACACGGACCATGGACCATGCAAGATTTGATGATTTCGTAAAGTTCTGGTTCTTGGTCCCAATTTGGAATTCGTGCTGATATCAATGAATCAATGTCATCAGCATTGTGCAACTTAAATTCGGTGCCGAGATGCAACAGCATGTGCACATGAGGTAGCCCCCTTTTCTGAAATTCTATAACATCCACCTGTGCTACAGATACACCTAGAACAGAATCTTTTATAATATCGTTTTTAAGAGCTTCCAACTTCAATTTGAATACTCGTGTAACCAGATCTGGCCTATCTGATGGAGTTTGAACAGGCAAAAGATTTTGAACAATTTCAGGCCATTTAGGATTGCATGTAAAAGTTAAAAATAAATCTGGTTTACCTTTTTTTGAAACTAATGCCATAGCATCTAGGTACAATTGGTGCATATTTCTCGGTGAACCTGAAAAGGTAGATGGCAATACAACGATATTACCGGCACGGAGGTTTCGTTCATGGGCAGCTTCCTCCAAATAGTCCATCAAGCCTGTGTAGCTATCCGCCCGTAATTGTTCTTGGTTCTGGCGTATGAAGTCGAGTCTCGCTCCCTCCACTTTGACATAGCTGTCAACAACAAATTGTTGAAATAGTTTTCCAGCTAAATGTAAAGCAGAAAATTCACGTCTAATGGCAATACGATAAATGTAATACTGCAATTGTGTAATTTTATTCCGCCTGTCAGTCGCATGCTGTTGTACGTGATTCATGTTCGGACTCCATCCAGGATCACCTCTAGGAAAAATTATTGGATACATCATGGAGTCAATGTTTGCCGACATGTAAGAAATATTTCGCAAGGGCTGATCTCTTGGATACACTACAATATTTCTACCAGCCGGAGGCGCACCATCGTTACCTACAAAAATTGCTGCGACTTCTTCGTGATGTGGAGCATTGTATCTCCTCCTGTCTTCACCTTCACGCATATACATACCCACTACCGAGGTTGGTCTATTTTCTAAGAACGCCCTTTCTTCTTCTTCTCGTTCGACCTGAGCCAAGTTACGATATGCTGCGGCATAAGGTGAAACTCTATTAATGACCGTTTGTATTTGCCCCATCAAGTCTCTGTTGCAATCTGCATTGGAAGGGTTTTGCATACGCATGTCAAGCGAATTAGCAGCTTCGATAATATACAGTTGGCTAAACATAGGCACTTGGTTTTCATTAGCATGCAGGGCTCCATACCTATGTAGCAGTTGTCCACATATCCTAAAACATGGAGGCCCATTTCCTGGGGGCGGACGTAAATTAGCTGACAGAGAAGCAAAACTAAATGCATTATTATAAACTCTAATACACTTACGGAAATGTTTACCCAGTGCAGAATCATTAAGTAAAAGATTCCTTAACTCAGGCGGATAATCTAATAAATTTGGAAGTTGTACCTTTCCATTTGTGCAACATTTAAAATTAGTTTCACTGTCGAATTTGACTGCTCCACAATGTTCACATAAAACGTTAAATTCACCTAAAGAATGAATGTCAGGTAAATTATTGTTTTCAATATCAATCCGTGCAGCATTTAAAAACCGAGCCCTGCGCATTCGTCTGTTTCGGACATATGCTCTTTGGTGTTGTTGAGCATCGTATGCACGTGGAGCAGCAGCTTGGTCGGGTTGCTCATTTTCTCTAAGCAATTGTTGACGTTGAGCTTGTGCTTCAAGTCGAGCAGCTACTTGATCAGGTTGCTCATTTTCTCTAAGCAATTGTTGACGTTGAGCTTGTGCTTCAAGTCGAGCAGCTACTTGATCAGGTTGCTCGTTATCTCTTAGCGACTGTTGTCGGTGGGCTTGCGCTTCAAGTCGAGCAGCTACTTGATCAGGTTGCTCGTTATCTCTTAGCGACTGTTGTCGGTGGGCTTGCGCTTCAAGTCGAGCAGCTACTTGATCAGGTTGCTCGTTATCTCTTAGCGATTGTTGTCGGTGGGCTTGCGCTTCAAGTCGAGCAGCTACTTGATCAGGTTGCTCGTTATCTCTTCGCGCCTGTTGTCGGTGAGCATGCGCTTCAAGTCGAGCAGCAACTTGCTCAGGTTGCTCGTTATCTCTTAACGTCCGCTGTCGGTGAGCTTGCGCTTCAAGTCGAGCAGCAACTTGTTCAGGTTGTTCGTTACCTCTTAACGACTGCTGTCGGTGAGCTTGTGATAGGAGTCGAGCAGCAACTTGTTCCGGTTGCTCATTAGCCCGTCACTGTCTTTGAAGTTGTGCATCCCTCTCCCTTCTCAATTGAGCACGAATCTCACTTTGATTTGCACGGTATCTCCTTTGTCGTTCAGCATTTCTAATGCGACGACGTTGTTGAGGGTCATCAGCAGGGGGTTGTTGTTGTTGTTGCCGTGCATCAACTACATCTCTATCAAATTGTGATCTAGGCAATGCAAACCTTTGAGGGATTCCATAGTCATGATCAGAATTCATAACTCGTTGAGAAAAAACTCAAACAAAAGAACAATCTATACACAGGAATGTATATCTAATTTTTATTATCACCACAAAAATAAAAACACAACAGGCCTTGTGTTTTTTTTCAGTTTACCTAGCTAAATAGACAACAATAAACAAAAAAGCAAACACAACTTTCCTTTGTTGTCTTTAGGCAAACGAAATGATCGTATTTTCTAAACTTTCTTCACTTTCTTTTCGCGCGAATATATGAACCAAAAGGGTTCAAAGCAAACCTGATCAGTTTCCAATTGTTGCCATGACATTGAACGGGGGTTAACAAACGCTTAAAACCTTTTCACTAAAGGTCATTCTTAAGTATTGTGGAAATATTTATAGATAAATTCACTTATATTACTCATGTACATATATTCCAGTTAAAAATAATACAATTTTATGCAATTATTGCTATTTTTTAGAAGCCATTTTTTTACGTTTATACCCCCTAATTTTCTTCAGATTCTCCGTTGCAGATCCCCGATTTCTTTCGAAGCGAAATCTACCATTTTGCGTGACTTACAAACAAACGCACAAACAAACAAACAAACAAACAGAGAATCGGCTATTAATATATAGATTTAGTAGCAATTTTTGGATGTATTCTGGCTATATCAGCTTATCTCTTTTCTCCCTACGTATGTTGTATTTTTTTTAACTTTTAGATAAGATATGAGCTTTAATTTCTAAGTAATTATTATTGTGATATTTATATTTTTCATTCTGAGGAGATCAATATAGAAACTTTATATATTAGTTTGTGCTGCCCAAAGGATATGTTGGTTACCGCCAGTATACACAATCTTTTTATAGGATTCGTTATATTTAATGTGGTTAAATTAAAGTTTCATATTGTGTCGATGCACTTTTTTGGAGTACGTGGGTGGCAAATATCCAGTAACAATCATTCAGCTTATTCGTACTAAAAAACAGATCTCCGCGATAGCATAAAGAAAAGCCCCTTTTTATGTTATGGTAGGCTGACTTTCTTGACGAACATTGTCAGTTGTATTAATATTTTTGTTTATTTAATGCTGATGCTTCTCGAGCTGAATGATGTGACTGTCTTAGTTTTGCAGGACTAGTGTGCTAGTGTTGCATTTTTGTGGCACTTTCAGCAGCAAAGCTTGCAGAAATCCTTCTGCCCGGTAGGGCATCTTGTTTCATTTTCAACTGATAGACCAATTCCAAAAACAGTCAGGAAAACAAAAGAAACTTAAACACAACCAAATTTGAACACAACTAACTACTGTAGAATCGTAAACAGTAGGTAAATAAAATTATTGAGTTTTATCACAGGCTGACATGGGGGTAGAAACCTATTAAGGGTCTGTAAGAACATAATGTTCATTTGTTGTTGTTGCTTAATAAGATCGTTTGTTTGCTTTTGTTGATTTAATGGCAATGATTGGAAATTTTGCATTTCCTGCTTTTTTATTTCAATCTCTTGTTTCCTTAGTTCATTTTCCTCTTTACTTTTTTCACGTAAAAATCCTATAGTATCACTGGAGGATCTCCTTTTCTTTGAAAACTCATCACTTGAGTCACTCCATTCCCCTTTCTTGCCTTTGACTGACCATATGTTTCTAAAGAGCTGAAACGTCAAAATCTTTCAAACCACGTTCGCTACGGAACGCAAAAATTTCAAAGTGGAGTGTCCGCGGAACTGAGCATGCGCATTTGCTCAAAAATCTCGAAATCGCATTGCCGTTGCCATTGGCGTCACAAATCGCAAAGTCCCTACTATATCTTCAGCCCCCCTAAAACAAAAAAGCTTCTGTGGCCCATGTATAGTAACAACTTCTGTCCAAAATTTGAACAGCAAGGATTCTTTCTCTAATACATGTTGCCTCTTATCATGTTCACTATTGAAATATTCTTACTAATATTATTTCTGTTTAGATGCTAAAGATCCCAGAAGTTGTGAGTTATAAACTGTTTTACATAAAACATCGTATTAGTCTGTTGATCTGTGTTGAATCTGTGTAGAATGTACTTTAGTAGACGTAATATTTATACTGTTTCTTTTTTATATTATAGCAACAAAATCTACCCAAAATTTGAAAAGTAAGGATTTTTTTCCCTAACACAAAATTTCTGATAAATATCAATTGAATTTGTTTTTGGATATCACAAGTCTCAGCCTTAATAGCACATTTTTCATTTATCTGTGTGTTAATCTCTTTAATTAATGCCTCACTTTCTTATTTAGAAGCACAAAAGCCGAAAGGAGCTACCAACCATAAGTAGCACAAATATTTCTGATAAAACTCAATTGAATTTATTCTTGGAGATATTAATTCTCAGCGCCAATAGTATAATCTATCAATGTGCTAATTCCTTTATTTGATACCTACTAATTATCTTAGTTAATATATTAATTCATTAGTAATCATTTTTTGTTCTTACATTATAGTGACACAAAAAGATTTCGCACAATATAGTACAACCCACCCAGGACCGCGTTCTAACCGCGCGTTCTGGTTGTGGAAAACACAGACCTCTCAAGTTTAAAAATTCCAAAGCGGGAGGTACAGAAATTTTCGAAAGTGAATTTTTCAAGATAGCGCTAATTGGAGTTCTATTGACAATCAAATAGGCTATTTATTTTCTAGTTTAAATTACCAGTATTTAAAGTTGCTTGAGCGTCGTGATGCTCTCCTTTCCGTACGCTACACTGCGAACTCAGCATTTTTGCTGCCATTCCAGCGCAAAGCTCGGTTCGATTAAAAGCCCATAACTGCACAATTACATAACTGCAGGGTGAATAAAAAACGTCACATATAATGGTGGTAACTAGTTAGATCCACAATTAAAAAACTCTTTTTATACCATAGTGAGTTAAATCCTGCTTAAGACCATGTTCACATGTATCGGATAGATATCATTTCGGAACAATTTCCATACCGGATAGACGTTTCGTTCACATTGTTCCGAAGCTATCCGTTATTAAAATTGAAATGATTCCGTTCCGCTGCAAAAAGTGAAATGATTTCGTTCCGATGCCGGAACAAAAGCTATCCGATACGTGTGAACATAGTCTAAAGGAAAGCCTACCTTATTGCTAGCCTATACCCAGCCTGACACGCATGATTCGCGGTAGGCTAAGATCGAAACTATTCAAAGTGTAGCGGCTGCTGTTCATTCGAAAATAAAATGGCGAAAGGACACGATGAATAGTTAAATGAGGGATGCACTATTAAGTACAAAACAATATGAAATGCGGGTGACTTTTCCTTTCTCAAAATAGGTGGGAGTAAATTTCTTAATGCGGGTGACACCCGCTCAATGCGGGTGACTTGAGAGGTCTGAAAACATGGGGGCGCGACCACGAAGGGTTCGTCCCCCTATAAAAACTTTATTCCCAGATATTCCGGGTTAAGCACCAATTTTTTTGTAGAAAATGTCTATTTTAGATAGTTGAGTTTTTATATGGTATGGAACTACCATACATTGCGCTCAAACTTTTTCATTAATACTAATTTTCTTCATTTTGGAAAACATTTTTGGTTGGAAGAAAAATGACATGAGTGAGCTATTCACGTGAATGGCTGATTAACATCCATTGCCCATAACGTCGCTAGATTTCTTAAAAACTGCAGTAGGAGATTTTTTTTGTCTTCTTAGCTCCATTCTATTATACAAGGTTTAGAAATTCTGATTTACCATAGAGCTTCCACTAACAAGAAATGCATTGGTTGTTTAATAAGTTATTCACGGTCACTGTACGGTAGTTCCATACCATCGTTATTTATGTTAATATTTGTTGTTTTTAGTTAGAATAGAAGTTGTTACATACTTCCTTTGATCTTTATTTCACTATCCTGGAGCCTGTTTTGTGAAGTGACATTACCTATTATAGTTTAAAATATCTTTGCCATTTGGAGAGATTACAATGTGAAGATAATAGACCATTATATGGAGTATGCTGTCAGCAGAAATGGAACAATTGAAAACTGGTCTAGGAACGAGGGAACTGTAAAAAAAAATTAATAAAATCACATCTTCTTTGCTGACTAATAAAATTGATTAACTGCTGACACACATTTCTCTCGATCTTATAATAAATCATTATCTTTAATGAGAAATGATTTGAATGAAATAGATTTAGGGAAAATCGTTCATTATCTTAAACTTACATTAATTCAGATTATTTATAGTTACTAGTATCCCGGGTAAAACCTTTTTACCGAACTGAACTTCGAAAACATTAGGTCAAATCCACCATTCCCGTGTACGTACCCCATGACGAAAAAATAAATCATGGAATCGCAACTCAAAAGTGTACCCATGTTGTAGAGCTTGAAAAACTGAGCAAAAAAATGTATGGCATTGTTTCGCTACGACCAACTGTTGCAGAGATATCATTGGTCAAAGATTGTGATGACGTCATATCCGCAGTACCAAATAAAATTTAGGACCAAATATTGCGTCACTCCATTACTCGTGTCACCGACCCTAAAAAATGTCAGTTATCGCTATTGGCTCTCGAGATATTTCCCTAAAAACGTCGCGTTCAATTGGGGATGTAATGCAATGATCCCCCGTGATCATAAAAAAACTGACGTCAAATGATGCCACGTGCTTTTGGAATGATCATGAAAAAAGTGTCTCTCGCCTCTACGTGGTTTTACGCACACATAAGAGGACGATGACCGTAAATTTAAACTAAATATATCACTCTCTAAAATAAAAGTGGGATGGACAATCGCGGATTATTATAATAAGATAGTATATGACTATGTTGCGATTGAAGTCAACTTGGTGTTGGTAGTTCACCTTGCCAGTATTCTGTGGATAACCGTATCTGCTGTAGTCTAGGTAGCGTTGTGAAGGTAACTGTGAATGGAAGTTTAGTTCGTTAAATTGACATATATTGTCGGCTACACATTTCGGATTTTAAATTCAATCTTATCTTTATAAATTTTTTAAGATTCTTTTGGATTCTTTGGTTTCTCTTACAAATGCTATCATATCATGAATCCCTAAAAATTCATTTTCCAGAAGATCTGAAAATTCAAACTACGTTCAAAGATGCAATGCACTCGCTATTCACCGAGAATTATTATTTCCAAATGCATTGGAAGACTGTTAATGAAGTCCATAAACACTTTTGCAAAAGTGATTAAAGATAACCTTTATTTGGTTTATTTATTTATTTGTTTATGCTATCTTAGGTGTAGTATTGTCAACACTTTTTCATTAGAATTTATGTTTCTGCTGAACAATCTATGACATTTTTTGCTCATCCTTACAGTCAGCATTTTTGAAATTAAAACCCGTACAAATGTTTCCTGGATTAAAGCCATCCCATATATTTTTTATCAGTTTTTACAGCCAATTCCTTAATTTAATTTTTCGTGAACTGGACGCATGTTGAACATGGGTGGCGAGCCTGGGCGGTTAGTTATATACGAGGTCACGTGGCAAGATGACGTGTAAAAATAAATTCATTTTTAAGCTTTTATTATGAAGAATTCTATTATGAAGAATTCTTTTGTGACACATGTCCACTGTGTCCTCGCCTTTGACTTATTATGACACTCAGTTGCTAATAATTATCTGGTTCAATGGAAGCACAAAGATATCTTGACCTAAGAAATTGGAAGTTAATGCCCGGTAGAGATATATCAATATCACCTTCATGTATATATTTACTTTGTATCGTTTTAGTCAAACATTAACTTACTTAAATAGGAAAACCTTTGGTTATGATTTATGTTTGACTTTATGATCGACTAACGACCTTGATACTTGGCTGAATACAACTAGCAACTCTGCTATAACTGGTCACCAATCCGGAACCTAGACACACCCAACTTGCAGCTCTGCTATTACTGGTCGCCAATCTGGTACCTGGACACACAACCTGCAACTCTGCTATCAATCCCACTGACATCCCTGCCATCGCTGACCACGCTCTTACTGGTCCAGCCCAACCGGCAATACTCTTGCCATGTTAGCTTACAACATATCGAATTAGTTATTATTATTAACCACTAGCCGCCAAGGCGGCGTCGCTCGCCGCCCATATTCACCTGCTCTGTGTATCACTGTATCAATTAACGGCAAATTACTTTATAAACGGCTCATACAACTTGGAAAAGATTCGAAGTCACAACCTCTGGTGTGCAGTCAGTGTTACATCAGTGTTACATTAACTATTTTTCAGGTTTTTCATTATGTGTGACTTATTTATTTTTTAAAACCAATCGTTAATCAGTACAACAACAGGCACGGCGCCACTGGGGGGGCTGGGGGGGCGGAAGCCCCCCCACATTTTTGATGAGTTAAAAAAGATTTTTTCACTGTTTCATTTTCACAACAAACAAAGCAGAAAACACGATCGATCGTGCACAAAAATCACTCATTCCGAACATCGTCATGATTTGTAAACTGCTTTTGGTTAACCCAGCAACAACAGCAACGCTCCTTTTCGCTGGCCAGAAGAATCAAAACATGGCTCCGATCCAAAATGATGGCAGCTCGTTTTAACTCAACAGCTATTTTACATGCTCATAAGAACCTTACTGATTCTTTAGATTTATCTAGCGTTGCAAATGAGTTTGTGAGCAAAAATGATAGCAGGAAATATATCTTTGGTACATTTTAACTCTTGAGTTTTATTTCATATCATCTGGTGCAAAAATCTCTTCCATATAATTAAATAAAGTGTCTTTATATTTATTTGAATAAGTCTGGGGAATGCGTTTTTAGATGTTCAAGAGGGTGCAATTTCAAAATTTTCTTCGCGTCGGACCCAACCATGGTGGGTCCTCCTACGTCACTATACCGAATGTTAAGCCCCCCCAAATTCAATTTGTGGCGCCGTCTCTGAACAATGCATTCAAAACGTAGGAAGAACTTCCACTTTTTATTAGCTTTTGTAAAAAAGCTTTTTTAAAAAAGTTACGCGCTCAAACATGGGTGCTATCAAACAGGTCGAAAATGGTTTCTCTTCTTAAAATGTTCACACGGGAGGAGAGAAAAAATGCACGTGCTAAATGAATAAAGAGAATAAAAAAACGTTCGATCAGATTAAAATAGATTAAAAGAAATCGATTAAAAGAAATTAAGACAACTATTACGACAAAAGCAAAAAAAAAAAAAACATTTTGTTTTTATATGATACTCTTTTTTTACCTATCGGTTTTTAAACATTTTGATTGCTCAAAAAAAAAGTTCACCCAGTCAGGCAAGAGTTAGTGGCAAACCGAACATATGCTGCCACGTTCTGCCACTGCTGCTTTTTGTACAAAATGTTTAATCAGTTAGTTTCTTTGTATTAAGTTAATGTACTGTTTTCAAAGCCAAGTCAACGTGGAATATAAAACTAACAATAATGATAAAAACACAACGTTATTCCTATTAGTTCATCAGCCAAAAAAAGTCACGTTCGATTGGGTTTGCAATGTATTTGCTTCGAACACAAAAAAAGAAATAATTTCGCTCACAACTAAATCTACCATTTTGCGTGACTTACAGACAAACAAACAAACAAACAGACAGACGGAGAATCGGCTATTAATATATAGATACAGGTTTAGCGTTTCTTACCTACTTATTTCCCTGTTGCGTCCCAAGATTCTGTGTCTCATCTAACCTGGACCTCCAACAACCAGAGAGCTCACCTGTCAAGGCATAAAGGCTACACCCCTACGCATAAAGTTAGCCCCAAACCATATAGGTTAGAGAGTTCCTATTTCACACAATCGGCACACTACTACCATGATTGTGGTTGCATGCCCATACCCAGGGTGCGACTATTCAACAGTAGATGCAGACGCTCAATTAGCATCTACTCTCCTCCAAATCCACGCTTCTGGCAATCATGCTCAACAACAACAGGCACCTGGGGCTCGCGACGCCGCTCGAGTTGAAAAAGTCAGGTGACCAACAATAACAACTGGAGGTTCCAGCGAAGACTGGTCATATTTCAATGTTTGATGGCAAGACTATGTCACTGCAACAAAAATCACTAGTCCCGAACTGGTCATTCAAGTTCTCGAGTGCTGTGACGAAGAACTACGCAAAGACCTGACACGTCTATCTGGTGGAACGTTAACTGGAAGACCACAAGCTGACGTGCTAGTAGCCAGCAAAAGCCTTGCGGTCAGGGAAGAAAATGCGATGGTTGAAAGAGTGACGCTACATGAGATGCAACAGGATCGTGAGGAACCAATAAAATCCTTTGCAGCCCGCATTAAAGGACAAGCAAACATTTGCAAATACACACTCACCTGTCAATGTGGACAAGAGATCAGCTGCAGTGACAAAATATTACGTGACGTGGTTGTTCAAGGACTTTACGACAACGACATCCAACTCGACCTCCTCAGTGACCATAACCAGGACATGTCACTTGAAGAGGTCCTCCAATTTGTTGATAAGAAAGAGGCTGGTCGCCATCCTGCCAACAAGCTAAATGACTCACAGGTGGCTGGCATCAGTCAATACAAAAGAAACCAGCGAGAAAAAGTCAAAGATGGACCATGTGACTACTGCGGAAAGAAGGGTCATGGCAAGAACTCCTCATCGGGCATTAGAAGGACAAAGTGCACAGCATTCAACAAGAATTGTGACTACTGCCAAAAGAAACACCATTTGGCAGCAGTATGCAGACAGAAGAGCAAGGCGACCACTGAAACATCAGCATTGGAGTCCTTCCTGTGTGCAACATCGAACACCACCAATGCACTGTCATCATCCACTGCCCTTGACCACCACCTCTACACTGACACAAAATGGGTCAAGAAAGAATCCCAGCCACAACCAAACATCAAGCTGACTGTCTCCGTGGCAGTCGATGACTACTCAAGACTGGGCTATGAACTTGACAAGATGAAGACCAAAACGTCCACCTTTCAAGCAATGGCAGACACCGGATGTCTGAGTTGTGTTATTAGCACCAAACACCTACAAAGACTTGGTCTCAAGGATGAAGATCTGATACCAGCAACGATGAGGATAAGGGCAGCAAACAACAGTTATATACCGATCCTTGGAGCTACCGTCCTCTGCATAAAGGAACGTTCTGCCAACGGCGATACGAAAGAAACAAGGCAGGTAGCGTATGCATCGGACGCAACTGAGAAGTTCTTCCTCAGTAAACAAGCCTGCGTGGAACTTGAGATCATCTCGAGGACCTTCCCTACCATTGGAGAGGTTGGCACAATTCAAGAAGAAGAGGACCCTGACGATGAACAGCCGGTTACACCTGGTTTGAGCTCAGAAGTATCTTCCGCATTGTCCCAAGCCCCGAACAGTGCATTAACATCAAACTCCAAGGGCATATCATACTCCTGTGCCTGTCCCCATACACTGGCAAGATGACGTTAAAGCCAGACTTACCAAGATGTTAGACTGGGGGTGATAGAAGTTGTCCCAGTTGGAGAACCAGTAACCTGGTGCCACAGAATGGTGGTCTGTGCGAAGAAGGATGGCACACCCCAGAGAACTGTAGACTTCCAAGCACTTAATACAAATGCAACCAGGGAGACCTATCAGCATCTTACAACCTTCATTACCCCTTGGGGAAGGTACAGGTACAAAGTCACACCCCAAGGCTACGTCGCTTCTGGTGTCGGGTACACCAGGAGGATGGATGAGATAGCCTCAGATGTCCCAAACAAGACAAAGTGCGTTGATGATTCACTCCTTTGGGCAATCAACATCGCAGTTAGCTTCTACCAAGCTGTTGACTACTTGGATTTGTTGGGGAAAAACGGTGTCACACTCAACCCACAGAAGGTTCAATTTGCTGAAGATTGTGTCACATTTGCAGGCTAACCCTCGACAGCGTTAAACCCTGTAGAAGATTCTTTGAGGCAATTGAGGACTTCCCAACCCTACGCAATATCAACGATGTTCGATCTTGGTTTGGCTTGATAAATCAAGTGTCATACGCATTCCTATCTGCTGAAACACTCCAACCACTCAGACACCTCCTTCACCCAAACACACCCTTTGTGTGGACCAAACAAATAGACAAGACGTTCAAACTATCCAAACAAATCAGCATCAGTCAGATTGAAGAAGGTACCAGAATCTTCAAGAAAAACAAGCCAACCTGCTTAGCTACTGATTGGTCCAAGAAAGGTGTTGGATTCTGGCTCTTACAGAAACACTGCCGGAGTAACAGTTCGAAGCCTGGATGCTGCTGTGACGGATGGAAGGTCGCACTAACCAGCAGCAGATTCACCAACAAATCTGAGCCAACTACTATCCAATTGTTGGCAAAGCATTAGCGGTTGCTGACTCACTGGAGAAAAAGAAAAACTTCACCATTGGCTGCACAGACCTGCTTGTGAACACCGACCACAAGCCCCTTCTAAAGATCTTTAGCGATAGATCTTTGAATGACATGGCAAATCCTCACCTGAGAGACCTCAAAGAGAAGACTCTTCCATTCAAATTTGCCATTACTCATGTTCCCGGTCTGAAGAACATCATCCTGAATGCCTACTCCAGATACCCAGTCGGCGATGCACCCGAAGACACAGAGGATGAGGAAGTCAATGAAATCATGTCCATAGGAACCGCCTTCCAAGCAATTACTTGGGACATGGTTAAGGTTGTCACACAAAGCAGTGTACCAATGATGCACCTCATCAAGGTGTGAGAAGATGGATTCCCAATCAGAAGAGATGACCTCCCACGAGATATTCAACAATACCATCAGTACAGAAACGATCTGCATTACGCTGACGGAGTGGTGCTGTACAATGATAGAATAGTCATCCCGCCATCATTGAGAGACCAAATTCTCGACTCCCTGCATGCCGCCCACCAAAGCAGTGGCATGATGTCATCTCTTGCTAAATCATCAGTATTCTGGCCTGGAATCAGCAAAGACATGCAACGACAACGTGATGGTTGCAACGCTTGTAACATAAATGCCCCATCTCAACCAAGCCTGTCCCTGTACCCTATTCCATCTCCAGAATATCCATTTCAACTGATTTGTGCGGGTTCTTCCAACATGAAGGCCAGCATTACCTGATAACCGTCGATAGATACTCGAACTGGCCCACCATTGACCGCGCCCATGAAGGATCAAAAGGATTGATTGATTGCCTCCGCAGACAATTCTCCACCTTCGGTATCGCTGATGAACTGACTTCAGATTAAGGGCCTGAATTCAAATCACACGGCACCTCCACTTTCCTGCAGGACTGAGGAGTTTGCCAACGATTTTCTTCGGTGGCATTTGCACATTCCAACTGTAGAGCAGAGATTGGTGTGAAGACAGCAAAACGACAAATCACTGAAAACACCGGCCCTAATGGTAATTTAGACACAGACAAGCTGCAGAGGGCTATGCTACAATACCACAACTGTCCAGATCCGACGACTGGCTGATCACCCCCAAAGTGCTTCTTTCGGAGACCTGTCAAGGATTTCATCCCAATTCAACCTGGGTGCTTCAAACCCTATCCCACATGGGAAGACACACTGAACAAACGTGAAGAAGCTTTACGCCATCGCCCCATGCTTGCATCTGAACGATGGTCTGAACACACCAAGCAACTCCCGCCACTCAAAGTAGGTGATCACGTCCGAGTCCAAAATCAACGAGGGATGCATCCACTCAAGTGGGACAAGACTGGAAGAATCGTTGAAGTCCACCAATTCGACAAGCACACTGTACAGATGGATGGATGCGGCCTACCAACCAATCGCAATCGCCGATTCCTGTGGAAGTTTATCCCAGCTGTCCAAACAGACGTCATCAGACAATCGATTCGAGACTTCAAGAGCATACAGCCAAGGAGAACAGATGACTGGTTTCTTCCCTAAACACACTGCATATTTATGTTATTTACTCTAACAAGGCTAGGTGTTCAGGGATTAAAAGATACTTAGAATGAATACTGCCAATTTTAAGGCCAGGGTCATTCCTTGTCAAATCACCAGATTATTCCATGTCAAATCAACAGATTTTTTTGGATTTATGTAACTCAACCCCTAGAAAATGCATGAAATTTGGCATGTGAGTTCTTTTTGGTAGTATAAACATGTGTACCAAGTTTCAGTTCTTAAAGTTAAGTGGTGTCCAAGATATCGAACATCAAAAGTTTGCTGATTTTGTCCAATTTCTCCTAACGTTCTACTTAGTAACCACCTTAGCAACACTTAAATGTTAATAACTGCTGACCTACACGTGCTACAGAGCTGAAAATTTGCAACTGTATAATTTTTTGGGTGGGGAATCTGAAAATCATGATTAAAAGACACAAAAATAAATAGTTTTAGAGCTTTTGTCTTTCTAAATTGATCTATTAGTGATCTCTTTAAAAGGAATTTTCTCAAAAAAAAGCATAACTTTCTAGAGACTGTTGCTCACTGTGTCAAGAATTATCTTGTTAAGAGTCTAGTCATGGCATCTACTTCAAAATGTTCTATTGGTATATATTCAAATGAAGAATGCCATAAAACTACACATACTAATAACATAGGAATTAAAAGTATTGGTTTATATTCGGATGATGATCAGTTAGTATTGAAACTTAGAACTGGTATCAAAACAACACCGCAAGATATTTGTTTTCATCATGAAAAGACATTTATGTTGAAATATCCTGCGTTCCAACTTAAGTGCTGTGATCCATTTTCATTACACAAAAAGCCTTATGAAGCCTTATGAAGCTTAGGCCTGATGATTATCTCCATATTTGTAGGTACACTTCATGAAATAAAATTGGAGTTTTTTCATACCATGAAAAAGAAAAGACTCTGTTTGATTCCTGGGAAAAAGATGTGTTCAAATTGCTTCACTAGATTTTCAAAACTTAACGCAAACGACCCAGTTGCATATACTGAAGATGTTGATGATGTTGATGCTGGGAAGATTGAAAGAGAGATTCTGGTCCAGGCTAACAAAATGGATATAGATGAGTGCTTTAGCTCATTAAATTTGTCACCTACTAAAGTTCATGCAATACCTTTTCGCAACAGAAAAAGTCTTGGCAAAAGAAAGATCTCCACTGGAATTTTCAAACTGGAAATTTCAAAGTTTTATGATTTACGACCAAAATGGTGTATCCTTCCTGGCACATCTGGAACACATTCTGTTTGTGTGTGCACCTACCACCAGACAATGAAGCTGATTGTTGCGCCGCTCAACATTTCATACAAAGAATTGTACACACACATTGTTTGTAATTTTGAAAATAAGGAATGCATGATACATCAATGCCCAAATTGTCCCAAAAGTTCTGAAAATTTGGAAACAAAGTTGTATGAATTAATTGGGGATTATGATGACGAAACAGAAATTGAATTTAACCAGTGGACCAACGTAGATAGAACCAATCTAGTCACCTTTCGAGAAACGGTGCCTCAATATATTGCTTTAATTGTAGAACAACTACAAAAACTGACTGCACATTCTTTTATTTCCAAATGTCAGTCAAACTATTTACGATTAGTTAAAGAGAATTTGAGAGAAACGGAAGCAGTAATACTCGGTGATTTTGCTGAAAACTACAACTTCGTGGTACAGGATGAAGTACAAGGATTTCATTGGAACAATCTCCAGTGTACACTGCATCCTGTCGTTGTATATTTCAAAAGCAAAGACGAATTGAAGTCAATTTCGTATTGTGTGATTTCAGATGACAATAAGCATGATGTTGCTATGATGTACCAGGTGCAGAAACCAGGTGCAGATGTACTTTTCAGATGGTTGTGCAGGGCAATACAAAAATTGCAAGAATTTTATCAATTTATGCCATCATAAAACCGATTTTCCTATTGACGCAAAATGGGTATTTTTTGCCACAGGTCATGGCAAGCAACCTTGTGATGGAATTGGAGGAACAGTTAAGTGCTTGACTTCAAAAGCCAGTCTGCAAAATATAAATAATGCTTCCATCCTGAATGCAGATGACATGTTTAAGTTTTGTCAAGATAATGTGAAAGGCATTAATTTTAATTTTATTTCAACTGAGACACTGGTTACAGCCAGAGATCAGTTAGCAGACCGGTTTAGCAAGCAGTCACCATCCCAGGTGCCAGAAGCTATCATGAGTCCCACCCATTAAATGAATACAACATGAGTATGAAATACTGCAGAGATGACGAAGAATTTGCCACAACCTTTTCTTTCTCTCATACCGACACAAATAGTTTGGAAATGGTGAAATCATTAGATTTTGTGTGCTGTTTCTATGACCAAAAATGGTGGATTGGTTTAGCCCTCGAAAAAGATGAACAACAAAAAGATCTTCACATTAAGTTCATGCATCCTCATGGCCCTAGTCCGTCTTTTATGTGGCCTTCTGTTGAGGATGTTTGTTGAGTTCCATACAAACACATTCTACGCAAGATCGAAATTCCAACAACAAGTGGTAGATCATATACCATCAGTGAAAGAGATATGTTAGCCCTATATTGCATGATTTTTTATGCGAATGATTAAAAAATGTAATTTTTTCATAGAAATGATGTTTTGGGTCTCTGAAAACATGGTACATTAGAATTTTTTTCTTAGCACTTCCTAATTTTGGTTTTTAGTTGCTTTGAGGCAACAATATGCAGTTGAGATAATGTTAGTATCTACCATTTTCGCAAAAAACATCAATTTAAATACATAAAAAGGTACAGCAATGTTTACTGCAGGGTAAAAATACCAAGAAAAAAATTATTACGAAACTCTAAAAGAGACTTTTCACTGAAATCTTTGGTGGTACATAAGATAGTGAGCGTACAAATAAAAGTAAAAATACACTTTTTCCTATTCTTCACTGTAAATAAAGACAGTAAGTACTATACAAAGTGTGAAATATTCACTACAGTACATGTAGATCATAAGCTTTTAGTCCTTACAAATCATTCATGAAACTTTCGAAAGCAGTTTGATTTCGGTGTAAAACACAAATGAACTTTACACTTTTTGCAGAAAACTTTTGGTATTCCAGTACAACCTGAGTATTTGCAACGTTCTTTATTTTCAACAAAACAAGGAAAATGGCCAACATTATCTTTTCTTGTTAACGGTTCTTTCTTTTGGCATGGTAAAGACAATAAACAGAAGTAGATGGTCGTCCACGTTTACCCTTCACACTCTTACCAGCTTGGACTAGGCTTGCGACTTTCAATTTGAAGACACGTAGTTGAAAGATATCTTTCTTCGAAGCTTGAGCTTTTTTCATGTCTCTGCAATAGAGAATCCAGGCCTGTACTTCTATCAAATCAAAAAAGTGCCATAGAAGTCTATGGTACCACTTTTTTTATCGTACATGAATTGTGTACAAGCTCAACATACCATCAAGAAGGTCAACTCCACCCATAAACTTATTATATGTGGTTACAACAGACGGTCGTTCAACTTCAACCATGGTTTTTGTTTTCCTGTCCCAGTGGTTTACTTTTGTGATTGGGTTTACTGCCTCATAGCTAGTGAGCAATGTAACACCTCTGTTATCAAACCATTTAACAGCACGAAGCTCCACATTATAAACAGTTGCTACAGATATAGTAGTTGCTCCTCTTCCTTTTGATTTCAGTGCAGCATCTGTAGGAAGTTTGTTATTTGGAAGCCTATTCTCCCGGTCGCGATGTCACGTGACATTATTGGATATTTGGTAGCCATATTGGTTTGAGGGAAAACAACTTGTTGATGGAAAGACGAACACAACATGCCTAGAAGCTGTTGCGTACCTAATCTATATATTAATAGCCGATTCTCCGTCTGTCTGTCTGTCTGTTTGTTTGTTTGTTTGTTTGTAAGTCACGCAAAATGGTAGATTGAGTTGTGAGCGAAATTATTTCTTTTCTTGTGCGCGACATGAGTTCGAAGCAAATACATTGCAACCCCAATCGAACGTGACTTTTTTTGGCTGATGAACTAATAGGAATAACGTTTTGTTTTTACCATTATTGTTAGTTTTATATTCCACGTTGACTAGGCTTTGAAAGCAGTACATTAACTAAATACAAAGAAACTAACTGATTAAACATTTTGGACAAAAAGCAGCAGTGGCAGAACGTGGCAGCATGTGCGGTTTGCCACACTATCTCTTGCCTGACTGTCTGAGACGGGTGAACTTTTTTTTTTGAGCAATCAAAATGTTTAAAAACCGATAGGTAAAAAAAGAGTATTATATCAAAACAATTTTTTTTTTGTTTTTTTTTTTTTTTGCTTTTCTTTTAACAAATTAATTTCTTCTTTTAATTGTTAAGCGTTCTGATCAAACGTTTTTTATTCTATTTATTCATTTAGCACGTGCCTTTTTTTCTCTCCTCCGTCGTGATGTTTTTAAGAAGAGAAACTATTTCCCCCTTACGTTTGATAGCACCCATGTTAGAGTGCGTAACTTTTTTAAAACAAAAGCTAATCAAAAGTTGAAGTTTTCTCTCTCTACATTTTGAGTGTATTGTTACACTGATAAAAGATTGGTTTTATCAGAGGTTGTGACTTCGAATATGCTTCTGGTTGAACACAAGTTGTGCGAGCCGTTTATAAGGAAATTTGACGTTTATTGATACAGTGATACAGAGCAGGTGAACATCGGCGGCAAGCAACGCCGCCTTGGCTGCTAGTCTATATATTAATAGCCGATTCTCCGTCTGTCTGTTTGTAAGTCACGCAAAATGGTAGATTGAGTTGTGAGCGAAATTATTTCTTTTTTTGTGTGCGACGTGAGTTTGAAACAAATACAATGCAACCCCAATCGAAGGTGACTTTTTTTTGCTGGTGAACCGATAGACATAACGTTTTTATTATTATTATTATTTCAGTATTACAAATTCTCAGGCAATACAAGCCTCTACGAATCGTTCTTGTGTAATTTGTAATTTTGTTTTTATTATTATTGTTAGTTTTATATTCCAAGAACTACGTTGGCTTTGAAAACAATACATCAACTAAATACGAAACTAACTGATTTAACAGTTTGGACAAAAAACAACAGTGGCAGAACGTGGCAGCATGTTTGCCAGTGTATCCTAACCTATCCTTGCCTGACTGTCTTAGACGGGTAACCTTTGTTTCGAGCAATCAAAATGTTTAAAAACCGATAAGTAAAAAAAGAGTATCATGAAACAAAATATTTTTTTGCTTTTCTTTTAATAATTTAATTTCTTTTTTTAATTGTTATGCGCTTCAGATCGAATGTTTTTTATTCACTTAATTCATTTAGCACGTGCCTTTTTTCTCTCCTCCCGTGTGATCTTTTTAAGAAGAGAAACCATTTTCGCCTTATGTTTGATAGCACCCATGTTAGAGCGCATAACTTCTTTAAAACAAAAGCTAATAAAAAGTTGAAGTTTTCTCTCTCTACGTTTTGAGTGTATTGTTACACTGATAAAAGATTGGTTTTTCCAGAGGTTGTGACTTCGAACCTGCTTCTGGTTGAACACAAGTTGTACGAGTGGTTTATAAGGAAATTTGACGTTTATTGATACAGTGATACAGAGCAGGTGGACATGGGCGGCGAGCGACGCCGCCTTGGCGGCTAGTTTACAAATAATGCTCATAAAAATCTGGATATTAAATTTTATAAATTTCCAGCTGATCCTTAAAGAAGGAAGCGATGGGTGAACGCTATAAATCGTGCATTTGTCGACGAAGTTGGGAATGTGAGCAAAAGTAGACTTTGGTCACCAAAGTCGAAGTCAGTTTATGTATGCTCAAAACATTTTATTTCAGGTAGCTATAGACAAATTTTGATATTCACAGTTCTGGTATGTTTTAGATATTTTTTCTGTAAATAATATCTTTGTTTTAGGAGAAAAAGTTAATACAGAGATTCACTCAGATTACATTCCATCTTTATTTCCACAAGTAAAGCAAGTGAAAATGACTAAATCTGTGGTTTCTCCACACCGTTCTACCAGCAAATTAAAGCGCCACACACGTAGGGTACAAAGAACGAGTAGTGGTTAGTATTTTACTTGTTATATATTATTACTGTTTACTAATCATCAAATTTAATTGGGGGATTCAATCTGTTAGGTTAAACATTTATCACTTTAATTATAGGTGCTGGATCCAAAAAGAGAAAACTGAATTTTCGTTCTTCTGTAGCAGTTGAAACACCACCTGAACCAGCTGAAACACTATCTGAACCAAGCGAAACACCAACTGTACCAACTGCAGGACCATCTGGGCTTACAGAGGCAGTATCATTAAACAGTCCAGAGAGCTCAGTCTCAACTGTTACTCTTGGAAGTCCTGATGTATGCTTCTCCATTCTGTCTTCCCCGGTAGATGAATTGTATGAGATTCAACAAGAAAATCAAATTCTGGTGTCCAAAATCCACGATATGAAATCAAAGAATCTGCTTTGCTTCAAGAACTTGAAAGAGGGGGATTACTTTTTATTGACTGGTCTTGGAGAGACAACTTTGAAAGGGCTGACAAATTATCTAATGCTGTTCTCAGAAGAAGATCAACGACACACCCTAAGTCAGGAAGATCAGATATTACTTACGCTTGTAAAGCTAAGACATAATGTCACATTTGAATTGTTGGCCCATATCCGAGGAGTTGGGAAAACAACTGTTATCGACTGTTTCTGGAAATGGATTGACATTATGTATATGAAATTAAAGTTCTTTATAAAAATGGCTGACAGAGATAATATTTTTAAAGCTATACCCCCTCTATTTGCAAGGAAATTCCCAAGACTGACGAGTATAATTGACTGTTTCGAAATCTTTATTGAATCACCTCGAAATTTACTTGCTAGAGCACAATGTTACAGTCAATCAGGCACGGCGCTACTGGGGGGGCTGGGGGGGCTAAAGCCCCCCCCCCCCCACATTTTTGATGAGTTAAAAAAAATTTTTTCACTGTTTCATTTTCCCAAAAATAAAGCAGAAAACACGATCGATCGTGCACAAAAATCACTCATTCCCAACATCGTCATGATTTGTAAACTGCTTTTGGTTAACCCAGCAACAACAGCAACCGCTGAACGCTCCTTTTCGCTGGCCAGAAGAATCAAAACATGGCTCCGATCCAAAATGATGGCAGCTTGTTTTAACTCAACAGCTATTTTACATGCTCATAAGAACCTTACTGATTCTTTAGATTTATCTAGCGTTGCAAATGAGTTTGTGAGCAAAAATGATAGCAGGAAATATATCTTTGGTACATTTTAACTCTTGAGTTTTATTTCATATCATCTGGTGCAAAAATCTCTTCCATATAATTAAATAAAGTGTCTTTATATTTATTTGAATAAGTCTGGGGAATGCGTTTTTAGACGTTCAAGAGGGTGCAATTTCAAAATTTTCTTCGCGTCGGCCCCAACCATGGTGGGTCCTCCATGCATTGTACAGTTAAAGTCTTCATTTCATGCACTCCTTTGGGAGCAGTAAATTTCATATCAAAATGTTGGGGTGGCAAAGTATCAGATGTCCAAATAGTCAGAGAATCAGGTTTTACAACAACTCGATACCATATGCCTGGTGATCAGATACTTGCAGATCGAGGATTCACATTAAAGGAAGACTTTGCATTGAATTCAGGAAGTGAACTTATTATTCCTGCTTTTACAAGAGGCAAAATGCAACAGAAGTAGAAAGCACCCGAAAAATAGCTTCTGTTCGAATTCATATTGAGCGAGTAATAGGACTTATTCGAAACAAATACAGTATCATGAAAGGGATTTTACCAATTCCAGGGTGTCTAGCGGACCCTGAAAACCCTGAGGACCCTGAAAACCCTGAGAACCCTGAAAAACCCTGAATTTCGTTAGGGGGCCCTGAGAACCCTGAATTTTACCGTTTAATGCCAAGAGAAACCCTGAAAACCCTAAAAAATAGTGTACTGCACTTTCAAATTGCTATGCATTTGAATGTAATTTTGACAAGTGTTCATAATAAAGCTTTATTTTTCAGCTTCTTAAGTTGATTATTTCTAGTTTTTAATGGAACATTAGTTGTTAACATTTTTTTTCATTATATTTTTAGAAATAATTTACTGAATAATGATTTTATTGATATTCATGTATTATTTCTAATGTCTGTATTTTATAAAGCTGGTATGTTACATTTAGTGCTAAATAATGTCTAAATCACAGCATTCTAAATCAACATTTCAAGACAGTTGGTTCACCAACCTGAAGTATGAGTTGTGGATTTCAAAAGTCGAGTCATGCAAAAACAAAGCATATTGTAAACTGTGTCGAAAAAACTTTGAACTAACAACTGGAGGTTCAACGGCTCTTGATTCCCATCAAAAAGGCCAAAAGCATCAAGAACTTGAAAAAATACGAAAAAATGATGCAATTGGAACATTCTTCTCTGAAAAAACTGCAGCACCTACTGTAAGCAGCACACCCAAAGAAGGAGGAGCCCCAATTTCATCATTTGTCTTGGACGAAAATACACTCAACGCTGAGATAAGATGGTGTTTGAATGTTGTCAAATCACATCATAATTTCAGATCCTGTGATTCTTTAAAGAACCTATTTAAATCCATGTTTCCTGACAGCTCGATTCCTGAGGTATATGATGGAAACAAGTCTATAGAAGATCAATAGGCTTCTCATGTCATTTACTTATCTTACGTGACTTTTCTTTTTCAAAATTTTAGGTACATGATCATCTACGGCATCTCTCCAGCATTTAAACAACAGTTGAGAGATATGGTTAATGCTTCTTTGTGGTATAGTGTATCCTTTGATGAAAGTTTAAATGAACACCAATGAAAGTGTCAAATGGATGTGAATGTCAGGTATTGGAACAATGAAAAGAATATCGCAGAGACATCTTATTTTGACTCAAAATTCCTGTTGCGGCCAAATGCAGAGAATCTAAAGGATGATTTAATGGCAGCTGTTTCTGACTTGGATTTAAGCAAATTTCTTAACCTCTCTATGGATGGACCAAGGACTAACTGGAATGTTTTAAACATGGTCAATGATCACTTGGTAGAAAAAGGGTATAACAACAAATTAGAAATTGGCAGTTGTTCCCTACATATCCTCCACGGTGCCTTTCAGACCGGTGCAACTAAGTCAGATTGGGAAATTAATAAAATCCTCAGGGCAATTTTCAAAATATTCAATGAGTCACCTGCTCGTCGTGATGTTTATTTAAGAGAAGGAACGTCTTCTATATTTCCCTTGAAGTTTTGTGACACACGCTGGATAGAGGATAAAGCAGTGGCCGAAAGAGCTTTAGAAGTGTGGAGCTCAGTCCAAGCTACAGTAAAACATTGGGAAAGTCTTAGCAAATCATATAGACCAAAGAATAATACAAGCTATGAAACATTGGTGAGATATCATCAGGATTTGTTGATTCCAGCAAAACTGAATTTCTTTGCTTTCATTGTTGGAATTTTGAAACCTTTTCTGACAATGTTTCAAACGGACAGTCCTATGTTGCCATTTACGTATGAGGAGCTTTCTAAGGTTTTATATCGTTTGCTTCGGTTGATTTTTAAAAAGGAGAAACTTGATAAAGCCAAAGCATTGTCAAAAGTGATGAAAGAAGATTGGCTGAATGATAAAGGCAATCGTTTGGAAGAGTATTTGATTGATCTGGGTGCTGCAACCAAGGACGTGCTCTCTAAAGTTAATGTTGCAAACGAGAAAAAACGTAGCTTCAGGAAAGAGTGTATACATTTTGTACTTAACATTCTCTTAAAACTTCAGGAACGGTTACCAACAAGTTATGCCCTAGTGAGGAATGCATGTTCAGTAAGTCCAACCAACATGGTTAAAGAAGGTAACATGTCGAAAAGGTTTGTTAATTTGGCGGATTGTTTGTATTCGAAAAAATTCATAAAATCCTCTGTCGCTGACAATGCAGTACGATCTGTTTGTAAGGAAAGAAGTGGTGAAGAATAAAGATAAATTTCTTTCGTTTGACATAGGAAAAAACCGAGTGGATGAGTTTCTTCATGTCTATATGGGGAACAATGCTCAATATAAGGAATTTTGGATGATATGTAAACTAGTCTTTATCATGTCACACGGTCAAAGTTATACAGAAAGGGGCTTCAGCATCAACAAAGTTATCACTGATGTCAACATGGAAGAACAAGCGTTGGTCGGCCAGAGAATAGTTTATGATGTTTTGCAGAGAAGTGGGAAAGAAGTTTGGGAATTTCCAATAACAAAAGATCTAAGAAGGAGCTGCAAGCATGCCCACCAACGAAAAAAGTTAGATGATGAGAAAAAGAAGGCATCAAAATTAAATGATGACAGAATTCTTAAAAGAAAGCATGCAAAGGATGAAATAGATAATGTAAAGAAACGAAAAATCAACGTTGAAGAAGCTGTGAAGACTTTGCGTGAAAGTCTTTTCCATGAAGCCATTGCTGCGGATGGTAATAAGAATCATGTTGCGAAAGCTGCATCTTTTGCAAAGTCTCTAGTTGAAAAGGAAAAAACATTGGAAACCCTCAATATGGCCTTAGAAAAATTAGAAAAAGCATACGAATGTTAAATTAATTATCTTAGAGTATAGTGAATATAACATACATAGAGAGGATACTTTCAGTGAAAAATACTCACTTGTATAATTTGTATATTGGTAATGTATAGTCAGAGCTATTCTTGCGTTTTTAGTTTTTACATATTTATATTACAGGTTTATTCATATTTATGCTTACTAAATTTATGTTAGTCAGAGCTTTATTTGTAGTTGAAGTTTAATATATTTATATAAAAGAGTTGTTTCATATTTCTGTTTACTTCTTATATTAGTATGCAGGTTATTGTTATATTTTGAAGCTGAGCATTCTTATTACGGGAGAGTTGACAAGAATGTCTATCGACTGTTTTATTTCGATAACAAAGATCTTATAAAACCTAGGTCATCCCTTTTGTGAGAAACCAATAAACATGTTTGCGAGGTCAGGGAAATGTTAGGAATCCTAATTTAGGACCCTGAAAATCATACAAAAAACCCTGAAAATCACGATATTGTTTCTGAAAATGACCCTGAAAACCCTGAATTTGATCATAAATTTTTGCTAGACACCCTGAATTTGTTGTGTCAAAAGCATAAAAGATGGACACTTAAATTCCACTCTTTCTAATTGCGACAAGATTGTTACTGTTTGTGCTGCACTCGTTAACTTAGAAGACAGTATTGTGTATAAAGAAGACTAATGTTTTTTAACTAATGAGATTATTTATGTAAACAAACTTTTTTAAAAAAACTAAAATTATATATGTTCACTTTTCACTATGTTTTCTTTTCTTACAACTTGGACAGTACCATTTCTTTGCCTTTGGTAAGGATTTGAGTTTGAGGCATGCTGGGTGAAACCAATTATCACAATGGTCACAACCAACCATATCACCACATGAAGGTGATAAACAAATACAATACAGTTTTGTTTCTGATTCAGTTATTGTTCTCTCTTCAGTGGCAGTTTCGTATTTCCTAATAACAAGTTCTGGAAGTAAATGCCCTTTCCAAAATGACCATGCGGTAGCAACCATATTTTCAATGAACTTGTTGTTTTTCTGAATTCTTAGAATCAACCATTCGTAAGGTGTCCAAACCACCAAGTCACAATAGGTTGCTTTAGAAACATACATTTCCATCTGAACTTGACTGTAATATGCATGATTCTGGTTTAGGCAATACCGACCCTGTCTTAGGGTAATAAAAAAGCTTTCATTCGCAATTGCTTCATATAATATAATATAATATATAATATATAATATATAATTCATATAATGACTCTTTGAGTGAATATGGGCACTTGATTTCAACAACACCCAATCCACAACAATCACATGATACAACTGTTCATCTATGATCAAGCCAATATCTTTGCATTCAAATACGTAATGTTCTTTAATGGTTGAAAAAGGTAGTAAAGAGTTGTTACATTTAGAATTGATACCCAACATGACAGATTCATACTGAGACAACGCTTTATGTTCATTTTCTCTCCCCCAAATCAATGATGGAGCAGAAAGCCTGGTAATAGAATCTTTGCAAATTTTCAAAATTAATGCTGAAGATGGGTTGCTTTGATTAGTATGTAAGACTGAATGGACAGTTGATCCAGTTATCTTCCCTGCTCTCTGTTGATACCAAACAGAAGAAACAGATTGGTTTCTTGTGGCTTCTTCAACATACTTAATTTCCTCATTACTAATCTTCAATTGTCTGATTATATCATCACATTTGCTTGAGAGATCATTGTTTGGAATGTCTGAACAAAAAAAACTCACGAAATGATGAAGGCAACTGCAGGGATGGATTTGCTGTCTTCTTCGGAATAAATCATTCTTGGTACTTTGCAAACAATGATAAGCCAACACAGTTTTGGTTCGATGACACTAACATTTCCATGAAACGTTCTTGCTCCATAGATGTTGCTGGTTCCATCAGTTCAGCTGAGGAATTTTTCTTGAGTTTTTTCTTTGCTTCATCAGAATAGAATTTTATATTGCATACTTCTGCTGCTGCTGCACCCTCATTGAATACTTGATTCCAAGCACATAATACATCAGTTGGTGTACGGTTTGTTACGCCTGATCTCAATATCGCTTCCACTTTGTATAATACAGCAGCTACATGTGAACATGTTTCACCAAGCCTAAATTCAGAAATTTTTTCAAATTTTATTCAAAGACATGATATAAATGAAGCCCAAGCTGGTGAATAATAATCAAGTCATAGTAAAGATATATAATACAATAATATTACCCAGCCATATAAGAACAGTGTCCAGCAATAACTTTTCCGGAATTACTTATGGCTACCCATGGCAAATGAGGCTTTGCAGTTGTACGATATGATGGTCCAACTTCTGTATGTACCACTACAATTCCATGTAAATTTATTATGTTTGATGCTGTGTACCCAACCAGCTACAAAATATCTGTAAGCTTCTAAGGATTTGTAATTTTCCATAGCCTCAGGACTGAACAAACCTTAAATAATATTAAAAATGATTATTAGAGAAAGACATAGCCATCTTCTTTCCATTCATCCGCAGCATACTTATATGGGCATTTTGGAAGACCTGAAAAGTTAGAAAAATTGTTAATATATAGATGGCATAATAAATACATACAACACTATACTCGCTGAGTATTAAAACATACCAATCAATGCAATTTTCTCACTGTATCTTTTCGATGCTTCTTCAGATAAAGATTCTTCATATGGATACATTTTTAGACAGAAATTATCGCTGAAATAGATACTATCGCAATGTGAGCATTCAGGAGAATGAGAAATGTTTTCCCTGAAACCAATATGGTAGCAAAACCATTACGTATTGTCACGTGACATCCCGACCGGGAGAATTTGCGCGCACTGTCCCAACACAAGTTCAAGTTCAAGTTTTATTTTCATGGACACTAGGTTACATACCATAAATATATTTACAAGTGGTTATATGTCATAAAGTATTATGATGGCTATTGTGAATCATAGTTGTAGCAGAGACATATAAATAATGGTTTTAAAAAAATATTCTATGAAAACATTAGATCTCTGGTCTGGAAACCTAGGACCACTGGAGAAACCATTAGAATTGCCTCAAGGGCCCGATAGTAAATGGCAACCATATATAATAGTAAAATAGTTTCGATCTTGGCTTTGGAGAAAATCGAAGTGTAGCATTGTTGGAAAACAGCTTTGAGCATCTGAGACTTCTGCGAGCATACTTAGTAGAAAAACAGATAGAGAGAGAGGGAGAATGAGAGAGAGAGAGAGAGAGGGAGAGCGAATGGGAGAGAGATTCACAGGCACATTTGCAACATCATTTTAAGGAACTTTGAAGACGTTAGGGCACTATCATCACAAAAAAGGCACAATTGCCACACACAAGGCACATTCACAACTTTGGAGATATTCATAATAAGGCACATTTGCTGCAAATAAGGCACATTGACAACAACTAAGGCACATTCGCAACTTCTACAAAAAATTTTATAATACGCATGCGTCACAACTTACAATCTTGACATTCGGCCATTTTGGAAGCGAAGGTTACTTTTACAGAAAAAACGAAAGGTATTGCTGCTTTATCTATACTGTAGCTTTATGGCCTGACTATTCAGTTATCAATTAAAAGAAAAGCAAACCCAACTATTATGTCCTGCAAAATCTGTGTTTTTATCAGTATATGATTGTTAATTTTTATTGAAGAAAAGTTATTCTGTGTTTTGTGAGACTTGATGTTTTGCTGCATTCTCATTAAAGGGTTAACACATTCTCGTTAAAGGGTTCACACATATTCTTATGATTAATAAGAAAAAGGATTTGTGATCTACCGAATGGTATACAAGTTTCAGTCAGTATATGTTTTTCTCTTTTATATATGCTGAGAAATGGGATTATATATATATATGTGGCTCCTTTTATTGAAAAATTACTCTCTCTTCTTTATAATGTATGTGCTGGGTTGGAATTATAAGTACAAAGTGTGTGAGATAGAGCCCAATCCAGTCTTTAACATTTTTGGTTTTTGCAATATAAGGTCGTGTTTTTGCAGAATATGATATAGTCTTATTTGTGTGAATCGATTAATGATTGCTTGTTCAGCATCATATATATATAATGTAAATGCTGTTTTTACTTGACTTCTTAGTGTATTGCAACTTTAATGATTCAAGTTTACCACTGTGCTAGATAAAAGGATTGCATTTCTACAATGAAGTATATACAGACACAATGAAAATGATTTTGGTCATTTTTTGAAGAAACTTTCATAAAAGAAAACACATGAACAATCAAATAATATTGATATCATAAACTTTCTTTCAAACTAGAACAGGTGAATGATCAAATAATATTGATAAAGGGTGGTTCACAGGAGTCATAAAGTTGTTCTAATCTTATTGCGCATAATGAAATTTCGTAAGTTTATTCCTGTGTGAACGTCAGCAGGTATCGAATTTATGAAAAGTGGTTTTAGAACAAATTTACAACTTTTACAATCAAAAAGTTTTCATTTTAAACTTTATTCTAGAATAACCTTTGTACGCAAAGTGAGTTTTTGTCAAATTTTTGAAGGGAAGATGTGTGGGCGAGTTTTATTTTCAAGATGGCAGTCAAAAAAAGGAGAAATCGTAATAGCTGAAGGCTAAAAGCTAGCCAAAAAAGTCAGGCTTTATGAAGTCAGACCCTTCTCATAGGGAAAGAGATAAAAATGCGTGTGAATAGTTGATGACAATAGTATCTGGTGTGGCGCCCTCTTTTTTCAATAATATTTTGTTCTTTGAATTTTCGATTTCATTATCACTTGTCCTTTTTTGTCAATGAACAAGAAGAAGCTTTCCCAAAGTGACATCTTCCATTTCACAGATAGCTGCTTTCATAAATTTACGTCTTGAAGTTTTCAGTGTGAACGTCAACAGGTACTTAGAAAAATTCTACTCAAACATCTATCGTAAAGTTATTCAACTAGTTTTTCATAATTTTATGACCCATGTGAACAAAGCTTAAGAAGAAACTTTCCTTTATAAAAGAACACATGTTATGATCAAAAAATATGAAATAAATAATACATTTTTGCAATTTTGTTTGTTCATAGTTAATTAGAGCCCTGATAATCAAATACTCATCTTTTCCCTGTTAAAGCACAAAAATGTTAAATGCTGGGAAAAGTTAATAATATATAAATGTACAAGTTAAAAAAATAATATGTTAGATGAATACTAATGCATGAAACACTGTGTAGCGTAAATGATATTCTTTTGAATTAATCATCCACTACTGCAAGTCCATAACTCATTGTCAATGATTTCCCCATAATAGAATTAAAGGTATTTATGTCTCAAAACAAATGTGGCTTTTGGTGAAGATCATATTATACTTTAAGTGGATTAACTTTCAGGTTGAGAAATGTTTATCTAATTTCAGGCAATCTATTAAAGTGAATCCACACAAAAGTTTAATTTATCGTTTCAATAGCTATGAACTGATATATATGACAAGAAATGGAAGAAACTCTTTAAAACAAAAGAAGTTTCCAAATGGAATTTCCAACTTAAACCAGTTTCTATGATAAACTTTATCACATTGGAAATACAATGTTTATCAGCAAAATTTGATATATGGTGATCATTTTCATCAAAAGATAACATGTGAGTTTATGAATCTTACTCGCTACTCCATTGTAAAAAAGAGTGACTGAGTGTAGGGGACAATTTTTGACTTGTGAACCTCACGCATAGAAGAAAACTTGCCTTTATACATCATTATTGAATGAAGTCAGCCAAATGAGTGGCATGAAATTAATTCTTTTTTTTGTTTGACTGTTTAATCTTTCTGTTTGTGTTGCTCACTCTCTGTATAGCCTAGGATTTTCTTTCTCCATGTCATTTATTATGCTTATATTAAAATATCTTTAAATAGTGACATCAAACATCTTTTGGAAAACAATATATCAAATATAAATAATATATATAGACATAAAATAAATATATAAAATAAAAATAAGATATTAATCACAGTTCTAAGGTTTTTTGTCATGATTAAACATTTTACTTATGAAGCTAAATTTTCTAAAATCTGTTTTGAAAAACATTGCACTTTTAATAATCCGAATTACTCAATCTATGAAGGCATGTTCCCACTGGGTGACTAAGTTTGTTTTATTGCCCATGTTTCTCACTTATGTGTTTCTACCTGCCAACTATTTCAATATAAAAGATGAAAATTAAATCAAATATGTAACTATTGTGTCTACTGTGTAACCAAATATGAATGAGGCATGAACAATACTTTTCACATACAAGTCATTCATATACTTTTAAGGCAAAACGGATTTTTCTTAGTTTATGTCAAGCTCCTTAAATGTGAAGCATATTTTACTTTTACATTAGAAACACATGGAAATAACAGCTTTGAATTGTAGATAACTGACATGAATGGAATTCGTGCAAGACGATCAAAGTTTGTGAGTTGCTATTTCATCTTTGATTCTCTGCAAAAACATCAAGTATCATGATATTAATATTACTAATTGTATAATTTTGCAATCATTATGATTAGAATTAATATGAAAAGTGCTACCATTTCTTGCTCAGATATTTTTTGGGCGGGTCAGGTACTTTTTCCCATTGGCTAAATTTTAATAGACTACACTTTCCACATTAGATTTTCCAAATAGAGCACATTTTGCACCTGAGATATTCAAAATAGGGCAAAATTTCCAATGAAAAGTCAACTTGTTTCACAATTTTCTGTTTCATCTTCTCTTCATAGTCTTAAGTCTTAAAGGGCTTTCTTAGATTATCTTAAGTTTTTTGAGGTTTTTGCATTATGAAGCATGCTTTCTACAGAAGATAATCAGAGAAGGGCACATTCTTCACATGAGATAATCAAAGTAGGGCACATTGTCCACATGAGATATTCAAAAATAGGGCACATTTTCCACATGAGATATTCAAAATGAGGAACATTGACAACATGTAATTCATTTAGACCTATGAAAAGTCATTTTCTTTCATAATTGTATATTTCATCTTCTCATCATGACAAAGTCTTAAAGGGCTTATATTTTAGATAAACTTCAATTTTATTTGGATATCTAGTAGGGATTCAGAGAAGGGCACATTCTCCACATGAGATATTTAAATTGGGGCACATTTTCCACATGAGATATTCAAAATGAGGAACATTGACAACATGTAATTCATTTAGACCTATGAAAAGTCATTTTCTTTCATAATTGTATATTTCATCTTCTCATCATGACAAAGTCTTAAAGGGCTTATATTTTAGATAAACTTCAATTTTATTTGGATATCTAGTAGGGATTCAGAGAAGGGCACATTCTCCACATGAGATATTTAAATTGGGGCACATTTTCCACATGAGATATTCAAAATAGGGCACATGTACCACATCATACCATTCAAAATTAGGCACATTTCTGACCTATTTGGTAAGGGCAAGGTTTAGATACATACCACAAAATATTATAATGTAGTTTTTTTGTAATGGCTCTCCTTATTAGATACCTTATGATGAACAACAGAAGGTCTTAGCTATAGACTATTGTAGTGCTCATGTTGACCAACCTGGGTTTACAAAGCAGTTCTTTGATGACTACATAGGTAATATTTTTTTTTTAGTTTCTGATTAATTGCTTTAATCATAGAGGTTAATTCATTGCTATTTCGTGGGTGTTTCAGGATATTGTGTATTTGCTCAGAAAGATTTTGAGGAAGGTGCATTTCTTTTGGAATATTCTGGACGCTGTATGTCTGCCTTAGAGGGGGAAGAATTGGAGAAATTGCATGGAAATTCCAATCAATTTTTATACTTCTTTGAACATGAAAAAAAACAGTTTTGGTAAGAAGCTCCTGATTACAATTTTTTTTGCAAGGACTCATGAAAAGCAATTTCTTGTACATTTGTAAATCTGTATATAACTGAAACAACCGTCCTGCATAATGATATTAGAAATGAACAAAATAAGCTTGTTGTGATGCAGATAAATTTTTCTTAGTGTTGATGGATATGGATCAAGCCAGTTTGGACCATACATTAATGACTCACCTTTTGCTAACTGTAAAATAAAAAAGATTGTTTGCCCTGGGAATGATGTTCGTTTATGTTTTTTTGCAACATCATACATATGTACTGGAAGAGAACTCTGGTACAATTACAATGATAAAAATCTTTCATGGAGAAAAGATGTGAGTTATTGTAAAATACTGTGGAATGTTTTTTAAATTTTTCGGCTGTTATTATGAATTAATGAATCGTGCTTTTGAATTTAGAAAAAGTATCGGCTTCCATTCAATTTAACAGTTAGTTTTTATAATAGTTATTATTATTAATTATAAGCACCCATTTTTATGAAGATAGATGGACAAAATAAATCCTGATTATAAATTTTCTTTATTTCAGGACTTAACTGGACAGCAATGGCAACATAAGGTGACGTGTATTAGTGCTTTGTTTTTATTATGCTGCCAAAAGTGACAATGATTTCATTTTCTTTTACAGAAACCTTGTCCAAAGGCCTCTAATATTATGTCTGTTTTAAATGCCTCATTTGAAAGGGTAAGAACTTAACCTTTTGTGTTCAAATTTTGGTAGTAGTGTTGATTTCTTGCTTCCTGTTTCCTAAGGAGTCGAAAGAGTTAGCAATGATTAATAACAATCTGCAAAAAGATGCTGATAGTATTGTTAGAAATGTTTCTGACTCAGGTGATTATAAAGGTTCTAGTTGTATTTTGAAATTTGGTAAAGGATTTCCAATTTTCTTGAACTGATTTCCTTTTTAGATAATGTCACTGCTATTGCGAAAGATGTTAAGGTATTTTAAAGTTCAAACGTGTTCTAATTTTTTTACTTTGGTTGTTTGTTTTATAACTAAAGAAGCCAATGACATTTATACTTGTTTGACATTATTTTAAGCTACCATGTTTGATACCATCAGAGGTAGTTGAAGTTAAATCACATGTTACAATTGAGAATGGTGAATAAAAAGTTTTTTGCTAATTTATCTCCAAATATGTGGTTGAACCCAATGGGCTATTTATACTAATAATATTGCTTTGTTAGATGCAACTATGATATCTAATGTCAACAGTAATCAAGTTGATAGTGAGGTTTGGATTTATTTCACTTTAACAATTTGGATTTATCTGAAGTACTGCAATGCTCTTCTAAATAACATCGTATATTTTCAGGTTATGGATGTTGTGAATAATCTTTGTGATGTTGTAATGCAGAATGATGAAGCAGACCAGGTGTGTTTACTGAGCAGCCTAAGATCATAACAATGGTTATTGAATGGTTTTAGAAGCAGCCACCTTTTTTAGGATACCAATTGCATCGACTTGACAATTACAACAAATGATCTTAAGAATGGTGATGTTGCATTCAGAAGAGAAGTCAGTGAAAGTTCAAATGGTGATTCAGTTGTTAATACTATGATACATTTTGTTTAGTGGTTGATTTTGACTATAATTTTACTTTACATCTTTCTCACTTGTGTGTATATCAACAGTTGATATGAGTGATGATGTAATGATAGCGGAACCCAAATCCCGGGAGGAAATCAGGTAAATTTCTGATTCAATTTCGGATCATTTTGCTTCACATTTTATACTTGCGGTGCTGAAATGAAGCTTACATTCATATACCAGGAATTTGTCAAAATTAGAGGTTGGTGGAATGGCAAAATGCATCAAGAACAACTTAAGTGATATCTTGCAGGGAAAGGTAAATGCATTAACAACAAAAGTAGTTAAACTAATGAATTTAAAATAAGTCATTAAAATAAGTGTATGAACTTTAAAAATAGGTTCATTCCAAGCGACATCAAATGTTCAAGGAAGGTGGTAAAAGTAAAGGTATTCTTAAATTTGTTTCGTGTGATCTAACTTATGTGTGTTTCATAAAGTCTCGAAATCGCATTGATTCTCTCTATTGTTATTTAAGTAGTAGATAATTGTTTTTTCATTGTAGCATCGTTGAGAGAGACGAAGTCAGGCCCGTTTACTGACAAGCAGGTCGAAGAAGTTCTGAGTTCCCTGATTGAAATTTTTTGTAAGAAAAGTTCAAAGGTGCTGATCTTTTCTTTACTGTCTGTTTTATTCTGTGGAAATTCTTGTAAATTTGAAAATAGAAACTTAAAATTTGTTAACACTTACAATTTACTTTTAGCTATTTGATTACGTTATGAAAGTACTGCTTCCAGACGCTTTGGCTATTATATACGCTCAGCTACGTTGCGTTACCATTGAAGAGGTAGAGGAGAAAAACTTTTGGTTGTAATATAGCGAGGGAAACTAAATTAACCAAATAGATTATGCTTTAGGCAGAAAAAGAATTGGACCAAGAATCAGACATTGAATCCGATGAAAGTGATGACTTGTGTGTCGATCCTTCAACTAAAGTTGTGGATAATGATGATGATAGTAAAGTACCCCCGAAGAAAAAGAAAGTGCAAGGTTTTGCTTTTATTCATTACCCTTCTAACTACCTGACTTGCAAAATTTCTTATTGTAAACAATTCTATTTTTCAATAAGGGGGCTGTAAGAGATGGCGCTGTCCAGTCTGTGAAACTGAGTTTGCAGATTTACCAAGACATATGCGTTTGGTTCATAAGTGGGATAAGGAAAAGGCGTCAAAGGTTAACATATTGTATGGTAACCGAAAAACCTACGAATGGCAGTTTGGTGTACCAGTACGTAATGTCAAAAATCCAAATTCAAAGAAAAATAAGGATTACCATTACCAGCGATGCTGCCCTGTTACTGGCTGCAAAGCTGTAGTGAAGAGGTTGCCACCTCATCTCTCTAAGGTACATAATTTGAAAACCACGGATGAAGATTATTTACATTATTTAAAAACTGCTCGACGATTTGTTCCATCTGTGGAAAGGAAATGTATAGCTGAGTGCAATAGTGCAGAGAAACGAAGATGTGAAGTGAAGAAATGGTATAAAAAAGCTGGAGTTCTTGTTAACTTTGGAAATGCTAACAACGATACGTATTTGCCTTCAACAAAACGTGATGCCGACATAATAAATGTGAACACAGATGCACAGCCAGAAGATGTGTTCAATGCTAAAGAACTTACTACTGATGTGCGTAGTGTATCTAATGATGAAATCATTGGAAATTATGTTAAGTATGTTACTTATTTGAAGTCCCTAAACTAATTTTAACTGTTCTGGAAGTATTGGTACTTTTATAGATGATATTCAAACATTTCTAAGAATACATGTTTGTTCTTTTGTAGATATCTGGTGTCTGTCGATGGAGGGCGTCTAAACAACCGAAAAACAGCTCCACAGTATGGTCAAATGGTGAGAAATGTCTTGGGAGTCGTTGGCGGCGATGATATGGACCTGTCGAATATATGCTCAAGAAAGAAAATCAGAGAAACGTTTCTGAGCAATTACTGTGTGAAAATGAATTTTGCTCCTAAAACTATCAAGAAATATTTGACTTCACTGATACACTTTTATGGCTATTTAATCGATGAGGAGATCAATGTTATTGGATATGCGACGGATGACTTAAACAGAATGAAGGTAACTGTCTGATTTCTAAAGGACGAAACATGGAAGAGAAATTTATTGGATGTCTTGTTCTAATGATTTATTGATTAAACCTCTTTTTTCAGATGCGCTGCCACAATTGGTCTAAAAGTTATAACAACGATGCAAAGCAACACGAACAGTTAAAGTATGAAAACGACCTAGAAGCCATTATCACCCCAGACCAAGTCAAGATTTACGAGACGTCGAGTGTTGCACAGGAGGCGAAGAGATTGCTAAGCTGTTTTTCGTGCAAGCCGTTCCCTGAGTTGACGAGGAGCGATTATTGTACAATGAGGAACCACCTTTTGGTGGAAATAGAGCTCTAGAATTCCCATCGTTCCGGTGTTACCGCGAATATGGAAGTTCAGGAATTCCAAATACATTCGTTTGAAGAGGGATTATATCGCATAAAGGTGAAAAACCACAAAACGAATAGGGACTATGGACCTGCAAAAGTTTACTTTACGCCTGAACTTTTCCGTTTAATGAAGATTTTTGTGAATAACATCAGGCCAATGTTGGTTAATCACCATCAGTATAAAAACGTCTTCCTATCGTTTGCTGCCGCTCCAATGGCCTCAGGTGCAATATCAAAACAGATTGATAGCTTTTGGAGAAGATCTGGTGTTTATGAAAACGTCCAAAATGCGCCAAAACAAAATATCACGACAACTGTTTTCAGAAAATCAATTTCTACGGCCGTCCTAGAAAAAAATCCCGATTCGGCTGGAGATGTCGCACAGTTGCTGGCCCATTCTCAAAAAACACAGAGCAGGTATTATAACGTCCGCAATATGGAACGAAGCTGTGCCAAAGGGGCCAAATGCATAACAGAACTGCTGCAAAGGCAGTCGCCAAGGAAGGAATGGACCAAAGAAGAGATATGTACATTAAAGAGTGTGTTTGCTGAGGAGCTTGAAACTGGTTCCATTTCGATTGTCAGGGTCAGAGAAAAGATAAACGAGTTAAAAGACATTGATGGCGTTTCTGTGCGAAAGGTATTTGATAAGCTGCGAAGCCTTATTAAGTTTAGGGAATCGAGTGTCACGGTTTCTGACCTAAATTCTGTAGAACTTTTTGATGAATCATTTCCCACACTACCATCAGATGTTGCTTCCGATGCACAACATTCTTGTTGTCATTCAGACCAATCATCGTGTACAGAAAAGTCTGACTTTGAACTGTTACCCAAGTTACCCTCTTTGGCGGAGGAGTTTTCTCCGGAAAAACTTCCCAAGGAGACCAGTGCGGTCAAACTGCAAAGAATTGGTATTAATGTTGAAGACGAGGATTCCAACGACTTGGACTTCGATCCTGTATCAAGAGCACAATTAACTAACCCTTGTGCTAAAAAGTTCAGCTCTCAAGATGCTGCAAAAATAAAATTGTGGTTCAACAGCATGATTAACTATGGACCCGTTAGTCGTAGCGAAATCAGAAACTTATTAGCTGAAACCAGTGAAAAGAAAGAATTTTTAGATCGATTTGGAATAATGGCCATTCAAAATCGTATAAAGTATGAACGTAGACAAATGCTCAACAAGGCAGTCTAGAAGCATGTCACGAGCTGTTCAAACATTAATTTTGGTCTAAAGTATTACATCGTCTAAAGTATAGAGTGGTTTAAATGAACTTGTTCTTATAGTTAACTTTTTTGATGTTTATATGGATGTAGGAAGTTCGTGAACTTAATTAATAAATGCTTCACAATCCATTTTTTCATTTGATATTTCATTTCTTTGTACAACCTATCATAGTGAGTTCCATGCTTTTGGAAACGGTCTTGTATATTTTTTGTGTTGCTGTAGGACATGGCTATCAGCAGAAGGAATGTCGATCGGGACTACTAACTGCACCTAAGTTATGGGATAGTCTTGACTTATGATACTTCTAACAAAATTAAGCAGTAAAACTTGACATCAGGAAAAACTCTTAATTCAATCGCTTTGCCCGCGGTTTTTTATTGTGTGTAATTTGTGACACCCGATGGTAGAGGACAAAATTGACGAGAAAAACTGTTAAGCCAGCAAGACATTAAGTTTTAAGGGACTCATTCTTGTATAAACAAACAAGGCTTGAATAGTCTGAGTACAGTCTACTCTCGAAAACTCGAACTCTTAGGGGACCGAGGAAACAAATTGTCAAAAGTTCGAGTTTCTGGGTGTTGAAATTGGTAGAAATAAAGCTAATTATTATTTTTTATTATTAATTAGTCTGTGAGATAACTGCCTCATGTTTTCCTAGGTTTACAATGGACTTAATTCCTTGCCATGTTTTAATCATGTTACGTTTGTTTTCATCAAAAAAGGACTAGTAATAATTTTCCTTGGAAATTTTAATTAGTTTGTTTAGTATATTCTTGGAATTTTTGAATTTACTTTCAATTTCATTTTTTTTTCACTACAGACTTGCATTTGATCATTTTCAGATATAATTTGTTTTTATTTGCAATAGAAATCACAAGTCCCTTTGTTAACCAAGGTTGAATTTTGTATCTCGAAGGCTTGAATTTTTCTGGTTTGCATGGGAGCATGTCTATCTATTATTTTGATAGCTGTTGAAATAAGGGCATTAGCTGAGAAGCTTGGTCATTTTTCCCAAGCTGCATTTCTGACTGCCAGTCCATACCAATAATATCGAGGATGAAATCTCCCTGGTTAAAATTGTTGTAATTTCTTCGAGTTATCATTTTCTCTTTTCGAGTATTTGAGCTTTCAAACATGGCTACCTGAGCTAAGTGGTCAGATATTGAGCATACTAGGTTTCCAGCAACAAAGTTATCATTATTGGTATTGCTAAAAATATTATCAATCAATGTTTTACTTTTAGTTGTTATCCTAGTTGGAGCTGAGATAAGAGGTAGCATACCACCTTCAGATAAAATTTCTACAAAATTTCGAGTAGATTCATCATGATCATACTTAAGCAAATCAAAGTTGAAGTCACCCATAATGAATATTTCTTTATTTTTTTTTTTCTCGATCAATTTTTTTCACTAAATTTTTCAATAAGGTGTTGAACTCAATAGGACACATGCTTGGATGACAGTATACACATCCAATTAGAAGATTTTTGCACTTGGATTTTGTCACTTCTATAAATATTGTTTCAAGCTCCTTGGCCTTATAGATTTTTAAGTCTGGTCTCTCAATGTATTCGTGTTTGTCATTCACATATATCAGACATCCACCTCTCTGTGTCACATCGTACCATTGAATAATTTTTAAGATTGATTTCAGATCTAGGAGATATATTAGTTTTAATTTTTGTTTCTGAAATTCCAACAAAATCTATTTCAGTGTCTAGAGTAGATAAAAGAGTGGATAGTTCATCATGGTGTAAGTCGAGGGAAGCTATGTTTAAATGGAGCATTGACAGACTGTTCTTGATCTTTACCTCATTTAATTTTGAACATGTGAAATACAGGTTTTCTTTAGTTGACTTTAGGATGTCCTCGTCATCCAAGTTTTGAATATTTTGTTGAAATGGAATTAACTGGCAGTCAGGTGCAGAGGTCACAAATGAAGGGGTTAGATTCTTACCTTGAATTGTGAGTTTTAAGTTTTCATCTTGTAGGTGTTGAAAAGGGAGAATTTGTTCTGTACACTTTAAGCAATACCAATCTTCTGCACTATTCATAAATTTTTCATAGTTTTTACTATCGACTTTGTTACATTTTATGTGAACCCAATTATCACATATGTCACAGCAGATAGCCCTATGATTTTTGGCTACCGTTTTAAGACAAACAGAGCATTTATCATCATTCTTACCTTCAGTTGCCATCATTGGGTGCTTGAGTTTACGTGTTTCACCAATTCAAGTCCAGTGTACCAGTTATCAAAAAATAACTTGTGCCATTTTTGCTTTGGCACGTTGACAAACAAGTGCATTACAGTATTCTCAGATGCTTTCACATCAGGCTGTCCTTGACATATACCAATGGGACCAGAATGTATTTCAAAATTATGAATAAGTCCATCAACACCAGCAAGGACATAGAACTTATAACCCCACTTTTTTGGCTTTCGAGGGTTATATTGTTTCTGAGAAGATCTTCCTTTGAAGGGAACAACTTGTTCATCAATACACAGTAATTCTTCATGTTTCAAGTTGGTGAAAGATTCTTTGAGCATTTTGATAATAGGTTGTATTTTATACAACTTATCGGTACAGCCTTCTGGGCGTTGCAAGTCATCATTACAATGAAATTTTGACTTTATCTGTTCAAAGCGGTTGAGTGTCATTACTTCTGCAATTTTTTCTATATACAACTCATTACTCCAGTACATACGAGCAGAAGGAAGCTTGACAATACTCATCAAGTACAAAATTCCGATAAATTGCTCTAATTCATTTTTGTCCAAATTCAATAGTTTGTTTACATCTTTTTGAGCGGCATATTTATTGGACTCAATAACAATATGCTCAAGGAGTTCATCTGTTAAAAAAATTCTAACATATGATATTGGGTCATCTTAGACACTTCTTTCATCATCATCCTCGTGATCACTATCAGACTGGAAAGGAAAATCCAATTGTTGAACGATATTAGGGTTCTTTACTTTCCAAACAGCATCCCGCTTTTTCTGTTGTTGTGGTTGACGTATTGGTCCTGCAGCTGCAGTCGGAGGTTGTGGTGGTGCTTTTTGTTGATCCTCAATACCAGTACTGTCAACGGAACAATCACTATCAGATTCAGAATCAACATATTCTGACTCTGAATCAGATGTTGTGAAACATTCATCTGAGTCACTTGATAGATCACTAACTTCTGACAGCTCTGGTTGATTTATCGGAAAAACAGTTGCCCAAGGTGGGATTCTTATTGTCTTTGAAGAGCCATGGAAACTCCTAACATTCATCTATAACATAAATGTAAAGCCATGTTAGTATTTCTATCATTACTATGCAGCAGAAACGAAATAAAATTCTCAAAAAATATCACAATGGACAACCTACACTGCATAAAGTTGCCTCAAAGCAACTAGGTATTGAACTAGGTATTTCATCCACAAAATGTAATCAAATTTTATAAAAACATACTCTATAATACACTATACCTTCATAAATACCAGTCAGATTTTTTATTATGACTAACCTTCAATTGTCATTCAAAAATCCAAAATTCAAAACAAGATGTCTCACGTTTACAACTGGCTCATTCACTTCCATCAAAACATAGGCCATTCAACAAAAAAACATTCAATACGGCGGATTTTCACTTTTAAAACTCTAAACAGCATCCCTCAGAACTACTACGGAAAATAAATGGTTTGTTACCCTTGATTTACACTATGCAATTAGATGAAATTTGGTATGTTAATTTGAAGACACATTATGCAATATAGGGTGACAATCCTTTCTAATATTTGATGTTGTATCATGGTGTAGTTTCCCTTTTTCTTCTTCATTCTAAAAACTCAAAATAGTGCTGTAGATAACAAACAGTTGGATTATAAAGCTTGTAACTATAGTCTAACTTACCAATTATTGAGTTTCTTGTCATGGTTCGAGTAGTTACCTTAAACATACTAGTTCATCAACAAGAACATTGAAAAACAAAATGAAACTTAGCCGTATTGTAAAGTAGAGTGTGTAGTTTATGTAGACAAATTTTTGAGTTGTTTCTGTTTCATCCTTTTTAGTTATCGTCCGTAGCAACAAGTGTTCTACTTTTAAAGAGATCACTAATAGATTAATTTAGAAAGACAAAAGCTCTGAAACTATTTATCATGTTTTATCATGTCTTTTTATCAAGATTTTCAGATTCCCCACCCAAAAAATTATACAGTTACAAATTTTCAGCTCTGTAGCACGTGTAGGTTAGCAGTTATTAACATTTAAGTGTCGCTAAGGTGGTTACTAAGTAGAACATTAGGAGAAATTGGACAAAATCAGCGAATTTTTAATGTCCGATATCTTGGACACCACTTAACTTTGAAAACTGAAACTTGGTATACATGTTCCCACCAATGCATGGGACACACAAACCAAATTTCTTGCATTTTTAAGAGGGTGAGTTACACCCTCTAGATGATTTGACATGGAATGACCCGCCATTGTGATGTGCTATTGCAGTATCATGCCTCAACACACGCATATCAGGAGTGATGTTGTTACCTATGGATATTACAAATAAAAGTTAACCTACTATTTCATTTTTGTGGATTTCCCTCAGTACGCAAAAATGAATGAAAATATTGGTCATCCGCAAAAGTTTTCACTTTGCATATAAATGAAAATCTTGTCTTTACAAAACCTTTGGAAAATATAAGAGGGGAGTTGAAAAAGGAATGAAGTTGAGGTTATTGAACATCCAAGAACTGACTTATTACTCCTCCCGAATAACAATACCAGCAGCATAGAGGCTATTCAATGAATCTGCTCTTTCCAACTGAAGTTTGTACATAGCCACGTACTAAATAAGGTGTTTCCCGACATTAGATTTCACTGCATTTCTTGCATCCGCAAAATATGGCATTTTAGGGTCATTTATCCATAAAAATATATTCCCCAAGAATTTCTTCCCTAAAGGTATTCAATTTTGCACATTCTCTGTCAACATCATGGTCCGTTCATATCTCACAAACAAGAAATGTTCATATGGGATGTTTTGTTGTTGTTGAGATATTATGGACAAAAGAGTGGCAAGGGCATAAATTCGAGAACATGCAACTGGGAACAGGAAGAAATATATATTTTCGGTATTAAAATCTCAGGGAGAACAAGTAAGTTGATGAGGTTATTGCGCTGATTAACCAATTTAATGAAAAAATAAAAGGCTATTTGAAAGTTTAAGGGGTTTGTTCGTATTTCTAATTTATTTATTTATTTAAATAATGTTTAGCCACGATGATCACTTCAACAAAATTAAATTGCTGCTATCAACGTTACCCCTGGATATATATACAAATATGTTTAAAAAATATGATTATAAAAAATATCTTAACCTAGCAAATAATAAAACGAATGTGAAACAAAGGAAAATACTGCCATGAGACTGAATCTTGGGGTAAAAAACACTGAAAACTATTCAAAATGTAAAGTATGGGTATGACAGACAAAAACATAAGGAAGTGAAAAAGGGCAGTGCTAAATGAAACAAGATCCCCTTGCAGGCATAAGGATTTCTGCAAAATCAGCTGAATTATGAAAAAAGAAAGACTATGACGTTCTTGAAATTTAGGAAAGGTTGAATCATTTCCACAATATATATTAAATTTCTTGCGAATCTTCGTAACAGAATTACTAAATCACAAGCACAAAAAGTAAATCATAGATTTTGTTCATGCCAAATACATCCATTCATACCTAAAAACCCAACATACACAACTGAAAACAAAAATTTGTGCTTTATCGTTAATTTGCAAACATGCAGCACCTGTACTAAATTTCATTAAAAGATTATAAAATTTTATACAGAAACCTAAAAAAGTTAAATTTTTGATTACGCATACACCCAGAGTATTATGAAAGTATAACTTGATGATGGACCCAATAATGAATCTTTATTCAGCAATAACTTTCTTAATTTAATCTATACAATGAACTAAAGATATAATATAGAAATATATATCAACGTTCATACTAATTTTCTAAATGTTTGATATAAAACTAAAAGATGATGAAAATATGACTTGCATGGCCTATGGAGAACCATGAAATGAAAATACCAGCAAATGCTAATAAAGTAAAACTTCTCCCATTGGAGGATTGTCCTTTTTTTTCTTTTTTTTTTCTTTTTTTTTTTAAACAATGAGCATTCAAAACATTCATTGTTAAAGTGTTTTGAAACGTTAGTCAAAAACATGAACCATCAAAATGTAGTGAAACGTAAACAGTGTTCCCAAAATCGACGCAAACGACCAGATTGGATAATGTGTAGCAAATCGCTTGATTGAGCCCCTTTCTTCGTCAGACAATTGGCAAGTTGTTTGTATCCTGGGCACCACTAAACATCAACCTCATTCTTTTGAATCGATTCTTTGATGGCACCAATGTCAATACGCAGACGCTTGTCGTCAACCAGCTTTGTTGAGTTGATGGCCTCAAAGAGGCTCTGGCTGTCAGTGTATACCTTGACATTGCGGACACAGTGAGAATCGATTGATGATAGAGACCATCTTCAAGTGCCTGTTGTAGACTTAAAGCTTCTGCTGCCGAGGTTGAACGTACAACACGCTTGATTCGGTTGGAACTCCAGGAAAGTGGTGCAGATTGAAGGTTTTCTCCAACAAGAAAAACGATGTGCCCAGAAGTGCTTTTGATGTCATGGAGGTTAGCGTGTGCAGCATCAGAAAACACTGTTATTCCCCATGACTCAGGAGGACCGAGCTGTGGAAACAGAACTTGCCATGGGCTTTCTTTCAACTTTTTAATGCATTTCTTTAGTTGCAAAAGATCATTCACAGTTGCGCAATGGAATTTTGTGCTGAAATGAACAACGTTAAATGCCAAGTCCGGTCTCGATCCCTGAACAGCCCAATTCAGTTTGCCAACCAATGTCCTGAAGATTGTTGACTCTTCCGGGGTCAGTTTGTCACACTTCTGGGATTTTCGCTCTAGTGACATTTGAATCTCAGGTAAGCTGGCAACATAAGCATGTTGTGAGATGATGATCCAGATGGAATCCAACGTAGTTGAATGTTTCTTCTTCACATCTTCCAGCATGAAATCTTTCGTGAAGTGGGTTGATGATGTCTTGCTGGAATTTATCGTTCCCAGCATGAAGGAAATCGTCAACGTGACATATGATGAAACCTTGAAGTGAGCTGTTGACAATGTGGAAGAATACTACTGGGTCCAGGATTGATTGTGTACATCCTCTCTCTGTTAGCTCATCAGCGACGCTTGTGTAGAATTGTGGAGCCTCATCATTTAATCCGTAAAGACACTTGATCAGCTTCCACAGCTTTCCCTTTGCATTTGCTTCTTTAGGTGGTGCAACATAAAGGTCTTTTGATAATGGGTTGCCTTGCAAAAATGCAGACTTGATGTCGGTCGTTTTTATGTTCCAGTTTGTGTTTGCTGATACTGCCAAAAACGTGCGAAGGACATTCTTTGTGACTGTAGGTGAATCCGTTCCATCTTTGAATGATTCCTCATAGCCCCTGGCTACAAGACGTGCACGTACACCGTCATTATTTTCCCAAAGCACCCATGTCGTCGATATTCTAAATTGTCCTTCATCTTTGACTTCTGAGACCGTGTTGAATTGCTCAAGTTTTTTAATCTCTTCCTGTTTAGCTTGCTTGCATTCAGGTGTGTTTTGTTGACTCTTTGGAATGATGACAATATTGACCTCTTCAGCCGGCTCGGAGTGCTGCTTCCACTCACAGCTATTAAGATCAATGGCAGCTGTTGCCATTTTTTGTTCTTTCCTGTTGCTTTACCAGCACGACTAATCACTTTTGCAGACTCCCATGATGATGATTCCTTTATGGAGATGACTTCGCCTTTCTTTGGGAACGATTGTTGCTTTGTTGTTGAAGCTGTTGATTGCGCAGGGGTTGACTTTCTGAGGGATGCTGATGTTTCTATGGATTGTGCAGGCAACATTGACTTTCCGGTAGATACTGATACTTTTGAAGAGGATGATGCAGAATTCGCCGAATCAACTGCAGATAATGATGTTGTAGTGCGAGATGGACCTGTTGGTAGCACTGCTGAGGCTTCAGTGGTTGATGGATCGGTACCACCAGAATCAGTGTTGTTATCTTGGATGACCGATGCATGGCTTGTGGGACCTGACAAAACTTCAGACAATGGTGTATGGCTGATAGGGCGTCTGCATAGGCTGCTCAAATTCTTCTCCCCGTGAGCTGGTAGCATTCATCATTGGTGTGAGTGTTGGGTCTTCTGAAGCTTTGATCAAGCGGTTTGGAGAGACTCGAACCATAATCCCTCCATGTCGAATAAACAATACTTTTCCATCTTGAAATACCACCTTTGCTGTATGGACCAAGCCATCTCTTCTGACCTTCACGTTTATAAAACACTCGATCTCCATGATTGAAGACTTGCTCTGAAACACGTATCTTGCTATACAGAGCTCTTCGTATTCGTTCACTCGATTCGGACTCAATGAATGCCTGTCGTGCAGAGTGAAGAGAATTGAGGTGGGTAGCTAGCGTCTCAGATGTTGTACCTTGCAGAGCAGCAATGTTGTCCGTCATGACATTTGGAATGTTCGGGTTCTTCCCAAAAACAAGTTGGTAGCTGCTGAATCCATGCCACATTTGCAAACTATTTTGAGATGTGTTTGCCCAGGCGAGAAGAATATCAATCGGTGTGTGTGGACATTGCTCTTTCAACTTGAGAAGCATCATATCGGTGGTTCCTTTCACATAAACTATTCTGAAATGGACTTTCTGCAGCGGTTGTTATGGTTTCCAAATTGAGGACGCTTGCAACTTCCCTCATTTCATCAGCGCTGAATTCTCCACCGTTGTCAGTTAAGACACTGGACATGATGCCATATCCTGCACCAACCCAATGTAGCATTATGTTGTCAATAACTTCAGCTGGTTTCTTCCTGGTGATGAATTTCGAGACTGTGAGACGCAACCACATATCAATCATATGAAGAATCCATTTGTTTCCCCATCTTTGCAAATCAAGTGCGACTTTGTCATTGAATTGAGTGGCTAATGGCAAAGCAACTGCTGGTCTGGGTGGTGTTGCTGGGTACATCTTGCAAAGCTCACATCATTGGTGGATTTCAACCAACAATGGCTTGAATTCGTCCGACCAACTGTTGGAATCTATAAGGAGAGAGACAAGCTTTGACATTGATGGATGTGCGAATTGCCTGTGCAGCTTTAGCAAAGCTTTGTATCGATCACAATCTTCTAGTTCTTCAATTTTGACTGCAAACACCTTGGACACATCTAGTTCCTTAGCAATTGAAACACAATAGTGTCCTGATGATGTGTGATTTAGAGAGATGATTTTCCCAAAAATCTCTGCTGAATCATTCACTAGGTCGAGAACAATACCTGCTTTCTTCATCACTTTAATGGACAGAAGGAGTGGGATGTCGGAGTCAACAACATCAGTGGTAATCGTTATTTCTTCCCAAGCAAGGTATGCCGGAATTTTGTAACATGCAACAGACGAGAGGACTTCACCGCCATCAAACTTGAACAAACGCCCACCAGTGAACTCCTTGATCTTCTTCTTCTCAACATCATTCAGCATTTGCAGATAGTTTTGAAACCACGAGGTTCCACATACAGTGCTTGAACAAGCACAGTCGAGAACAGCGCAAAATGCAGCTTCAGAACGTAGAAGTGCATTGTCTGGTGTGGACGTTTCTGCCCCAGTATAAAGACAGAATTCAGGTGAATTGTTTTTATTGCTTTTAGCAAGGTTTTCCCAGCTATCTGGGCAATCTGGAAGCAAATGTCTATATGAACCACAGCTTGCACAGCTTACCTTCAGAGTTCTTAGGGTTTATTTTACGAGTTGGACGTGTTGAATCAGTTCCAGAGTTTGATTGTTTTTGAGGTGTTCTTTCTTTCGAACGAGCACCACCGCAAGGACCACCACGGCCTCTTCTTCCATAGTAGTTGTTTTTTTGCTGATTGTTTGTATAAAAAACTTCATCTGTCAAGCAAACCGTTTCCAGTGTAGCAGCTTTCAAGCTGTTGGACGTTTCTGAAACTTGGTCCCCTTTAAGTTTCTTTAATGAAAGTTTTGCATGTTCATAAAGCTCTGTCTTGTTCGTAAAGTCCATGCCAGTTAATACAAGTAGTCTTTCTTCGCTCTCCAGATTTGCTTGTTTCAGCAACTTAAACGCAAGAATTTCCGACGGTAAAGTCATACCCTTTTTGACCAACTTGTTGTAATTTTGGTCAAATTTCGATATGTATTCGGTAATTGACTGTTCTTTTCTCTGGTATTTCTCAAAAGTGCTGAATGTTTCCCAGCTGTCAGCTAAATCATCCTTTTTTAATTTCTTGTCCATAACAGTATCGTTCATAGTATCCACTTTTATATTCGGGTGTTTTAATTTTCATCGCCATCTGCTACCATTGATGATGGACCCAAATATGAATCTTTATTCAGCAATAACTTGGGGACCAGGCCCTTTCTTAATCTAATCTATACAATGAACTAAAGATATAATATAGAAATATATATCAACATAACTGACACAATACCAAACGTACATAACTTCATATAAACATAATGAACAAAATAACATTAAAATAAATACATACTTTCAGATATCATCACAGGGATTACGTAAGTCTTTCAATATATTCGGTCAATCTTCTTAATTACGAAAAGACTTCCCAAACACGACAAAGTAAACAAAGATTTGGATTATGAAAAATATGACCCAAACTTACCAAAATTAGCAAACATAACTGAAAGCAGAAATTTGTGTTAAAAAAGGATGTCCGCCATTTATTAGAATTTACTGACAGTGAAGATAAATTTCAGTTTGCTATCATAAATAGGAAGTCCCCATTCCTAATTCAAGATATTGATAATAAAGAACTATACAAGTAAATAAGCTAAAAAAACAGCTAGAGAAACATCAACATAAAATGATGCACAGATCAGAGGCAGAGACAGAGTAGACTAGACATTCGGGTTGAGCTGAAGAGGAAACAGAGCTGAGCTGTACGTATCCAGAGCTTAAAAAGCATTACATCCCACACATGAAACAAACAGTCTTTTGTATTTAGAAAGGCTTATAAGAATCCCAAACATTTTCCAAGAAACAAAAGCATTCCTTTTTCACACACTGTTTGTACAAATCATTACAAACTTGTTTTTAGAAAAGAATGAACACAGTAGAATCATTGTAAGATAAGTTATAAATTCTCTACCCTTTACTTTCGGTTTTCTTTTAAATATATTCCACATTGATCAATCGACTTTTGGAAATCTTAGTGGGTTTCTTCAGTACCGCTGATAGTATACCATTATGCGACCAGCGTGCAAATGTAAAGTCGAAAAATACCTGGATGGACCACATGGCATGGCAAAAATTGAGCCAATAAGCTCAGTTAATTAGCAGCCTTCAGCATGAGTGGCGCTTCATTCACCAATAAACATTGACACGCCATTTGTACGAACCAATGAAATTCCAGAAATGAGTATGCGCGGGTTTGGACAGTAAGCCCGCTTTCCATGTGTGTGTTTCCAGTGGGCGGGCGCACAAATTACGCTTGTATGACGTCATGTGCATGCGCTTCAGGAGATTATTTTTAAATTCCAAGCGAATTTGAGCGAAAAAAGCAACGCTCGTGAAAGTTAAAACTTTTTTTGAGCGCTCAAGGCGAATAGCCAATCAAATTTAAAGATTTTAGAACAAAATGGCGTCTGAACAAGTAGAACCACTGACTTCAAATGAAATTGAAAACACTGAAGTACCAAGAGCTGTTCGTGAGAAGTCCTGTGAATTGGTGGATAAGGAACTTCTTATAGAACTTGTGAGAAAGCAACCCAGTATCTGGAATATGAAATCACCTCATTAGAAGGACATATTTAAAAAGAAGGTTAACTGGAATTTTATAGCTGAAGCTGTGGGCACCAAAGATCAAAATAGGTTTTCTATTTCTTAATGTTTATTTTAATGAATTTTATATATAGATGCAGACATAGATATAGATATAGATATATATACCTTTTGAATTTTTATATGTAGCTATTAAGTAAATTACAATCTTTAAGTAGATTATACAAGCATGAGGGAAGAGTGTAAACAAAAGATCAAGCGTTGTTCAAGTAAATATCTCAAATACAGAATCTTATTATAATAATCCGCGATTGTGCATACCACTTTTATTTTAGAGAGTGACATATTTGTTTTTTTTTCACGGTCAAATCCTTCTTATTTTTTTCCCTTTTCGTCGTAAAACCACGAAGAAGTGAGAGACACTTTTTTTAATGTTACGTAATTTAAGTGCGACGTTTCTTTCGGGAGACCAACACAATGCGCATAATACCTGGTAGAAGCCGAGAGTCAATTCTTAAAGTTACGTAATCAGGATACATGTGTACATGATACGTCATCTAAGTGTGACGTTTCTTTCGGGAAACCTATACAATGCGCATTTATTTTGATTGTTTTGATTGTTTTGATTGACGTGAATTTTTTTGGCCAATCAAAATTGGTTTCCAGAATCGGGCAAACTATAGCAACCAATTATTTCAGAACGTAAACAAATTAATTTTTAATTTTCCAGTGAGGCTTGATATAGATAATAAATATACATTGTTTTCTTTGTATTATCGAAAGCGAAAGATCAGGTAAACCGTTTGTTTAAAATTTTGAAATAGGCTACTTACTGGCTAATGTATGATGATTTTCTTATTTAATTAGATCATTCTATTTGTTGTGGTTGCTGCCCTGTTGATCGAAAGATTGTTTTGTTTATACGTACGAAATATACGTCAACGAGGTGAGATCTCTTTATTTGTTTTCATAATAATTTAAATATGATAAACTTTACGGCAGTTCTTCCGAAGTTTATTACCAGTGTTTATCCTTTCCTTAGAACTGTTTATCTATTGTTTATAAGAACTGCTAATTTAAAACCTATTACTCTTTCTGTCTTCTAACACGTTTTCTGTCTGCATTCCAGGTTCGTTTTTGTACGTTGAGTTTCTCCAGTTTATTTTCAAAAAAGAAGTTAGTTCTTAGATAGAAAGGTCGTTGAAGATTATTATCACAGTTTCGGCTATTTCTTTTTATTTTGTATTAGTCAGTTTCCTTATGCTTCTGCCTAGATTTGTGCTGGTTATTCACAGTGGGTAGCTATATCTTTCTTTTTTTGTTGTTAGTGTTTCTGAACTGTGATGTTTAATATAAGAGGCACTAATATTATTCCTGGCTTCCAAGCAGTTTTTAGGAATGGCCAGTTTGTGCTCCAGCCACCTGATCAGCAGCAAATGCGCTCTGTTATTCAGCGTCTGCATGCACATGAAGATGTGGCTGAGGCAAGGCGCCAACAGCTTCAGCAAAACATTAATATCCAGCCACCAAATATTCAGCAGGTCGCATCAGAAAATGAACGACTTCGAATCAATAATGCTGAAAGACGTGTTCAGTATCGTCAACTTGAAGATGACGGTCAAGGATTAGCCCGGTGAAATGCTAATGTTCATCGCATGAGGGCAAGGCGTGCTGTTCAACGAAATGCTGTTCCACCCTTGCATCGCGCAGCTCGGCAAGAGGAATTACCTGAGCTACACTATCTTGGTGCCATGGACAAGATTTGTCAATTTTGTGGTGCCAAGATGTTTGCTGCGGAAACTAATTTTAAGTGTTGTCACAATGGTAAAGTTCATTTAGATAACATTTATTATCCTAATGACCTTAAAGATCTTTTATTAGGTAATAACAATCAAGCAAAGAACTTTCAAGAAAATATTCGAAAGTTCAACAGTTCGGTTGCTTTTGCTTCCATGGGTGCGAAATTGGCTGTACCGCCAGGTCGTGGTCCACCAGTTTTTCATATAAATGGCCAGGTATGTCACCGAACGGGTAATTTACACCCACCACCAGGTGTTCCTCCATCCTATGGTCAACTTTATATTTATGATGGTATGGATGCATTCAACGAGCGAATGGCAAGACCAGAAAATCAAGGTTGCTCCCCTGAAGTCATGCAAGCTTTGCAAGATATCATTTTAAGGGAGAGTCCGTATGCAGCTGCATATAAACACATGTGTGAGGTAGAGGCGGAGGAATTGCAACTCGCAAATGAACAGAATCGCCACCCATCTGAGGTAACTGGAAATAAATATTTATACTTCACTGATCTTTTAACTGCTTTTGATAATTTGCTATATTTTACATATTTTACCCGGGATTCAGGTTAGAATGCACTTGAGAAGTGGGGGTGACCGCCGCCGATATAATCTACCTCATCATGATGAAGTAGCAGCTGTTTTTGTTGGTGAAGATGGGTGCACCACCATTAGCTCGAGACATTGTTGTTTACCCTCGAGATAGACCATTGCAGGATTTGCCTGCACAATCACCTCATATCGATCCAATGGTGTATCCTGTATTTTTTCCAAGAGGAGAGTTGGGCTGGAGTTCCGACATTCCTCATGTAGCAGAATACGCAGTAGGTCAGCAACGTCGCACGACCATGCTGCAATATTACACATTTAGGTTTGCATTTAGAGATGCGTTTAGCCCCATCTTAAAAGGTAAAAGATTACTTCAACAATATGCTGTGGATAGCTATTGTAAAGTTGAAGCTAATCGTTTGCATTTCATACGGATGAACCAGGCAGCTCTTCGGGTTGAACAATATCAAGGCCTTATTGATCATCTTGCCAATGTTGCGGAAAATCGTGGCCTTCATGCAGGCAGACTGAACAAGTATTGTGTTTATTAGACTTTTTCTTAGCTAATAAATGTTTGAACTGAAATAACAAAGAATATAAGAAACTAGTATCCCGTGTAAAAATTTTTTACGGGTTTTAATTCTGAAAGTGACGTCTCAAAAATGGTTTCGAAAAATGAAATCACAGCATGACGAACAGAAAGGGTGCCAGTGCTGTAAGTACTTTGAATTTTAAATATAGGAGCGCAGAACAATCGTTTTACTTGGAAGATTTTAAACCCATCAAAAATAATAACACGCGCTGTGCATCCGCTTTTTCAATTTGTAAAAATAAATTGTATCAATTGAAGATGCAATGCAATGGTTCCCCGTGATGAAAAAATACAGAAATACAGAAAAACTCTTCACTCTTTTAGTTAAAAATCTCTAGGTATTCCGGCTAAAGCATATTTAGTTCAACATTGGAGTTATGAACAGAAAAACTTTTTAATCAGAAGATCTGAAACATATCAAAATATTCGTAATAAATCTTTCACGATACGATATATGCAGTAGTAAAAATAAATTGTGCGTACAGGTAAACAACAAAAAGATTAAAATCGCTGTAACTGTTCATGGAATCCACACCCCAATGTAAATAAAAGCCAAACGCGAAAGTCGTAAAAGTATCGAAATGTGAATTAAAAACAATTGCGACTTTCTTTACGAACCCAGACCGTCATGATATTCATTTCTTCATTCGCGTATTATTTGAAAAGTAATGACGCAGAAACCCTATTAATACTATAACAAAAACAAAACAAACAAAAAAGTTCTAAAGCGTACTTACCCTATAAACATTAATAAATCTTCGCGCAATACTTTCGTTGTTGTCTCGCGAATAATCAAAACATTTGAAACGATTAATTGCAATGCAATGTTTTCCCCTATACTAATCGTAGAAAAATATTAACCGCCGTGGTCTGACACTCCATTGTGAATAAGTGACCGCAAAAACGACCCGAACTTTTAGAGAGTGAAAGCGTGAAAAAAGTGGTATGCACAGCGCGTATTAGTATATAGACTAGTAACCCGAGTAAAAATTTTTTACAGGTTTTAATCGATGTGAGCTGAACAGAGAGAAAGGCTTAGTATAATGAATTTTAGTATGATAAAGTTCTTCAATTGTTTGGAATGTAGAATGTTTAGAATGTAGTTTTGAACAGCGTGTAGAACACGGGTTTTAATTCATCAAAAAAAAAAAAAAAAATACGCGCTGTGCGTCCACTTTTTTCACTTTTTACATCATATGTATAAATTGAAGATGCAATGCAATGGTTCTCCATGATTAAAAATATCTAACGTCAATTACAGAAAAAAACACTCTTCATTCCTTTAATTTTAAAAATCTCTAGGTATTCCGGCTAAAGCATATTTAGTTCAACACTGGAGTTATGAACAGAAAAACTTTTTAATCAGAAGATCTGAAACAAATCAAAATATTCATAATAAATCTTTCACGATACGATATATGCAGTAGCAAAAATAAATTGTGCGTACAGGTAAACAACAAAAAGATTAAAATCGTTGTAACTGTTCATGGAATCCACACCCCAACGTAAATAAAAGCCAAACGCGAAAGTCGTAAAAGTGTCGAAATGTGAATTAAAAACATTTGCGATTTTCTTTACGAACCCAGACCGTCATGATTAAAAATCATGATATTCATTTCTTCAATCGCGTATTATTTGAAAAGTAATGACGCAGAAACCCTATTAATACTATAAGAAAAAACAAAACAAAACAAAAAAGTTCTAAAGCGTACTTACCCTAAAAACATAAATAAATCTTCGCGCAATACTTTCGCTGTTGTCTGTTGTTTCTTGATCTCGCGAATAATCAAAACATTTGAAACGATTAAATGCAATGCAATGTTCTCCCCTATACTAATCGTAGAAAAATATTAACCGCCGTGGTCTGACACTCCATTATGAATAAGTGACCGCAAAAACGACCCGAAATTTTAGAGAGTGAAAGCGTGAAAAAAGCGGATGCACAGCGCGTATCCCGGGTAAAAACTTTTTACCGAACTTAACTTTGAAAACATTAGGTCAAATCCACCATTCCCGTGGTACGTACGCGTCGCTCGCCAACCATGTTCAGTATGCGTTGTGTCACAGAATTTAACTCGTGTAAAAGTTTTTTTTCAGGCATTAATTTGTTGTTACATTCAGAAGATTAAAAACAGAAACAAATAGCAACATGGCTCAGAATAATATATTTATACGCAGAAGAGAAGTAACTTTAATGTAAAAAAAATGGCAATATACAACACAGAACTGTTTACCCAGACATACGAAACCGAACATTACAAAATGTTAATTCAAAACAAATTGATACCTTCCAACTTTTTCTTTTGTTCCAAAGTTACTACTCGACTGCTACCATTAATGAATTTTAGAAATGATATATAGTCTGTTCTTCCCAAAACCATCAACGTCATGATTAAAACCATGAGTTTCATTTCTTTATGCTTTTTTTATTATTACCTAAAAAATTAATACTTGAATTGTAATACCGAAAACCTAATCATGCTATAAGAATATTGAAATAAACAACAACAACAACAAAAATGCAATTCAAATACGCATTCATCCTAAAAACAATAACTCAAAACAACAAAATACCGTAATAATAATTGTAGTACTGTAATACCGAAAACCTAATCATGCTATAAGAATATTGAAATAAACAACAACAAAAAATGAAATTCAACTACGCATTTATCCTTAAAACAAAAATTTATCCAGAAGATAAAAAGTCACAAATAAAATCGTAATCCCAAACTTATATATATATATATACCCAGGTACGTAAACGATTACCATAACACAAAATAATGCATAAACATTTCATTGCACAGTAATAACTAATGAACTTCTTAAATACATAATCCATTCACATCTACCTTATGAATAATAATTAAAAACACAAACGTAATGACAGAATTTATATATCTAAAGAGTTTATAAAAAATTGAAAACAACCACATTTTTAATCTGAGTTAAAATCTCCTCTTGCTAATTCACAACAGTTAAACAACCCTTTATTCTTATTTATCCAGCATACCAATTGTGTTATAACTAAATAGATTTATACTATTTTAACTTTAGCTGAACTTCAAACAAAATGGGATACCTTTCACTGCCAATTCACATGTTAGTAAACTAAACAGCATTGCTCATCTTCTGTAGACATTTTCAAACACTTCTAAACTCTTTACTTCTATATTCATACCTGTAAACAAATTACTAATACTTTATTTACTTTCCAGCACAAACATACATAGGTATTTATAAAACACTTTCGCTACCATTTTTTTTTAAGTGAAATACATAAAACTGCTCTCTTCGTTTGGAAAAACTGCTAAACTTTCTGAATTTTCCAGTAGATTTTGTACTTTTTGGCAGGCAGACAAAAGCATCAAGCATCGATATAAATTAGATACATTAGATACAATTAGACAGCACACCACAACACATTCCCCACTTCCACAGCGTCATGAAAAATAAAAACATCCATAGCTGTAGGACCATTTTTAATGTAATAATCAGCGCGCGTGACCAAAACAAATTTCTCTCGGCTTCCTTTTCATCCAGCAGCATATACACATACTAAACAACAGAATAACTGAGACATCCACTCAAAGCTAAATCAATTAATCTTTCAAAACTAAATTAAAACCATTCCTTACTGTGTAAATAAACATCAAACTGCATTTCTCCACTGCACTTTCTTCTGTATAGCGATATTTGATAACTAAAACGTAAACAAACATTTAAAAACCTGTTCTTTTATTAATCTAAAATATTAAACAATAAAAGTCTTATGATATTACTACTTTCGTATAGACCTGTCCGTTCGTTCTACACAGCCAATTTTTAAAAACTTCACTGCACTTCTTCTGTATAAAAGTTTTATAATAATACCTTTTGTTCGTTCGATCTTTCTGCAGCTAATTTTTAAAAACTTCACTGCACTTCTTCTGTATATCTAAATATGATTTTTCATTGTAAACAAACGATAATAAAACGTTTTATAATAATAACAATACCTTCGTGCATACAAACCTGTGTTTCTTCGTCAGTTCTTTCGTCGATTTGCTGCCTAAAACAATCAAATTTAAATCAAAATATTCGTATACAAAAAGAAACACGTCTTCTTCGCGAAGTTTCTTGCTCACGTAATGATCGTTGACAAATTTCGAACGAAGACGTTGCATTGCTCGCACTCCTCCAAAGACGTTTTTCGGCTGATTTCCACTGCGCAAACCAAAAATAACAAAACGGAGGAGCATATACTAATCGCGGAAAATCAAAAAAAGTGTTCTCGCCTTGACGTGGTTTTACGACAAAAAGGGAAAAAATAAGAAGGATTTGACCGTGAAAAAAAAACAAATATGTCACTCTCTAAAATAAAACGTCATAAATGTACCATTATCATCAAAACGATAACTCATTTCGATGAAACTACATAATCGTTGTGCCGTCGTGGAGAGTTACGAATGCGAGAAGATTTACGTAGTTCTGGTGAAGTTTCAGTGTTATCCGGAGGTCGAGAATCAGTTTTCTCACTACAGGTAGGCATTGAAAAGGAGGGTGTTGATGTGGGTTCGAATTCTGGAGAAAACGACACAACTGGATTTGATTCTGGAATGTTGACTTCTTGGTTGGTGGTTGGTTTTGCGTGATCTGTGGGAGTTTTTTCTACGTGGGATGATCGATTTAAACTATAGTGGGATTGTGGAATCCATGGTGTTGGACGAGCAGTATGTAGCGGTTGGAATTTACGCAAATACTTTCTATTCCGTAAAGAGAGTCTACCTGTTCCATCAACTTTGACAACATGCTGATTGTTGTCATTGACTTGAACGACTACGCCTGTCTTGTCCCATTTTCTCGAAAAGCGTCCGGTTTGGTTTTGGATATGACAGTGATCGCCTTCTTTCAAAGGGTGTAGGTGTTTGGCGTTCTTCTGGAGACTTTCCGATTGTTTAGTAAGCCTGATTCGGAGAGTGTCTTCTCGTTTGGCCCATAGATCTCTCCAAATTGGTCGAATGGATGTATTGTCGAACACTTGCGAATGTGGATGGAAGGGTAATGCGTCTCGTAGGGTGCGTCCAAAAATGATTTCAGCCGGAGAAATTCCATTGCTTGGATCAGGTGTGTTGCGAAATTGTAGAATAGCTTGTGTGAATTTGTCTGTATCGAGTTCGCCTGAGAGAGTTACATTGTTTGACAAAAGGCGTTTCATGGACTTAACAGCAACTTCTGCTCTGCCGTTGGATCGAGGGTTGTAGGCAGATGATTGACGGTGCCGGATTCCCCATTTGGTGAAGAAGGATTCGGTTTCCTTAGATGAAAACTCTGGACCACACGAAAAGTGTCTTCGGACTTAAAAGTGGTCGAAAAGGCTCCATGATGTCAATCAGTCTGTTGTAGTGAGAGACTTGATTTACAAGCCCAAACCATGATCTAATGTCTGTGATAGTTTTGGGAGTAGGGAATAATTTGATAGCATTTAGATACTTTGCAAGAGGTTTTACTTGATCTGAAGTTATCGAGAAACCTCCAAATTCAATGTCACGTTGGGAAAATTGAAATTTGCTTGGATTCAACGTAATACCCTTACTCCCCATTAGGTGCAAATAATCAATCATGCGCCACCAATGTTTTTCAATGTCACTTATGCCATCCCATAGTACAGTATCATCGACAATTTTTGATTTACGAGGGATGTCAGCTATGATCTCGTCATATCGATATGTATAACCATCTCCGCTGGCAATAAAACCTTGTGGCAGGACACAGTATCGATAGCGACCAAATTCGGTGATGAAAGTTAACAAGTGACGATCTTCTGAGCGGACTGGAACCGAGTGATATCCATTCCATGCGTCTGTGACTGAACGAATCGTTGAGGGTGGAATGGCACGTGCTTGTTGGAAAGGTGGCACTGTGTGATGAGTGTCACGCTGACAGTGTCGGTTGAGAGCTTGAAAGTCAACTACTCTACGTAGCGATCCGTCTGGTTTTCGTACCCAGAAGGCTCGATGACACCATGACGAAGGTGTGTTGGGTGGTACTTTCTCTATTACACCGAGTGCAACGTCTGCATCAAGTTGTCTTTTTATCGTGTCACGCCAATGAATCGGTATCTGGGCTGGAGTATGAACCGCTGAGGGTGTTGCATCAGGGTTGACATGAATTTTAATTGCAGGCCCTTTCATCATTGGTAGAGGTTGGTGGCTACATTGGTTGAATGTTGACGAGGCGAAACGGTCAAGTAGCCATTGTTTCATCTGGTCAGTGTTGGATTCGGTAGGTTCGAATGGAAGCTGCGACGGACGAGGTGGAGGTGCCGTACGAGGTAAACATGCGCATTTGTCGATGTCTTCGGATTGCTCGGAATTAGTTGGTTTAGGGATGTCTGTGTCGTTGGAGACGTTTATTGATGCTGCAGCCCCGATAGAAGGGAAGTTCGGTGGGATAATTTTAAGATTCTCCATACCTTGTCGACTTAGGTAAAAGAGATTCGTTGAATCTGTGACATAAATCATTTCTGGAGCTTCAACATATTGTCCCTGTTTATCGTTACCACAAAGACGACCAAAGAAAGCACCCAGTATGTTGATGCCCTCATTGTTCGCTGCAAACATTGTCTTCTTGGCTGGAACGATGAGGGATTCATGAAAGCCACATTTACGAAAGGCTTTCTTCAGTTTTCTAAGATGGCGGATCGAGCGGACGTGTTTAAGTTCGTAATGTTGTTGTTTTATATTTTTGGTATCTTCATGGTTAAAAGAGCCTACTATACGACATCTGATGGCATTAGTTTAACCTTGGAATTGGATGATTTATATGATGGAGTTGAGAGCCATTTAATCAGTGTGTTCCACAGAAATAAGTTTAACATAACTTACAAAAAGAAATCGGTTGCGTCTCTCATGATATTATTATGTGGAGACGTGGAAATACATCCTGGGCCGAGAACAACAGAAAGTGATTTTAGAGATCTTATGAAGAAAAAGGGTTTAAAGTTTTGTCATCAAAATATTCGAGGATTGTACGGAAAAATAGACGAAATACAAGATATTTTATCTACATATAAATTTGATTTACTTGGTTTATCGGAAACGTCTATAAACAAAGATTTTCATAATGCTGTTTTCGATGTACCGGGGTTTACTTACGTAAGATCGGAACGTAAATCCGGTAAAGGTGGAGGTGTAGGGTTGTTTATTAGAAATGGTATTGATTATATCAGACGAGAAGACCTAGAATGTGAAGAAATTGAATCAATTTGGATAGAAATTAGATTGCAGAACACCAAACCAATACTTTTTGGGACTATGTATAAACCCCCTGATTCATCAAAATATCTGTCAAAACATTTCAACTCATTATTACAAAAGACATTACAGAAAATAGATAACGAGTCTAAAGAAACTTTGATATTGGGTGACTTAAATGTTAATTATTTAAGTAATAATGATCATGAAATTATCAAAAAAATTTTTAAAGATAATGGATTTAAACAGATTCTCTGTAAACCAACTTGCGTGACTAATGACTCGTCGACACTAATTGACTCTATTCACGTAAACAACATACAAAATATTAGTTATAAAACCGTTATCCCAGCAGGACTCAGCGACCATGATTTTATAGCTTGCGTTAGAAAAGTTAACAATTTATCGTTACCGTATGAAACTATCCGGTGTCGTGATTATCGTAAATATGACGTTAAAACAATAAACAATGAATTGCTAGCTGAAGATTGGACCGCTGTGTATGAAGAGAACCATCCAAATCGCAATTGGTTCCTTATGAAAAACACTTTGAAAGGTGTTCTAGATAAAAACGCACCCTTTATAACAAAAAAGGTGAAAGGTAAGAAATCTCCTTGGATGACGGCAGATATTAAAAAATTAATGAATAATCGTGATCAACTTCATCGTAAAGCCCGGAAAACTAACAAATCATCTGATTGGTATGCGTATAAACGCAAACGTAATTACGTTAAAAATGAAATTCAACGAACCAAAAAATCATTCTTCAACGACAAACTTAAAGAGACATCAGATAGACCAGAACAGTTCTGGAGAACAATCAAGCAAGCTTTTCCTACCAAGACTGTTACCTCTGTAAACACATCGATATCATTCTGCACAAGTGACAATCAAACATCATCAAAACCGAATGATATAGCAAACGGTTTTTGTACATTCTTCTCGGACATTGCAAATAAGTTGAAGCAAAAAGCTTTCCCGCTTGCTAATATTATATGGAAACCATCGCCATCAACATTAACTTTCATAAAACCAAATTTTAGTTTTAGGGCTGTTAATGATCGGAAAGTTTTGTTTCACCTTAAAAATCTGAAACGTAAATGTGCCGTGGGACTTGACGAAATTCCATCATTATTTTTAAAAGATGCTGCTTATGCCATTGCAAAACCTTTAGCACACGTGATTAACTGTTCACTGAGTTCTGGAATAGTACCTGATGATTTTAAAAATGCTAGAGTAGTACCAGTCCATAAATCCGGTGCACGTAACAACTATGACAATTATCGTCCTATCAGCGTTTTACCCGCAGTATCCAAAATCCTTGAAAAATGTGTGCATCATCAGTTAATTAGTCACCTTGAAAAGAATAATCTATTCTCAACGAGTCAATTTGGCTTCCGAAAGCAACGATCTATAGAACTTGCCACAGTTTGGTTTACGGATAAAATCAGACAAGCCATGGATACTGGAATGCTTACGGGTGCGATTTATATCGATCTTAGTAAAGCGTTTGACACCGTCAACCATGCAGGAATTATTAACAAACTACCTGATTTTGGGATAAATGGAATACCAAAAGAATGGATCACGGATTATCTTTTCCATCGTAATCAAAAAGTCTCATACAATCAGACACTTTCCGACCCCCAACCAATTTTCTGCAGTGTGCTGCAAGGGTCTATTTTGGGCCCACTTCTGTTCATTATGTTTATAAACGACATTACATCATCAATTCGCGAAACGGAGATCATAAAGTACGCAGATGACACAGTCATATTCTATTCAAATAAAGACATACAAAAAATTGAACAGACCCTTAATCGTGAATTTAAATCTGTGGTAAAATGGTTTGAAATGAACGAAATGATAATTAATACCAAACGTGGAAAAACGGAAGTGACTTTATTTAGGAACTAAAATGCGACTGAATAAAATACGAGAAAAACCACCACTCAAAGTTCGACTCAACGATATCGAAATCAACTACACAAAAGTCTACAAACACTTAGGACTTACGTTAAACGAATCACTGAATATGGTAGAACATATCAATAAATGTGTTAAAAAGTCGACAGCTCGCTTTAATCTCCTAAAGAGAATTCAACCATTGTTGGACACTAAAACAGCATCGTTAATTTATAAAGTCATGATACTGCCCATACTAACATACTGCCCTTTTGCTATATTTGGTAATATTCCAGATTATCTGAAAGAGCGAATTGTGCGAATTGAATCACGAGTTGAAAGAATTGTAGGAGAACCGTTAAGTACGTCAGTGGAAATTGCACATAAAAAACGTATTGCAACATTAGTTCACCAGTGTCTAAATGGAAATGTGTGTGTTAATTTTCAAAACTATTTCGATGTCGTAAAATCAGAAATATCTACGAGAAATAATGGCGCGTTAGTCAGACTACCAAAAGTGAAGCTTGAAGCTGGTCGAAAAGGTTTTTATTTTCAAGGAGGAAAACAATTCAACAATTTACCTCGTGACGTAAGATCTGAAACTGATTTTAAAAGATTTAAAGAAGAAGTAAAAAATTTATTTTAGACATTTTTAGAATTTTCTGAGCCCTCCTTCGTTACTACAATCAGGCTTCAATTCTATATCAAAGTTACGCCCCCTTTAATTTAATTTGTCTAATTGATAATGTGGTAGCATGGCCTACTCATTTGTACCTTCTGTCATTTTATTTGTCATTTTTTTCTTTTTTCTCTTTTTCTTTTATCTCTTTTTTTAAATGTAATATAAAAATTTATAAATATTTTATATATTTTTTTTTTTTTTTTCTCAAACAGGACCTCCAGAATAACAGTATCAATAATGTATATACTTGTATATATTTTTATAACTGAGGAGTTTTATCCTGTATAAATATTAGTCAATAATAATAATAATAATTGATCCCCATGAGAGATGATTGCGCTCCAGTGTCTGTGATAACTTTGACTTTGCTTGACTTAACGTTAGGAATGGGTAGGTTAAGCTGTTCATAGTCAGATTTATTAATGGTTAGTCTCAAGATCATTGAAGGTTGACTTTTGGAATCCTTGATCATCCAACCATATGAACCGTTGAAAATGTGATGAAGTAATGGTTGAATATGGGGTGTATGAGAGGAGGATTTGGGTGTGGTTGTCTCATTCGGGCTGTTGGATAATCCGCTAACAACATCAAACAAGGCACTGTTATTGTCCTTGTTTTTGTTATAGTGTTTAGATCTCCAGCATTCAATACATAAATCAAACTCTTTCAATTTACCATATCGCATTTTGAACTTTTGAATTACCTTTTCACAGTTTTTACACTTAGATTTTAACTGAAGTTTTTTGTGATGATCTGCCGATTTGTTTTGTTGCCTCTGATGAACAGCTGAGGTGCTGGTACTATCATGGAGACCGGTATAAGATGACATTGCACGAACTGCCATCTCTTTGTTTTCAATGAGAGAAATTGTTTCATTTAGAGTCAAATCATCAAGTCTTGAATAACCGAGAATGTCTTTTTTAATTTCCTCATCACAGATGCCAGAGATGATGACGTATTTCACAATGCCCTCGGTGTAATCAACATTTTGATTACAATCTGTTGACGGGCATTCCTTGGCAAAAGAGCAGACTTGGGCTTTCCCTTTGACCTTGGCAGAGAAAGATCGAATGGGTTGTCCATGGTCCTGCTTTAACGATAACAGTTCAGTTTTGCGGATACTGGTAGCTGTGGAGATGACTGCAAGGCGACGTATAGCTGCTAGGAGTTGATCCTCAGATACAGTGTCTATATTGTTTATGATCCTTGAATAAATCATCTTCCAGTTCGTTATCGCAACATTTCCAAAGCTGGGTTGTAACTTGACTGGCTGGAATGTCAGTTCCACGTTTGAAGAGGTTCCACTTTTTCGTGAAGGTGTTCCTATCTTCCTCGGTTGTACCCCTGGTGATGGAGGGTCTGTCGATACGAGGAGGCTTTTGTTTGTCGGAATGTGTTGTTGCCCCAGTAGAATGCGTTAAAGCGTGAATGTTCAATTGGGCAGCAGCAGCAATACAATCAATGTCATCTGTTTGATATTCACAAATTGGACAATTGATTGGAGGCATTTTGATTCTTCTCCAAGTGCAAGAATAAGTTCAAACATGAACAAGTATTGTGTTTATTAGACTTTTTCTTAGCTAATAAATGTTTGAACTGAAATAACAAAGAATATAAGAAATATATAAGATACCCATACACAGACCAGTAATTCTACCTTCTTCATTTCAGGGTGGTCCAAGAGCCATGCTACAAAATTATCAAGATGATATGGCTATGGTCACTAAAATGGGAAAACCAGATTTGTTTTGCACTTTCAGGTGCAGTCCCAAATGGCGAGAAATTACTGAAAATTTGGATAATGAGCCAGCACATTATCGACCTGACTTGGTTGCACGTGTTTTTAATTTGAAATTGAAATCACTCTTAGGGGATATTACTAAAAAGGGTGTTTTGGGGAAAGCTATTTCTCACCTGTATGTTATTGAGTTTCAGAAACGTTCTTTACCTCATGCACATATTCTTATCCATTTAGCTCAAGAGGACAAACTGCAGAATGCTGATGATATTGACAGCTTAATTTCTGCTGAAATACCAGATCCTGAACTTGAACCAGAGCTACATAACATCATCAGATCATGTATGATTCATGGTCCCTGTGGGAATGCAAATCCTAATTCAGTCTGCATGGGAGATGATGGTAACTGTACAAAGAATTTTCCAAAGCCATTCTGTGATGCAACCCAAATGAATGCAAATGGGTACCCAATGTATCGCAGACGCAATGATGGTCGTGCAGTCAGGGTCAAAAATGTGGACTTGGATAATCAATGGGTTGTACCATACTGTCCGTGGTTATCAAAAAAATACAATGCTCACATAAATTTGGAAGCATGCACCACAATAAAAAGTGTGAAATATCTCTTTAAATACGTTTACAAAGGACATGATCGTGCTAATGTTGAGATTAATGAATGTCTGGAGCATGACGAAATTAAAACATTTCTAGATGCTCGATATGTCAGTGCACCGGAAGCATTGTGGAGAATTTTCGAGTTCTCCATGAATGATAAATCCCACACTATCAAACGATTAGCTGTTCATTTACCTAATTGTCATCAGGTTTATTTTAGAGCTGGTGAGGAAGAGGCAGCTGCTGAAGGGGCATTGAAAGATAGTCACCTAACAGCATGGTTTAAGCTGAATGTGGAGGATCCTGATGCTCGACAGTTTCTTTATTCAGATATTCCATATCATTATGTCTTTCATGACAAACAGAAAAAATGGCAAAAACGAAAAAAGACATTCAAACCGATTGTCGCTCGGTTATACAATGCCAGTCCATCAGAAGGGGAACGTTTTTTCCTTCGGGTTTTGTTGCTGCATGTTCCAGGTGCCACATCATTCGAATATCTGCGTACTTTCAATGGAGTGGTTTACGACACATTCCGAGAAGCGTGTATTGCCAGAGGTCTTCTACAAGATGATGAAGAGTGGCATAACAAGATGATGAAGAGTGGCATAACACATTGGAAGAGGCATCAACATTTCAAATGCCCCAACAGATGAGACAGCTGTTTGTCACGATTTTGACACACTGCGAACCCTCCAATCCCCTTGAGTTATGGAATACATTCAAGGAGCATCTGTGTGAGGACTATACTCGAACATTAGCTCTTGCTCAAGCAGAACAAAGGGTTTTGGGTTATATTGATAATATCCTCAAACAATTTGGTATGTCCTTAACTCAATTTAATCTTCCAGAGTTGGTTCAACAGATCCCCGAGGAAGAAGTGGATGTAAATGTTTACATTGACAGGGCACAACAGGTAAGGCCTCAGCTTAATGAACAGCAGGTAGCTGTGGCTGATGCAATTTTGTCTGCTGTTTCAAATGTGTGTAATGGTTTAGCACAACTTGAAACATTGTTTTATCTGGATGGACCAGCTGGCACAGATAAAACTTTTACATATAACTATGTTATTGCAGCATGTAGAGCCAGAGGTTGGAAAGTTGCTACTGCTGCATATACAGGTATTGCAGCCACCTTACTCTCTGGTGGATGTACATTGCATTCATTATTTCGTTTGCCTGTTCCCGTTTTAGAAAACAGCGTATGTAAGATAACCCCGACATCTAAACATGCAGAATACCTTCGGAGCATTGACCTGTTTCTGATTGATGAAGCTACAATGGTGTCTACGCACATTTTTCATGCTATCGACAGATTACTACGTGATATCTGTGGTAGTGATGCACTTTTCGGTGGAAAGGTACTTTTGTGGGGTGGCGATTTTCGTCAGTGTTTGCCAGTTGTGAAAAAGGCTAAAGCAACTGATGTTATTGAAGTTTGCTTGACAAGTTCTGCTTTGTGGGCATCAGTGGTAAAGTACTCACTTACCGAGAACATGAGAGCCAGGCCGGAAGAACAAGAATTCTGTGCGTGGCTATTACAACTTGGTAATGGTGAACTGCCAACAAAACAAAATGAACCTGCTAAAGGCTCAGTCGAAATCCCTGATTGTTGCATTGTTCCCCAAAACACTTCTATTATATCGGTGATGTATGACGGACTGGAACCTCACGAATATGCCGCAACAGGTATTTTGACACCAACAAACGAGCAATCGTTAATCATTAACAATGAGGTGTTGGACAGGTTGCCAGGAAATGCAGTTTGTTATTACAGTGCTGATGAGGTGGTATGTGACGATGAAGACGAGCGGCAAAATTATCTGCTTGATTTTTTAAATAGTATCACGCCGTCAGGTATGCCTCCTCATTGTTTGAAGCTTAAAGTCAGGGCTATTATTATGCTCTTGAGGAACCTTAATATCAGGAAGGGTCTCTGTAATGGCACACGCTTGATTATCCGTGAACTGTCAGGCAATTTTATTAAAGCTGAAGTTTTGACAGGGTCAGCAGTTGGAGAAATCATTTTCATACCTAGGGTTGAACTGTCACCTTCAGATACAGGTATGCCTTTCATATTGAAACGCAGACAATTGCCTATCGGTTTGGCCTACTCTTTCACTATTAACAAGAGTCAAGGTCAAACGTTTAATAAAATTGGTTTGTTTTTGCAGAGTCCGTGTTTTTCTCACGGTCAACTATATGTTGCATGTTCCAGGGCAAAGGCATTTGATAATGTGAAAATCAAAGTTGCTGCTACTGGGAAACAAGGTTATATCAATGGAAAGATGTATACTCAAAATGTTGTCTTTCCACAAGTATTACAGTAACTTAATTCTGCATATCTTTTCTTTCATCTTTTTATATCAACAAAAGTATTGTATTGTTGAGTGAGTTACAAAAATACCGGAAATGAAAACACTGCTTTTCTGGTGAGCATTTTGATATCCTCACTCATTTGGAGAGTGACTATCATTGCAGTTGTCTAAAAGCGGCTTTTCGGCTAAGTTGGTATACCAACTCTGTGACATTGTGTTGCTCAACTGTAGTGGTGGATTGAGTGATGCTATTTTGTTAAATCACTGACAATTACTTTGTGGTAGTGATGAAAATAGATGATATGCTTTTACTGTTACTGAACTATTTTACCTAAAAAACATTTTATTTCTGTACATTTGTTTTTTTAGGTGGAGTACAAGTCCCATTGACTTACGTTCACGTCGTGTACTCTGTTACCATGGGTTGTGCATGCGTTTTATCAATTGATCGGAAACAGATATCATCTTATTTTGGTTTTTTACAGTCTACTATGAGATAGTCCTTGCATGCACAACCCATGAACCAAAAGTCAGGTCATTCATCCTGTTGTCTTTGAAAAGTGTAATTCTTAGTATTATTTTTCTTTTAGTGTATATATAAAAATATAAAAGTAGTTGAGAGTAAAAATGGCTGCCTGTTCAGCACCAAAAGGTAATAATCTGTCTGCTTTTTTTATTTTTAAATTAGAATAAAAAATGACTTTGTCACTCTTTTATTTTAGTTTCCGAAAAATCGTTAGTAGAAAGTAGTAAGTATTTTGTTCTTTTCATTATAATTAATGAAAGATTAATGCAGTTTAAATACTTATGTATGCCTTTCATATTTTAGTTGAAGTTGACGGGGAAGAACATGATGGTAAGTTATCAAATGAAACTGTTAATTTATACTAAAAAGAAATGGGTGTCTATTTAGAACTACTTTCTTTTATATTTTAGTTGATGATATATCGAAGGAAGGTAAAAGGACTTAATCTTTCAAAAGACCAGATTACTTCCTTCAGAATACCATTAATGTAATGAGATTATTAAAACTTTTCCTTCCATTTCAGAAGAACAGAAATTAATTGGAGAAGGTAAATTCTTATTTTCTTTTTGCTGCTTTTGAATATCACTGTCAATCATTTGTAATTTCATTCTATTTCATTCATAGAAACAGAGAATGACACGAATGGTGGTGGTTTGATATTTTCTTTCTTAACATGTACAATGCACTTCAATAGATGAAGTATTTACACTGTTTTGTCTTTTATGTTATAGGGCAGTTAGTCCAAACAAATGCTGAGAGTAAGTGTTTATTTTCAATAATACATGTTGGCTCTTAAAATGGACTTAATGGTATTCACAATTTTTAATATTATTTTAATTTTGTCTTCCTGTTTAGAATCACAAGAGACCACACGTTGTGAGTTGTGATGTTTTTCATATAAACCATGCTATTTGGGTTTTCTTATCTGATGCTTAACTTTCTATCTTTTTATTATAGTGACACGACAAGACTTCGCTAATTACAGGAAGGCCCATCCTGGCTTTCCAAATATGGAAAAAAAAATGGGGGGCGTGACCGGGAAGGTTACGTCCCCCCACAAAAAAAAAAACAAAAAAAAAATATTTTAAGCAAAAACATTATGAGATGAAGTATAAGGGGGCAGTCCTCACTGTCTTTCAGTGAGGGCTGGCTCCTTATACGGTATGGAGTTACCATACACTCAGGTTCAGTTTTCATTAAAATTAATTTTAAAATGTCTGTAGTCAAATTATCGGAATGAAAAATAATCAAATGAACTGAACCAACAAATAAATTTAGACCGTAAATGGCTGATTAACGCCCACTTACATAAGCTTGCGAATTGTTTTTTGAATTTCGTTTCTAATTTGTTTTTAATCAGTCATTTGCGGTTGAGTGTATGGTAATTCCATACCATAGTTTATTTCAGTTTATTTTAGTTTATTTATAGTTTATCTTAGTTATTTTGTAGTTTATTTAGTTAGAAAATATGTTGTTATATCATTCTGTTAATCTTTATTTGGTCGTTACAAATCACTAACAAATATTATTCTATAAGAAGTCTGTTGTTATATAAATGAGAGTATTTGTGACTCTTGGTTTAGGTAGAGTTGGAATAAAAGTTGTGACATATTTCCTTTGATCTTTATTTCACTATCCCAGTCGGCATAATCATCAAAAAGTCACTGTGACGGAGAGAATTTTTATTGAAATTGTGTATATATTTATATAGAAATGCACTCCTTCACATAGATTTTTTAACAAATGTGCCGGCTGGGATGTTTTGTGAAATGACATTACAGGTTATGGTTTAAGAGAAAACTTCTTTGTCAGTTTGAGAGATTACTATTCCTTAAAGTTAGTTCATTTAGTTTATTGAGGATAAAGAGGTTATTGTCTCTGTGTTAAAGATAATGAATGAATATGCTGATGTCAGCAGAAATATAACAATTGAGAAATTGGCTGGGAACGAACAGCTGTTTATTAAAAACAAAGCGAACTGTAAATAAATAAATCACATCTTCTTTCCTAACTAACAAAATTGATCAACTTAATTCATTATCTTTAACTTATATTTATTCAGATTCTTTAGATTTATAGTATTGAGGTCAACTTGGTATTGGTAGTTCATGAGAAAAACCTTTCTTGACAATGGATAACCGTATCTATTATAGTCTAGATAGCATTGTCAAGGTAATTGTGAATGAAAGTTTAGTTCGAAGATATATTGTCGGCTGCACATTTCCGATTTTAAATTCAACCTTAACTTTATTTATTTATTTTTTTAGATTCTTCGGTTTCTCTTACGAATGATATGTCATCAATTTTTAAAAATACACTTTTCGGAAGATCCGATAATTCCAACTGCATGTGTACGTAGATGCAATGCACTCGCTATTCACCGAGAATCATTATTTCCAAGAATAAATGGAATAAACCGAAAAACGCATTGGAAGACGGTTAACGAAGTCGATATACATTTTTGCAAAAGTGATTAAAGATAACCTTTATTTGGTTTATTTATTTATTTGTTTATGCGAAATTTGTAGCATCGTCAACACTTTTTCATGAGAATTTATGTTTCTGCTGAACATTCTATGACATTTTTTGCTCACCTTTATAGTCAACATTTCCGAAATTAAAACCCGTACACAATTTTTACCCGAGTTAATACCATCCCATACATTTTTTATCAGTTTTTGGAGCCAATTCCTTAATTTAATTTTTCGTGAACTGGACGCATACTGAACATGGGTAGCGAGCGACGCCGCCTGGGCGGCTAGTTTATATTATAATGTGAATTGTTGTTATGCATTTCCACCATGACCAAATTTGAGATTTTTTTCTTTTCTAATCAAATAAACAAAAGAAATTCGACTTATCATTATCTTTATGGATCAATAATTTCAGGTCTTTTTATTTATAATATATATACACCAAAAAACCTTTTCATAATGATGTGTTGCAATGAAAAGTTTTTGTACTGATGATGTGATGTAGAAGAAGCTTGGTGATATAAAAAATTATATTAGCCTATGTATACATACTTATAAATACATATTAGCTACTGAAAAACTACAACAAACGAAATCAATTACAGCACTTGATTTAGTGAAAATGACTAGTTATTACTGTTTCTTTTGGTTTTAGTTCCAGAACTCAAACGCGATAGGAAAAATCTTCGAGATAGTTTTGCAAGATGTAAATCAAGAAGGGACGCAAAAATGAAGAGTGGATTTTGTACTGATGATGTGATGTAGAAGAAGCTTGGTGATATAAAAAATTATATTTGCCCATGTATACATACTTATAAATACATATTAGCTACTGAAAAACTGCAACAAACGAAATCAATTACAACACTTGATTTAGTGAAAATGACTAGTAATTACTATTTCTTTTGGTTTTAGTTCCAAAACTCAAACGCGATAGGAAAAATCTTCAAGATGGTTTTGCAAGATGTAAATCAAGAAGGGACGCAAAAATGAAGAGTGGATTTTGTACTGATGATGTGATGTAGAAGAAGCTTGGTGATGTAAAAAGTTATATTTGCCCATGTATACATACTTATAAATACATATTAGCTACTGAAAAACTACAACAAACGAAATCAATTACAGCACTTGATTTAGTGAAAATGACTAGTTATTACTGTTTCTTTTGGTTTTAGTTCCAGAACTCAAACGCGATAGGAAAAATCTTCAAGATGGTTTTGCAAGATGTAAATCAAGAAGGGACGCAAAAATGAAGAGTGGATTTTGTACTGATGATGTGATGTAGAAGAAGCTTGGTGATGTAAAAAGTTATATTTGCCCATGTATACATACTTATAAATACATATTAGCTACTGAAAAACTACAACAAACGAAATCAATTACAGCACTTGATTTAGTGAAAATGACTAGTTATTACTGTTTCTTTTGGTTTTAGTTCCAGAACTCAAACGCGATAGGAAAAATCTTCGAGATGGTTTTGCAAGATGTAAATAAAGAAGGGATGCAAAAATGAAGAGTGGATCAAAAGCCTCAAGATTACCAACATGCAATTTCTTTGAAGAACTCTGATTTTTAAATGATACTGGTGATTCTGCTATGAGGGAGCATGTTATGAGTAATATTCCTGAGGTCATGCATGTGGAACTTGAAGAGTCGATTGTTGGGGAATATGTTGAAAAGATTGATGATGAAAGCATTGAGTTTGATAAAAGTATTTTAGATGCTGCATCTACCAAGAAACTTCGATCTCCTCGTGACCCATTTGAATCCAGGAAAAGAAAGAAAGCAAATGACATGAGTGAAGTTGACGAACAACTACTGAACAAACTTTCCAATGTTAATAAAAAGATTTTTTCTGATAAAGAAAACTTGGAACCTGAGGATTCTGATACACACTTTTGTAAAAGTTTGATTGAAGTGATGAAAGGCTTATCAAGTAAACTAAAATAAACCAAGTTTTATTTGATATCAAATTACAACTGTCCATTTTTCAAAGATTTTATTCAATATGCTTATGTTTTCAGTATTTTTAAGATCAACTTGAGTATGTCAAACCCCACTTCCCTCCCATATTGCTCTTATTTGACACTGAATAATTTATGTTGATTATTTTGTTTTATATGTTAATATCATATATATATATATATAGATATAAAACTTAAACTTAAACCTTTTTATATATATACATATATATTATGTGTAAGAAATGTATAAAGATTCAATGAGGTTTTAATATGTCGTATTGCCAAGGTATTTCACCACTTGGAGAGTTAAAATAGTCACGAAATAAATCTCGAACATCTTTAGCGAAGTTGCTAGAATTTTGGGACCCTTGTTTGCACATGTCAGTTACTCCTTGGTTTTCTTCTCAACACATATCTGATGGATCATATTGGCAGTATAGCCCATTCTTTTCCCTCATCAAAAAGTTATGTAGAGCAATCCAAGCCTTTGTTATGTTGATAACATTGTTCACGTGTGCAATTATGGGTCGACAAAAAATATATTCGGAATCTGGATGCCAGAATTCCAAAAGTGTTCTCGATAACCCTTCTTGCTCGAGATAGCCGGTAGTTAAAAATTGCTTCCTTTGGATTAATTCTTTCCGAATGTTTTCAATATAGACGCAACATGTTTGGCTTAAGGGAAAATCCTTTGTCGGCAACAAACGTGTATGGAAATAAAATATCCTGTGGGTAACCTGGCAGATTCCTTGGATCAGGAAAATCAAGCTGGTTCTCATCAATAGTTGTACCTGGTGCACTTGAACTGTAGACACTTTTACGACCTTTTTCACCAATATGTACTAAAGTAAATTGATAATTCATAATTTTCCAAACTGCCATCAAAATAAACTCCACTATTCACTGGTGCTTGTATGTTGACATGCTTTCCATCAATTGCACCCAGGCAGTTTGGAAAATTCCATAAGTGGTTGAAGTTGTTGGCTATATACACCCATTCTTCCTTTGATCTAGTTGCACGCATATAACCTTCCGCGCTTAAAACTTCCCATGTTGCACATGTCGTTTCACGAATAATGCGATGAACGGTTGTAGGGCTAACCCGGTAACTGGTGGCAATTGTAAACTGTGCATCACCGGTCGCTAACTGCTTGTCAAAAAGCAACAAATCTTTCACTAATGGTTGAAATTCTCTATGTTTTTCTCTTTCCGTACTTTAACAATAGAATCTCCATTTTTTCCAGGTTTGAGATTTGCTATTAGTTCACTGTCAGTCAGCCACAAAGACAGAGTTTTGAGGTCATAGTTAAGACTGCTTTCGATGGTGTTAAAGTCATTGTGGCTGAAATAAATTACTGTGTCATCGGCGTTTTTGATAATTTTCAAATTTTTTACGTGGTTTGGTGCGTCGTTGAAAACATGGTGAATAAAAGGGGTCCAAGAAGATTAGAGATTAATAAATATCTGTTTTTATGCCAGGCATTTTTTATCGTTGTCAAGATTAATGACTTTCTGAGTATGAGTATTTTGAAAGATAAAAACATTCAATGTTTTAGTGTTCGGAGGCTATGTTCATAGAGGCCAGAAACACTTTTTTCACGATTAGTATAAAAGCACATGACATTTGACGTCAGTTTTGTTATGATCACGGGACCACATTGCATTGCATCCCAAATCGAACACAATGTTTTTGGGGAAATATCTCGAGAAGCAATAGGGATAACTCACGTTTTTAAAGGTCTGCGATACGGGTGAGGGGGTGATGCAGAATTTAGGCCTACATTTTATTGGGTACTGCGGCAATGACGTCATCAAAATTTTTGATCGTAGTAAAGGGATCCCATACACTTTTTTGATCGGTTTTTAGAGCTCTACAACATCGATACACTTTTCCAGTTGAAATTTCGTGATTTTATTTCTTGTCACCTATTTTCGACACATCCTTTTTTCGAAGGTAAAGCCGTAAAAAACGTTTACGCAAGTTGCTAGTACTATAAGAAAAACAAAACAAAAGAACAAAAATGATCAAAAGCAGGGTTACCCAAAAACATTAATACAGTGGAATCCCGCTATCTCGAACTTTCATCGGGTCAAGCAAAAAGTTAGAGATAGCGGGATATTCGAGATAGCGAAGTTCGAGATAGTGGGGTCACACTTTGAAAAATTTGAGATAGCGAGGTTTTATAAATTTTATAAATTGGGATCTTAGACTCTGACAAAAGCAAATGCTTAATGTAAGACAGACTATGGGAAAGAAACAATGAAATACAAACATGTTATGAAAAGCAAATCAAATAAACTTGTTTATTTTTGTTTCTTAAAGAAATCAGGTATTACCGCCTGTTAACATTTTTCTAATTTTTCTTGAAAGAACAAAGTTTCAAATTTACTTATTAAATCCTGCATTTGGTTGCCTCTTTTCTCGCTAAAAAGAGAAAGGTTTTTTAATATTTATAGGGAAGCTTCGACATCCATTTTATTAGGTGTTTCTAATTCTTCGTCATCATCCATGATGTCTTCTTCTTCATTAGTATCAGGCTGCAGGGCTTCTAGCAAAATTTCATTACCGGTAAGATGTGAAGCCGTTGATACCATTACGTCATCCATACTTGCAAAATCTTCAGCTGTGAGGTTTTCTGGCACCAAGCTTGAATCTTTTTCTCTTAGGTTTTGCAGCTCCTCGCTCATCTCTTTAAACGGGTCGTCTTCATCATTCACCGCGTTTTTTTTGGTCTTTCTCTGAAATTTTTGACTTTCGAAAACAATTGACAATTGTGGCTTTACTGACTTCGTTCCATGCCGATACGAGCAACTGTAAAGCTGTAATCAACGATATTTTCGGCAGTGGCTTATTCGAATCGAGGTTGCAAAGGATGAGTTTCACTAATCTTTTTCTATAATGGGCCTTCAAACACTGAATTACCCCTTCATCCATCGGTTGGGTGACAGATGTTGTATTCGGTGGCAGAAAAATCAATTTAAGGTTGGATAGACCTTAAATGGTTGGATGAGCTGGACAATTGTCAACAATCAGTAATACGTTTCTTTCTTCAGCTTGAAACATTTTGTTTATTTCTCGCACCCACTCTTCAAATAAGATGCTGTCCATCCAGCTCATTTTTTGTGCACGATATCTACAGGGATGTTTTTTCATTCTTGAAGCATCTAGGGTTTCTTGCTTTGCCAATAATAAACATTGGCAGTTTATCACCCACTGCATTTGCAGCTGCTAAGCCAGTGATTCTGATTTTGCTGTGTTTGCCGCCTGAACACTTTTCTGACTTCAGCTGATAATATTTGTCGGGTAAGCATTGATAGAATAACCCAAACTCATCGGCGTTGTAGATATCTTTAAGGCCATAATTAGACAGCAAGGTTGGAAGTGTCGTTTCATTCCAAGAAGCAAACATTTCAGGGGTCACAGATTTGCTTTCTCCAGACACAGTTTTGAAAGAGACGTTATTCCTAGAAAGAAAGTAGAAACCAGGTTTACAATAATGCTTGGGTTATGATTGCATAAAAACACGTTTAGACGCAGAAACATTAGAAGCAGATATCTAAAAACTAAAATGGATCTAACGAAGATGGACCTAGATGAAGAGACTCCAATAGTGGTGACAGTAAATTTAGATGTTGATTCATATGTCAAGGGATATCATGAATATAAAAGCATTTGGACACCGAAAATTGTTGAAAAACTACAGACGAAAAGGGAGCCAGAAAACTTGGTTGACAAGTACGCTGTTTGCGTAAAAAAATCATAAAATTGTTGGACACCTTCCGCTTGGTAGAAATGGAAAATATGCTAAAACTGTTTTTTATTTTTTGAGAGCAGATGAATATGGGTTATGCAGTGTATTGGTTAAAGGAAAGCCAGTTAACTTGGGTGATGTTGATGGGATGCAAGTTCCATGTACTTTGAATTTTTCTGGTCAAAAGAAATTTATTGACATTCTTCAAAAATCATTAAAATGTTAGAAATGTTAAGAAATATATATTTCCAGATAAAGATTTTTGAGTTTTACATACTTGGCTTTGTTTTTGATCCAAGTCGAAATGGTATTTGGCGGGACTCCATATTTGATTGAAGCTTCTTTATTTGAAAGACCTTTCTCAATTTCTTTAAGCGCTTTGCACTTTTCATTAAGAGTTTTTACAGTTAGCTTTCTTTTCGGCATCTTGACTGTCTCGAAGTAAAAGAGACACAGTGTAAAAGTACAAAAACACTGAGAGACAAAGTCAAAGAAAAGAATTCCATGCATGGAACGTTCAAAAATTTGAAAATCGAATGTCCTAATGAAAACAAAACTGGTTTCTATCAGCGGCTTTTTTAAAAGTTCGAGATAAAGATGGTGATTTGTTTCAAGGGACCTAACAAAAGTTTGAGACAGCGGGAAAATCGAGATAGCGCATGTTCGAGATAGCGAGACAAATTTTGCCTAGCGAAGGTTTAAATGCTGAAGGGACCGACGTTTTTGTTCGAGATAGCGCGATATTCGAGATAGCGCATGTTCGAGATAGCAAGACTCCACTGTAAATCTTTGTGCAATACTGTCGTTGTTGTCTATCATTTCTTGATGGATCAAAACATTTATAACGAATACGAAATGATCAAAACAAACGCAATGTAAAGGTATCTTCTGCTTATATTAATCGTAGGAAAATATTAACCGTGGTTTGATGCACTTTTATGAATAAGTGACCGCAAAGGACTGGACATTTTAGAGAGTGAAAGCGTGAAAAAAGCATGTATAAGAATATAGATAACGCAATGAATCGTTTTAATATTTCGTAAAATACTTACTTAAAACAAAGTTTGGTAGGAAGGAAGAGTATAAAGTTCCTTCAAAGTAATGGATGTTCATTCTGACTACTTAGATAACAAAGAATTACCAAATGTTCCTAACGTACCTAAAACTGTCCATTCTGATAATGGAGAAGCCAATAGTAAGTCTTGTTTACAGTCTGTAAACTTGTCAGTTGAATTGAGTTACAGTGGAGTTGTTTGACAGGAACATCAATTTTGAAAACTTATTAAATGTTGTGCTAATGCAACCTGTTATTCAGCAGTAGTAGCCGTGTAATAAATAATAATAAATAAATAATAATAATCAATATCTTTTCCAGCCGAATTGATTTTAGCTGGTTAATTCTCTGACAAATCATAGAGATGGACAGTGGGTTTACATAATACCTTGTCATCTACCTTCAGGGGAATTCTTTTTGCGTGGATTTATTCAGAAGTCAGAACTTCTCAAAAGGAGCAAAATATCACTATCCTCAGGCGGTGATCGTTGTTATTGTTGCTTTTTTCCAAGATATCCAAATTCAAAACGTCCAGTTGGTTGCTCCTTGATTTGTTTGCTTTGGATCACTTTCTTGGAATTTCACATTCAGATAAGTTTACTTCAGTTGGCATGGCACAGCAACTAGGTGTTGGTGACGCTAGTGAAGCTGGTGGGGTTGTGACCAGACTCTAATCTAGTCCTTAAGAGCGTCCGGCATTCGCACGCTGCCCGTATTTTCTTTATTTTAGAAAATCTAGTTTTGTCTGAAAACATCATAAACGATACATTTACAGTGGGTACCAGGAGTGAAAAATCGAAAATGTTTAATTTTAAAAATTAGAAAAATTACTTCTAATAAAAAGTAATTTCTAGATAGTGAAAATTATTTTCATCTCTTTTAGAGACCGTGAGGAGCAACATTGACAAGAAGTAGAACAGATAAGTTCAAACAAAACTGTCAATAATAGCGAATCAGAAAGTGATGACGACAGTTCTGAAATTCACCAGGAAAGGAGCTTACTTCTGGTCCAGTATTGAGATCGAAAGTGATCACCCGTTTTATGATCAAAGCCACTATGAAAAATGTATACATGGCTGTACTTCAACCAAAGTGAAAGTGGTTATATGTATAAACTATGTGAAGTTTATTATGGCAATTCACCCCATTCCTCTGGCTCTAACAAAGGAGCTTGGTCACATTTAAAGCAAATCCAGGGAAAAAATACGACGACATAAAAAATCTTTGTATGTACAAAAAAGCTGTTTTAGCAATTACAAAGATATGATCGAAAACTTGAATAAAGAGGAATGAAACAGAAAAAATGCCAACAGATATTTTGCAAACTGATAAGAATAGTTCACTTTCTTGCAAGAAACAATCTTTCCATAAAATCGCTGTACCTAAAACTGATTGAATTTTTATTGCAGGAGCTTGAAGAGCCAATCCTAAAGCAGTATCTAGATCACTGTCCAAAAAATGCAACTGAGACTTCACATGATACTTGCGATTCCCTTTTAAGTTTGTTAGATGCATTTCTTTAAGAACAAACACACAGCAAAATTGATCGATCCGCTGATTGTATTGTTTGCAGATGAAGCTTCAAATGCCGCAGGATCTGAAATGCTTGATGTTTTCCTTAGTCACTTTGATGAGGGTGAATAAAAATTGGCATGGATTTCAATTCGCTAGTCGAGGTATCCTCAACGCCGTTGGAAATCATTATGGCTGCTGTTGAAAAAGTTATGTGTGACAGAAATGTAGATATTACAAAAACAAGGTTTTAATGCCTAGATGGGACAAAATAAATGTCGGGTGAACATCATAGTCTCGCACTTTGTTTTAAACATTTAATGAATGACTCCCCGTGGCTTGTTACCATTGATTCGTTACTTTTGGGACTGTGGAAAACATTTTATTACAGCAGTCGAAATCATTTCATTTTGAAAGAGATTCTAGAGGCATATGCTGTAGTGAAAGCAGCGGTAACATAATGGCTTTCACATGGAGCTGCATGTAAAAGGTCCAGAGAAAGGTACAGTGTTATTGTTGAAGCCCTAAATGATACCATTGTAAAAAATCCTGAGCCAGAACGTTCTCAACTTCTTGATTCTACTACAATTCCTCAGGTTTCTTTTTTTGAAGATGTACTTTCTATAAAAAATACGCTATTGGTGGTGCTTCAATCTGATCGTAAATACTTCAGTGCAGTTTGGCGAGCATTGAATACAACTATAAATATGTTACAGGAAGTCCAGAAAGTAAACATTTGAAAAGTTCTTGCCTTTCCGATGAAACACTCTACTCAACGATTTTGAAAAGCAAAATGTGGTTACACAAGGTACATGTAAAAGACCAAGAGTGAAACAATTCATGCTGATATCATGAAAACGTTCCTTATTGCATTGATAGATAGACTTAAAGGTGCGTTTGATATGTCATTCATTGAAGCTTTATTATCATTCAATCCATTCAATACATTGTGAAACCCTTATGATTCATGTCAGGTATTAACCTGACATGAATCATAAGGGTTTCACAATGTATGTAAATGATGAAATAAAAACTATGTATGAGTTTTATGGAAAATCAAAAGAAGATACTTATCAAGGGCATAAAGTATTTGCTACCAGTTTGCTTCACGGTGCCACTTAAGACTCATTAAAACTGGAATATGGTTTCAAATCGAAAGAGTGTCTCGCGTGAACAATTCATATCAAATAAAGAATTATTTTAAAGTTATTAATTCAAACCAATTATTTAAATCTGTTGAGAGAGAACTTAAGGACATTGAATCAAACTGTATATCACCATTAACTGCTTTAGCGCTACTGAATGCCAGCCTTATTGAATCTGCCTTTCCGAGAATCTTATTACAATTATTAGTCCTCATTCCTCAATCTGAGGCTGTAGTTGAAAGAGGATTCCCTAAAATGAAAATGATCATGACGAACAAAAGAAAAAACCTTGACCCGAACAGCCTTGAAAGTTTAATGCGCATCTCATTTAAAAGCAACACACTTTGTCCCAAAGAAATCATTCACATTTTGAGTTCACAACGAAACCGACCTAAAATGTAGAACATTATTTTTCATATTGCTTAGATTTTGTTAACATATTTCTCATTCAGAATTCAACTGAAACGACAAAGAAGAACGTTTTTAAGGGTTTGTGTTCTTCAATAGGTTCACAGTTATTGCTGAAAAGGATTGGATTACGTTTCTTCCCAGCCTCTTTATACGATCTACATTGAGTATTCCATAAACAAGGTTCCTGCCTAATCAGGTCTTTCATTACTTCAGGATCGTATTAAATGATGCCTTGTTGACATTCCTCTTCCTCCTGTTCTTGAAAAGGTAGAGATGTTGTTTGTTGATCTTCACTAGAAATGTTTTGCTGATATTGTTGCTCATACATTGCAACCCCAATCGAACAAAAAAAATACATCAACTAAATACACAGAAACTAACTGGTTAAACATTTTGGACAACAAGCAGCAGTGGCAGAACGTGGCAGCATGTTCGGTTTGCCAGTGTTGTATTCTATTGCTTGCCCAACTGCCTAAGACGGGTGAACCTATTTTTTCGAGCAATCAAAATGTTTAAAAACTGAAGCTTTCCTTGCCCGACAGGTGAAAATGGTGCGTCATGAAACAAAATGTTTTTTGCTTTTCTTTTAATAATTTTCTTTTACTTGTTATGAACTTCTGATCGAACATGTTTTTTATTCACTTTATTCATTTAGCACGTGCCTTTTTTCTCTCCTCCTGTGTGATCTTTTTAAGAAGAGAAACCATTTCCCCTTACGTTTGATAGCACCCATGTTAGAGCGCGTAACTTTTTTAAAACAAAAGCTAATAAAAAGTTGAAGTTTTTTCTCTTTACGTTTGAGTGTATTGTTGTACTGATTAATGATTGGTTTTAAAAAATAAATAAGTAACACATATTGAAAAACCTGAAAAATAGTCAATGTAACACAGCATACCAGAGGTTGTGACTTTGAATCACACTGTCAACATCTATGGTGGCTGAGAGCCGCCAAGTAGAAAAGTTAAATTTGACACGATATATTAAAAAAAATGAAAATTAATTTGACGTATTAGAAATTGGCGGACCCCGGCTTTTACATCAACTTTGCTTTTAAATTTTGGAAAACTGAAAACTCCATGACGAGAAGCAAAGCTGACATTGTTGTTGTTGTTGGCATGAGGAGTGCGCAGAGTGGGGATCTTAAAAGTATTTGTTGTACTGTTGTGTGATGTTGGTTTAATGCCAGGCCCAGGTGATATACACGATGATGGTTATAGTAATTGATAAGGGTTTGTTTCAGTAGGGTTTGTCAAAGTTTGTAATCATTCATACTTCTCATCACCAAAGGTTGAAGTTGTGTTCAAAGTTTACATATTTTTTGGCATAAAGATAAAGATCTTCTTGATTTTGTTACCATTGCATTCCTCAAAGGCATCTTTTGCAACTCATCATGGGACTTATCAAGTAAGTTGAATAGTACTACAAAATCTTTGAGTAAAATTGTCATGGCTGCAAGAGCGGATGTGCCTAACATAGCTCTCTTTTTCGTGTTAGAGTGAATAAGTAGAAAAGAGTGCGCTTAGATCTAGGCTAGAAAAAGATAAGATTTAGGGAAAAAATAGTTGTTTTTGTTTCTGTGCTATTCTTTAAAACTTACTTGTTTTTAGCCGTTGATATTTTATAAATATGTTAGATTGGAAGTCTGATTTATTGTTGAAAGACATACTTGTATGGTATGTATCACTTAAAAAAACAAGTGAAATTCTGAGTTATGTCACAAGAGAAGGAGTAAATTGGTTTCATTCATTAGATGGCCACGATAAGCTAATGGGGTACCAAAACTCAACATACCCCATTGCTATCTATGGTTGCATTGATACAGCAAGTTGAAAGATTTTATGGCTGAAATGGTGAACATCAAACAGTGATCCAAGCTAACCTGGCTATTGGTATATTGAACATGCTGCCAAAATTTGATTTTTGTCTGGGTTCATTTTTACATGGTTTATTTGTTTATTTATGTTTTATTTTTACATGGTCTTACCTAAATTTCTCATTTCTAGCCCATTTATTTTAAATGGGTTGCCGAAGCCACTATTAGGCAGAAAGCTACAACATGAGAAAAGGAAGAACAGTTATAAGGACTGATGAAAGGGATGAGAAAAGGAAGAAGAGTTGTAAAGACAGAGCAAGGTGGCGTTTAAACTTGGAGATCATACTCATCAGGAAAACAACTATGAGAGAGAGAATTCCAGAGGCAAGCAGTCCGAGGGAAAAAGCTAGATGAGTAAAAGTTCTTATGGCAAGTTGGGACCTGAACAGTCAAAGGATGAGAATTCGAAAAGAGGTGACTGTTCCGAAAGAAAGTCTTAGGAGGAGGAGTCAGTTGATGCAAGTCATCCGAACAATGCCCATGAAAGTATTTATAGAAAAGAGACAGGGAAGCAACGTTTATCCGATGTGAGAGGGGGTGAAGATTAGCACAAAGATCAGGGCCAACTAAGTTAACAAAGCGCTTCTGAATACGATCGAGAAGATGAAGACAATGAGCAGAGGCTCCAGCCAAAAGGTGGCAGCAGTACTCAAAACAAGGGCGAATAGTGGCCTTAAACAAGTTACTGATAGATTTAGCCGAAAGTAAGTGACGGACCCGAAAAAGTGGACTCGATGTAAGAATTCCATGTGAAGGTTAAACCTAAAAGACGAACCTGAGATGACTCTGCAAGCTCACTTCCATTCACAAGAACAGAAGGAATTACAGGGTCCCCGAAACGATTAATAGAAAGAAGCTTAGTTTTCAAAGCATTGAAGGAAACCAACCATTTCTGACTCCATTCAACTACTGTCCTAAGATCGTCCTCCAACTGAGCAGCCATTTCAACCTTATCAAACAAGTCCTTAGTCCTTTCAAGAGACGAGTAAAGAGTAGTGTCGTCAGCGTAGATAGCAAGTTTACTGAAAATACAATCAGGAAAGTTGTTGATGAAAATGAGACAGAGAGTTGGACCAAGGACAGAACCTTGAGATACCCCTGAATTAATAGAGTAAGAAGAAAACGAATGGCCATCGAGAACCACCTTAATACTCCGGCCACTGAGAAAGGACTTAATAAGATTCAAGAGTGAACCAAAAATGCCAAAAAGACTTCAACTTGTGAAGAAAGCCACGGTGCCAAACCTTGTCGAATGCCTTGGAGATAGCTCGTGTCTCACCACAAGCATTGAGGGACTGACATACACGTTCAGAGATGACGGTCAGAGCATCTGACCGACAGTGGAACAACCAGAACAGAAACCATACTGGTGATCAGAGAACAGATGATGGGTGATGGAAGAGTTTATCAAGGATTTAAAAACCTTACTTATAATAGAGAGAAGACTAATGGGACGATAGCATAAAGGGTCCGATCTCTCACCAGAGTTTTTGAAAACAGGCACAGCAGAAGCAATCTTCCAACAAGAAGGAAAACAAGATTCATTGATGCTCTTCCTGAATAGCCTACAGAGTATGAGAGAGAGAGAGAGATCAGGCGAGCGTTTTTGCAGAACGATTACAGGGATTTCGTCAGGACCAGTAGCCTTAGAAGAGTCGAAAGAACTAATAGCATCCAAAACCATCTTAGGAGTTATGTTCAGAGAAGACAAAACCACGTCAGTTCTGGTGTTAATATCGGGCAAAACATGACCAGTGTCATCAAGAGTGAAGTTCCTGCTGAACTGTTTAGTAAAGAGCTCCACCTAACTAACAGCAGATGTCAACACCTCAGGACCATTGAAGAGTGGTGGAATCAAAGACTTACCCTTATTAGAAAAGCTCCGATAGATACGGCAGAAATCACGAGACACAATAAATTCAGATATAAGCCTATCATGGACCAGATTTCCATAGGTGCGTTTAGCCTCCTCAATGACTTTTTTACAGTCGTTTCGAGCTCTTGTGAAAATACCTCTATTGTCTTCACTACTACAACGTTGATAACGATAGAAAAAATGATTACGATGGGGAATTGCGGCAGAAATGGCAGGAGAGAACCAGAATGTGGAGTGAGGTTTAACCTGATATTTACGAGAAGGAGCAAATTCATCAATACCAACCTGAAGCCAAGAAGAGATCTCAGCTGCACACCTCTCTGCATCATAGGTCAAGTAAAGAAGGCTCCTGATCAGTTCGGTCAGGTACGTGAGTGGGAGAGTTCCTAAGCTGAGTAAGAGATTGAGAGATAGTAAAGTTGAAAGTGACAATGTCAGATAGGGAGGTAGTGTGTGAGAAAGGTAACCTGTCAGCATGATGAATATTGAAATCACCGAACACAAATATGAGAGCCTTATCAATATTTTTCGAGATAGAATTGATGACACTGCACAACTGAAAAGATGGGGAGTGATACACAAAGAAAAGATAACTAGTTGAATGCAAGAGAGAAAGACATAAACAGATGAAAGATTCGTCAGGAGATTCGAGATTCAATTGACTACTGACAGGAACATAGTCACAAACATAGATACCAAGGCTGTGCATAAGAATAGACGAGTCCTTGCGATTAATAGGAAGATAGCCAGGTACATCGAAGTCAGAAGAGCTAATAGAAGGGTTAAGATTAGTTTCACAAATAGCAAGAATGTCAGGAGATGAGTTGGTTAGAAAAGATTCCAAATGAGAGAAGTTCCCACGAAGTCCACGAATATAAGAGAAGGAAAGTGAGAAAGACGTTGGCGATTTACGAGTACCCGATTTAGATTTACTAGAATTTGACATTTTTTTCATAATGAGGAGAAAGAAATCTAAAGTTGTGTTGGCTGAAGAACTCGTGCTAGAGGATCATTTCAATATAGGTTTGCTGATATCTATGAACCTATTGTCGTAACAGAAGCAATGATGTGGCCTCTAAGGATGCAAACCGTTACAGCAGCAGGGCGCTGTCCAAGCGCAACTTGGCACTACTACTGCAACGCCATTTTTCGACTGTTGATAGAGCAGCCTCTCTAAGTAGCTAGCAAAGAGTTCAGGCTCATGTACTACCAGTCGGCAAAGTAGCAATCAGGTAAAACTACTAACCTAGCACCCTCAACATAGATAACTTAGAAGCAGTATTGAAAATAGACTCAAGCATTTGTCTGACAGTCAAGTGCAACAAGGAGACCCGTGTTCATCATCTTAGAGTAGATACAGCACTGCAAGCAGCACATCTACACTAATAGAGGAAGTAGGGGTACTAGATGGGGTGGTATCTCTACCTGCCCCTAAAGAAAATTTTGGCTTGCAGTTGTATGAATGCTGTTCTTTTTATAGATTGAAAGATGGTGGAGGGAAATCCATGACCGTCTGGAAAATTTTTAAAGAAGGTTTAAATGAATTAAAGAATGATAGTGACTATGAACCTACCAGTCCTCAGCATAGGTGAGGGTAGAAATATGTAGTGAAAATGTTAGTGTTTTACATTCTCAACATTTACCGATGAAAATGTAAAGAAAGCTTCTTTGGATCATTACTGCACTGTAGATCCAACATTTACTGACAGTACCTGTGATGTTCTTGCTTCAGATCGTGGTCCATCATATACGAACATTGATCAGTTACCTAACTCAGCTGGATCAATGTTAGATTTTTAGGTGGTAGCATCTTCAATTCTACGAGAAAAAGGACTTTCTCTTGCTACCTCTCCCTCAGCTGGTTATGTGAAATGTGTTGCTGCTTCCATACTTGCCTCATTGTTGTTTAAAGGACAATGAAATCATTCTGAATGTTATATGCAATGTTATAAGTGATGTTAACCATGGAGATGTATTAACCAACTCATTTGTCACTTTGCATGGTGTCTACTTATTTATAAATTCCAAAAGCTAATAACAGTTTCTGACCAAGAATATCGCATAAGTTCTATGTGTTATTGTTAACACTGTTTGAGTTTAGTTTATTTTTTCTCAAATATTTTTCATATTCGTGTTTATTTATGTGACGAGGAAATTCAAATTCAAGAACAGTAAGTTTGTTTAATAACATTTAGCACCTTTTTCGCAGCTTTCGGAAAAATTCTGAATTTAGTTTCAACCGTTGAAATTTAGTTTATTAAAACACAAGGTCCATGTTATAAGTTTATTGTTCTTGAAAAAAACATTCTTAGCTAACATTTGTCATTTTTACTTTTTGGTGCTTTATCCCAGACGTTTTTGTTGTCTAAATGTATGTTTAAACAGCATGATATGAAATATGAGTTGACTGTGCATGAGGGTGAAAGAGTTATTTATGATGAATAATTAATGAGTTAATAAAGATAAACTACCTGTGCACATGTAGAATATGAGAAACGAGATGACAGCTTTCAGAATATTTGTGGAAAAAAGAAATTATCTGTTTGTTTTTTATTTATTTGACGAGCTTAAAGTTATTTTTATATTTTCGAAACTGAATAAAAGATATGCTCAACAAACGATTGAGACATAGAGTCTCAAATTTTTCATGATAAGTTATGCATGTCTCATTATCTAATTTATCTTCCGGGATGTTTGGATACTCCTTGCAACATCTGCACTCCACAAATGATGACAAGATACAGCAGCGTGTGCCAAGTTGGGATAGAATCATATTTTCTATTGTAGAAACATTTCACGCACTTCAAAATATGTGCATAAATTTTTCGGAAATCCTGAAAAAGATAGTTTATTCTGGGACAGCATTTTTCCAAAAAGTGCAAAAGATCCACAGGTCAGGCTACGTTCGTATTGTAAATCAATTAACACCAACAATGATTTTATTTTTGTACAATATATTTCGGATCGTCTGATCCATCATCAGGTATCTAAAAGCGAATAAAAACGGTTAAAAACAGTTACAAATAAAAATGTAAAAAATTATTATCGTATACTACACCCACGTAAAAAATTTTTATAAAACACATCTGATAAAAGAAATCAAAAAGTTGGAGAAATAGAGAAGTCGTGTCTTGGGAATTAGAACTTAATTACCAAAGCACGACTCCTATACTCATCCTTTGTGTTCAAAACCGGTTTGAATTCATTGATCATTAGTGCTTCAAGGGTCATTAAATGAAACACAGATCGTGACGTCGTACATAAGATCGTTACACTGTCCATTGTAAGTTCCGCCCCGCATTCCTTGAAATGAACTCCTACAGGACCAGCTCTTCTATGTTCCTTAAGTCGACTGATAATATGTCGGCTTGTCTGGCCAACATAGCACGATTTACACCGTGAACAAACAATTTTATATACCAATCGACTCTTGAAACATTTTTCAACTGGGGGCTTTAAACTTGGCAATTCAAATTTCAACTTCTTTGATGTGAAAATAACTTTGCAGGGAACATTTAACTTTTTCAGTGATTCTTGGAACTTCTCCGACATTTTACCTCGATATTGAACGAATATCATTTTCTCCTTCGGTTCTTCTTTCTTCTCAGATTCTGTCTCAGCCTCTTGATTTTCCTTCTTACTTTCAATAATTTTCGATAAAGTTTTAGATATTATTGGCTCGTAAAATCGTTTTGGATATTGGTTCCGTTGTAGAATGATTTTACCTTTATCCAAACTCCGATGAAAATTCGACCACGAACTGCATGATCTGTGAATTCTGTGCACAAGACCGGAAACTACTGATCGTTTATATTTTAGTGGAGCCAACGAGTGAAAGTTCAAAGTAAGCCCTGTTTCGGTTGGCTTAGTGTACCATTCTGACGATAGTTTTAGGTTTGAGCGATTGATTAACATATCCAGAAATGGTAGTGACATGTTGTTTTCTCGTTCAATCGTAAATTGTAGAGATGGATGGAGTATATTGATTTCAGCTAGCTTCTGTTCGACTTTATCACGATGAATCTCTCTCAGAATGTCATCCATGTACCTTGAATAGAGTTTTGAATCATCTCTAATAGTTCGATCATATTTACTCAGCCATCCATTGGCCAAAAGTGGGGCAGGTGGACTCCCCATGGCTAATCCATCTACCTGCCTGTAGTATCCATCATGAGATAGTAAAATGACATTACAGCTACATAGTGAAACTAACGTTTTGAAAGTTTCTCTATTGACAGGAGGTTGTGGGTATCTGCCCGAAAACAGTAACTCCGTACATTCATTAATGGCTTCCTCAAGTGGGACGTTCGTATATAATGACTTGATGTCAAAACTTATAAGTTCCTCATTTGGCTTCAGCACGATTTTTGAAAGAGAGTCAGCAATATCTTTGGTGGAGGAGTTGATATTACATTCGGTAACAGAAGACAACCATTGAGAAACGTGCTTTGCAATATTATAGTATGAGGAGCCAGGCATCGAAAGGACGGGACGTATTGGTGTATCATTTTTATGCACTTTCGCTTGTCCGTATAGACAGTATACGATAGTATAGTATATTATACGATAATAATTTTTTACATTTTTATTTGTAACTGTTTTTAACCGTTTTTATTCGCTTTTAGATACCTGATGATGGATCAGACGATCCGAAACATATTGTACAAGAATAAAATCATTGTTGGTGTTAATTGATTTACAATATTTTGTGCCACAAGGTTTCTGCCATACAAATTATTTACGTTCGTATTGTCTTGTCTTTCTTGTAAGATATTCCTTCACTTTTTAGACAGTTGTATTTTATCTTGTTAAGTAACAGTTGCATTTGAATAACAGCTTTTCTTGACAAATTCTTAGTTACCATTCCATCTCTAACAATTTTATGACTTTCGCCTTTTGTCTGGACTATGTTTAAATTTCAAATTGAGTGGACAGATAAAAGTCAAAGTGGGGTGCGTCAAAACTAAATAGCTACTTTCGTACAAATATGGCGTACTCTAGAACAACTCAAAATGATGATGGCTTCCGTCGAGTAAACGACATCAACCGGTTAGACGGGTCTTCAATTTGGCTTTCTACACTCCCTCTAAAAGAAGAGAAATTTGCCCTCGAGAAACAAGAGGTTTTTTTATATGCTTCTCTTGCGTTACAACTGGAAGCTCAAAGACGTCCGCAATTCCCTGCTTGCAATAGTAAGTTCTCTTAAATCACACAAAGGAGCTGGACTCTTAGTTTCAACTGAAATGCAATTTTTCTATGACTAGGAGCCAAGTTGGCGTCTTTTGCCGCCCACGTTCAGTATGCATTGAGTTCACAAAAATTTAATTAAAGAATCGGCAATACACAGGATTCAAATTAAGCGCATCTCCATAGAAACAGTCCAAGTGATATTCGCATGAAAATTTTATTTTATAAAATCTCATTTGCTTTAATACTGAGAATTCAAAGAGAATTCAAACCCAATCCCCCAAACCCCCATTTAAGACCTCGGGGACGATGGGAGTGGTGTTTTGCCCACTTAGTCGTAGAACCTGAGAAGTCACAGAATGGTTCACAGGAATACCAAACCTGTGGATGAGAGGGGACATGAGGTCCGGATAGCGAGAAAGAGAGAGATCCTTGTCATCGTCATCTTGGTTGGCCTCCACATGGAGGAAATCTAAGAAGGTAAGAAGAAGTTCCCCGACCAGCTCTTCCTCACCTTTTACTTCTAACCACAGAAGCAGTAGTGAGGGAGCAGACAACGAATCTTCAACCTCGATTGAGGAATCCTTTCACGGTTTCCAAATTGTTCCAGTGGAGGTCAAGTATAAATATAATCCGTAGGCTGAATATGTCCATGAACAATTTGAAAAGTTTATCAAGGACCCTGACTTAAAAGAGCAAGTGTTGCTCCTAAATCCAGTGCCGGAGAATGTTTTACCAACAAAGAAATTGTATGACTTCGTAAAAGATATTCTTACTAATAAGAAGAAACAAAAAGATTTGGATTTGGATAATATCCTGCGAAAATACAAGATAAGAGCAGGAATGTATTAGGGCCACGTTCGAAAGTACGGTTGTACCTTTAGGATGCTAAATCTCACGGCATACTATGAGTCACTATGAGTCTTGATGAAGTTATTGAAAAACTTCAAGCAAGGGAATTATTGAGAGAGGAAGGAGATTTATTGCAAACTTTTGATCAGAAATTGTTTTGAAAAAACAGCAAAGTCCAAGAAAGAAATCTCATTATGGACACCAGAAACAAGGAAGAGTCAGCCCTTTCGTGGGGTTGTTCCAAGTCGTGGTGGTATCAGAAAAGGGTTTGGAGGGCAACGACAAGGTCCACTTCGCTAAAGACAGATTTTCATCCTCAAACAAAAACAGGCACAATGGCGGTGGCAGAGGTGTTAACAATTCCCAAAAAGAAGCATCACAAAGATTCTCTGGTAATAGCAAGCTTAATACAAGCTACTTTGCTTAAACTTCCACAATTTCCCAAGGCTCATGTGAAAAGGTTGGGTACCCAATTTGGGTGCCCAATTGTGCTACCTATTTGGGTACCGAATATAAACTACAGACCGGAATGAAAATTCCATTTACCACCTAGGGCGCTTGCTTACTGAGAAAATAACACCAGTAAGGATAGTGTTTATTAAATTCTAATACTTGTTGAAAAGTAAAGCTTTAACTTGGTGTTTTATTTAGATAAAAGATTTACAAACTTGATATTTACTAGGAACCTAAGAGAAGTGAAAAGTTTACAAAGGATGCCGAAGCTTATCACACGACAACACTATTGTTTTGACATGTAATGATGAATTGTGATAGGTTTAAAATGTTCGCCTGTGCAATAGCCTTTTTACCTCCTAGTTCACTTTTTGTAGCCCATCGGTAATTCAGGCCTCGTGTACATGGGTCTAGCCTTTATTACAAATCTGTGGTATATTCTTGGTGTGTGAAACGCTTGCAATAAACTGCACTTTATTTAATGTGGCCAAAAACTAGCTATGACTCCATCCTGTTACTCTCGTTGTCCACTCGACTTAAACTTAAAACTAAATTTACAGACCAAAGATATCTTGTTTAAATACTAGCAGTATAGCAATCAGCATTTCCAGAAAAACTAATAAATTGAAAAAATCTTTAACGTGAATATACATAAAACTGTTTTTATTAAGTATATTTGCACAGAGATATGTTTTATACAGACTTTTTACACATCTCTGATTTGCACAAAAACGAAATTTGAACGAGTCTTTGTTTTTGTTTTCTGAGAGAAGTGGGCGCATACGTCAGTTTGGATCGGGTCTGTCTTTCTACTGGCTGCAAAACCGAAAGTACCAAATTCGAAATGGCGGCCGTTTGAGAACGCCCAAATAACTACGAAGTATTCTTTTTGAAATTAGAAGATTTTATTTCAAAGTGAGTTGTATCTAGTATGTTTTTCTTGTGCTAGATACTCTGATAAAACCCTTGAACAAAAATCAAGTGTTATTAGTTGGCAGATTTTTAGTTTTCTGGTACCCAAATAGATAGCCCAATTGGGTACCCAAATTGGGTACCCAACCTTTTCACATGAGCCATTTCCCAACACCATGAGAGTTCACCCTATGGTAAAAATGTTGTTTTCTTCAGTAATGATTCCAAGCAAGCCAAAATAAGTCACACACAAAAACACTTTAAGCGTCCTTAAAATGAAACATACTACTGTCTCTATTTTTCGTCTTTAAAAATAACTTTAAGTGTGCACATGTGTAAATTGGACTTAACCATACTGACGAGCTTACTGCGAAGTTCTAATGACTGGATACCACAAAATGGCTCTTCTAGGCTCTTTTTGATCTCTCAAAGATATACCACGGATCAAAAATCTAACACTGAAAGAAATAAACTCTTTGAAGAATTTGATTAATCGCACTGGCATCGTTATTCAAAATTCAGATAAAGGAAATTGTATTGGTTAACCGAGAAAATGGTGTCACAGGTGTTACTGAATTATTGAATGATTCATCTTAATTCGAACATATTCGGCTTAATAAAGATACTGAACTAAATTGTATAATTAATGTTGAAAAGAAAATTAACTCAATTTTGAAAGATATATTGAAGAATAAGAGTATTTCTGATCAAGTTTATAGTAAGCTTTCTCCTTGTGGCTCACGTCCAGGAATATTGTATGGTTTACTCAAGGTACATAAACCACTGAAATATGGCAGACCCAAATTTAGACCTATTTTGTCTGCTATTGGTACTGTTACCTATCAGTTAGCTAAGTTTCTTTTACCGTTTCTTAAGAGTCTTTCTGTTAATGAGTATACTGTTAAAGATACTTTCCAATTTTGTGGAGATATTTTAAACCAGGATTGTAATTTATTTATGGCTAGCCTTGACGTTGATTCTTTATTCACCAACATTCCACTAGCTGAGACCAATAACATTTGTATTGAGTCATTATTTGAACACACTGACAGAATTGATGGTTTATCGAAGTCAGGTTTCACTAAATTGCTCAATACAGCAACATCCCAGTCTTCTTTCATTTTTAACAATAACTTGTTCCGCCAGTTAGATGGTGTGGCCATGGTGTGGCCATGGGATCCCCACTGGGACCTACTTTAGCTAATGCTTTTCTTTGTTTTTACGAAACCAAGTGGCTTAGTGATTGTCCCAACACATTTAAACCAGTATTTTATCGGAGGTATGTTGATGACATTTTCGTCTTATTTAATCATGTTAAGCCTTTTGTTGATTATATGAATACTAAACATAGCAGTATAAAATTTACTTTTGAGATTGAAAATTTAGGTAGTTTGTCTTTTCTAGATGTTAAAATATCCAGAGAGTTAGGTAAATTTGTTACATCTGCCTGTAAAAAACCCACTTTTAGCGGTTTATACACCAATTTTACCAGTTTTATTCCTGAAAACTTTAAGCATGGGTTGATATTTGGTTTATTGTTTAGATGTTTTTCTATCTGCTCTGATTTAAGCAAATTCCATACAGAAGTTGTCAGTCTTAAGTCTATCTTGTATAAGAATGCCTATCCTAGAGGTTTTTTGGACGATTGCATTAAGAAATTTGTCAATAAAATGTTTACTGTTAAGGAATGTGTCACCACAGTTCCCTAGAAAGAACTTCTTTTGTGTCTGCCATTTTGTGGGACCAAGTCATTGGAATTTCGCAGTAAGCTAATCATTATGGTTAAGTCCAATTTACACATGTGCAAACTTAAAGTTATTTTTAAGTCGAATAATAGACTCAGTAGTATGTTTCATTTTAAGCACAAAATTCTGAAAGAGTTACGTTCACTTATTTTTTATAGGTTTATGTGTGGTCGATGCAATTGGACCTATTATGGTAAGTCCAAACGGCATTACCATGTTAGAATCTGCGAGTACTTAGGGATCTCTCCTTTGACTGGAAAAAATCTCAAATCACACCAACTGTGGGGCCATTTCAATGGGTGTCGAACACAACCGGTTTGTAACGTGAATATGAATATGTTCAAACTAAATGATATAAATAAGGGTGGTACAAATTGATAAATAAATATTTAAAAAAAGTTAAGTAATAAAAAAAAACTTACCAGCGTGCTATGAGTAGACACCCAAAGTATAGAGAGATATAGAGTGTGACATTGTTCTTTGCCAACTTGATTAAGAGCGAACAAAAATGCGAAACTGAAAAAAGATAGATATAAAACTCTCTTGAGAGCAACAAAAACTAAATAGAAGATAAATATGTACAAAGAAATTTTTAAAACTTTTTACATACGTACAATAAAATTTTTATAGATTTTTTATTAACAATTAATTTTAATTACAAAAATGTCACATTCCCCAGCATTTTAAATTCATTGTTTCTGAGTGTACATCAAATTCAGCTGGTCCATCAAGTCAATTTCATCAACAGAATGAATTACAACCAAGTCTCGTATACTGCGGGTTGTTTCGCATTTTCACTACTGTTTTGATACTCAACATCGACTTTCCGAATTTTCGAAACCTTGCTTACAAACAGTTTCTTTATTCTACCCAATGGATAGTTTTTCGTTAAAATAGAATCTTTCTTGAGAAATAACACAATATGGCCTATCTTAACGTGTTGGTCATTCTTGAACCATTTTGGTTGGCTAATGAATTTCGGGACATGGGAAACAAGCCAATTATCAAACCAACAATTGAAGACTTCATTTATCTTATTATACTAATTCGCTTTGTGCATACCACTTTTATTTTAGAGAGTGACATATTTGGGTTTTTTTCACGGTCAAAACCTTCTTATTTTTCCCTTTTCGTCGTAAAGCCACGCAGAGGTGAGAGCGTTTTTTTTGATTTTCCGCGATTAGTATATACTAGCCGCCAAGGCGGCGTCGCTCGCCGCCCATGTTCAGCATGCGTTGACTTCACGAAAAATAAAATTAAGGAATTGGCAACCGAAAGTGTTACCATGTTGTAGAGCTCGAAAAACTGATTAAAAAAATGTATGGGATCGTTCCGCTACGATCAACCGTTACAGAGATATCATTCTTCAAAGATTTTGATGACGTCACAGACCCCTCCCAAAAAAGTAAGACCCAAATTTTTTGTCACCCCATCGCCTGTATCGCGGACCCGAAAAAACGTCAGTTATCCTAGCGACAGATTCGAAATCAAATATCAAATATCAGTTTAAACAATGGTTCCAAAAAAACCCAAATTTAATGTGTTATTTATTTGCACTCAAAACGTAGAGAGAAAAAAACTTTTTATTAGCTTTTGTTTTAAAAACGTTACGCGCTCTAACATGGGTGCTATCAAACAGGGGGAAATGGTTTCTCTTCTTAAAAAGTTCACACGGAGGAGAGAAAAAAGGCACGTGCTAAATGAATAAATAGAATAAAAAAACGTTCGATTAGAACGCTTAACAATTAAAAGAACAAATTAAATTATTAAAAGAAAAGCAAAAAAAAACATTTTCTTTTGATATGATACTCTTTTTTTACCTATCGGTTTTTAAACATTTTGATTGCTCAAAAAAAAAGTTCACCCGTCTCAGACAGTCAGGCAAGAGTTAGTGGCAAACCGAACATATGCTGCCACATTCTGCCACTGCTGCTTTTTGTCCAAAATATTTAATCAGTTAGTGACTTAGTATTTAGTTGATGTACTGTTTTCAAAGCCAAGTCAATAATGTGGAATATAAAACTAACAGTAATGATAAAAACAAAACGTTATTCCTATTAGTTCATCAGCCATAAAAAGTCACGTTCGATTGGGGTTGCAATGTATTTGCTTCGAACTCACGTCGCACACAAAAAAAGAAATAATTTCGCTCACAACTCAATCTACCATTTTGCGTGACTTACAAACAAACGAACAAACAAACAAACAAACAGACAGAGAGTCGGCTATTAATATATAGACTCCTCTATTTTTGGTTTGCGCACTGGAAATCAGCCGAAAAACGTCTTTGGAGGAGTGCGAGCAATGCAATCTTCTTCGTTTGAAATACTCCATTTCGGAGTTAGCACCGCCATTAATGAAATTTCCGTTAGTGGTGCAAAGTGAACTTTGGACCCGAGTGAAATCTATAGTAAATGTATTAAAAACAACAACACGAAACATATTTTTAGTTTTTTTTAGTAGTTGCCGACACATTACTTCTATCATTGTTTCAAAAGAGTTAGTTAAGAGCTAAAAGAACACCCTATCGTTATAAAGTGAAAAGTATTTTTGCAAAAAAACCCAGATAAAACGTGTGATCTGAACAACTCTTTCTTTCATAATGTTATATCGCTTATCAATTTCTCTCAACAACAACGACTTGAATTCGATTATAATAAACTATTATGTATTAATTTGGATTTGGACTGGAAAGATTTAGGACACCCGATTTTTGGACACGAGTTTATTATTATTGTTACTTGGTTTTGGACACGTTTTATGGACACACACTCGTTGTGGATTTGGACCGGACTATTATTTTGGACTATCCTCCTAGATCACGATCAAATTAACTAACATAATGCCTTTAGAAAAGTACGAAGACTTTTCGGAATTGTCAGTAAAAGAACTAACAAATTATTTGGCTGTTCGTGGAATGAACACAGCAGGTAAAAAAGTCGAGCTAGTAGCACGTGCATTTGCTGCATTTGAATTAAAAATGGAAATAAAAGCTTCAACATAACAACAACAGTTACAGCTCGATAAAGACTATAATTCAACGCTTAGAAAATATGCTTTGCCGGATCCAAAGCTAGTCGATAAAAAAACTGTTATAGATGACATAACAAAATGGCCAGTAATTACCCTTGGTAATGTATATTTTGCAAAAGAAAATGAGCGATAAAGACTACATCGGTAGATACAAAGATCAAAAAGCTTATTCCTATTGGGACAGTGGATTTGTTGGACCTGTCTTCATTCATGAACTCGGGCCTGGTAGCGATGTTGTTATTTTGTATTCTACTGTTAATGCGTCGCAGACAATGTCGGATACGAAGAATCTTTGGATTGCAGTGAAGAGGACAGATATGAAAGGAAGCGAAATAGTCACAGCTTGGTGTTCTTGCATGGCTGGATCTAATGAAACATGTAACCATGTGATAGCCTGCCTTTACAAGGTTGATTATGCGAACGCAAAGGGTTTATGTGATCCAGCATGCACAGAAAAAGCATGTTCTTGGAATCAGGGCAGCAAACGTGAAGTCGTACCCAAACGAATTTCTGACTTAGTAGTTAGAAAAAAATTCGCTTCTGCAGACGAAAAAAAGAACACCATTCCACGAGAAGAAACCAGAACGGATGATTTAAATGCTTTTGATCCTAGAATCCAATCACATCAGGAAATAAACACTGACAAATTATCGGAATTCCTGATGAAAATGCAAATACTCAAGGGTGATGCCGTAATATTTAAATCTATTGAAACCCTTAACACCACAGAGACATGTGATTTACCTTCAGTTATGGTAGAACAGGTTAAGGAACAAACATTGCAAAAACAACCGAAAGCTGAACAAGAAGCTACTAAAATGTTAATTCTCAATTTAAGAGTGACCAAACAAGTCGTTGAAAAAAGCGACAAGAGGTCAATCACAAAATAAACTGTGGTATCAAGTTCGTAAAGGACGATTAACAGCTTCTAGTCATCATGAAATATATACTAAAGTAAACACCATATTAAAAACTACTGGTCCTATAAAACCTAAAACCACACAATTAGTAGCCAACATCATTTTTGGAAAGCCATCTTTAAATGGACTTGCATTACAATGGGGTATTGAGAATGAAAATGTTGCATTAAAAAACTTTTATGCAAATCAGTTACCTCTCCATAACAACTTCAAAGTTCATACATGCGGTATTTTCTTATTTGAAGAGTCATATATTGCAGCTTCTCCAGATGGGATAACTACATGCAAGTGTCATGGTGTGCAACTAGTGGAAATAAAATGCCCATTCAACATAAGAAATAAGAAAATATCAGATGGCCTTGATGATTGTATTTTTTTAGTTGAAAATGATAACAAAATTCAACTATCAAGGGCACATAAATATTACACACAAATCACATCACAAATGGCTATAGCAAATATCACTCAATGTTATTTTGTTGTATGGACAAATAAAGATCTATTTGTGGAGCTTATCACCTTCAATGAGCAACATTGGGAGAAAATCAAACGAAATTTACAAATATTTTACAAATCTTATGTTAGCCCAGCCTTATTAGAATTTCAACCAATAACCTACTGTGGTGCATGTGACAAAGTCTTACTTGACGAATTTGAGATTCCTTAAAAAGAGCAGAATGAACTTAACAGCATTCAATGCGACATATGTGCAGCCTGGTTTCACTACTGCTGTGAAAATGTTTCAGCTGGTTTTAACTTAGAAGAATGGAGTTGCTCTAAATGTTTATTATCTCTGATAGATGCATCTGAGTAATTGTATATATATTTTCTCTTAAAATGTAAATAAATTGTTTAAACTTAGGATGTTGTCATTGAAAGTGATATAACCTCACTGTTTGGAATACATAATGAAAACTAAAAATACTAAAAAAAACATATCACTCTGCCAAAGGACATTTCAAATTTACCAATGCACATATGACACGCAATATATCGTTAAAAATGGGCAGATATAATAACGGCTGTTGATGCTTGATAATTCTAAATTCTTTCATCCTTTTGATGGCTTGTTCAACATATATCCGAACATTAGCAATGTTTGATGTCTGTTGTACGTCTTTTGCAACCATTTGGTTTCATTTTGCGGCACTTGGTGGAATACATAACGTACACTGTTGCAAAGCTAAATCAGTTTTGATTTTAAAGCCACGATCTGCCATGACCTGATCATAAGGTTCTAGCAATCTTAAAAAACCAGAATCTCTTACAATGTGTATATCAGAAGCTCTTCCTCCATACAATGGAGAAATCCATGATATTGCGCCGTTAGGTGTTATACACACAAGAAACTTGATCGTACAGTGGTGTTTATAATTACTTCACAAGCAAGCTTGAACCTCTAGGAGTGTCCATGAATATTTCAGAACAATCTATAATAGTTCTTGTTTTGGGAAATAACTTTCTGAAACACTCAGGTAATGTTGCTCTAACCTGCCTTTGGGAAGGCCAGATGATCAATGTGGAGAGCTCTTTTGACATCAGTTTGATCCATGTTATGAAAATTTGTGATACTTTACCACTTGACACTTGAAAACGGAATGCCAGGTCATCATTTATGAGGTTTAAGCGCAACTTCATCAAAGTCAGCAAAAACTCCTGTTCAAATGTGAGTTTACGTGATGGGCCTGTTTTCAATATAGGCAACAAAAGAGGTAAGTTCTACTGATGAGGATCTTTTTCTTAAGCGCAGAGTTTTTTTTGTCCATCCCAGTAAGTCATGCAGGAAGCTTTCACTTTCAACAATTCAAAAACAGCCTTGAAAATTTCGGGGCCCTCAAGACCAGTGAAAGTACATACATCACATTCACGAGTAATATGTGAAAATTTCACTGGTATTGGTTGAAGTTCTAAATCAGCAGTGTCACAGTTAACATCTTTTGATAAAGGTCCCTCTTCTGTTTCCTGTTGTTTTGAACAATCAGAATGTTCATCGAAATCAGACATAAGTTGAAACAACTGTTTTTTAGAATCCCTGCTGTCTCCTTCTTCTTTATTTGTAGTCAGCTTACGTCGTTTCATTGGAGTTGGTAAAGTGTTTGTACTGACAGTTAAAAATAGAGTTGGTGTTGGATTATCTTTGGTAGGTTTTCCATCTAAAAAATGTATAGAACAGACATAGCAGTTCTTAGGGATATCCTTTGCTGATTTTAAATCCGTTCTTCCTTTCAGAATTTGGTGTATCCATGCTGCTCTTATTTCTTCATTTTTTGGTAAACTATGCATTACGATTTCACCTTTAACATTACTATGCTTGATCATTCTTTCTGGATATCGCTTGTCATTATCACAAACACCAATAACACATCTTGCATGCTTCCCCATAATGTGATCATAAGAATAATCCAAAATCGTGTCCAAATATAAGTTCCAGTCCAAGTCCGTATAGTGAAGAAGGTTACAAAAGTGATTTCACAATATAATCGTATCCAATAGGTTTATTATTATTATTATTATTAATTTATTTAGTAATGCAGGTTGAATTTACAAGTGCAGCATGAGCTGATGTGGACCTACAAATAGCTAAATGAAAAATAAAAAGTAAAATATGTATAGCACTCACTTACAGATAAAAATATCATTATATATATCTATGTCATTATAAAATACTATTGTGAAATAAAATGTGGTAAGAAAAAAAACAACAACAGCAACAAAAAAACAACAACAACAACAAAAAAAACAACAAAAAAACAGAGAAGACAGTGATCTTACCAACAAGAAAAATAACAAAAGAGAGTTAGAAGCAAGAGGCTGTGGTAGGCAATTCACTGCAAAATAAACCCAGTTGGTACACAATCCACCTACAGGAGATGACACTGAGCAAATAGGGTGAGCAAAAGGCATATTAACACTAAAATCTAGTAAAATAAATTCTATAAAACTTCAAGGGTCAAAACATAAAAAGTTAATTAGATAAATTTAATTTAGTAAACCTGTGTATAAGGTAGTACCACGGCTAGAACCAACTTCCATTAGCTAGCAAATATGAGATGAGAGTAGGAATAGAGTATCGAGGTGGATAAGAATGAGCTAGGAGACTAGAGTGTTGGCTAGGCGTGGTTTGCAATAAAACAACATAAATCCCTATAATATAAACTAAATAAAAACGAAATTTTCATTTATATTGTAAGAGTTATGTTCAAAGGAATACGAGTTAATTTTGTCTTTATATTTCGACAAGTCGTTTCGGAATCGATTGTGGTCCTGAATTTCCGTCAGATTTGTTGGCATTGCGTTCCATATCTTACAACCGCGGGAGGAAAACGAGTTCCTATTCCCATTTTCCATAGTAACATTCAGTTGTTGCTTCCTTCGTGTTTCCCTGAGAATAATAGGATGGGTGAACATTGAACAGATATCAGGATCAGTGAGTTTATAGTAGATCTTATGCATTAGGCATAATAAACGACGCTTATATAGGTATGAAATCGACATCCATCCGACCCGGTCAAGAGCGCCGCCTGGAGATAAACCATTTGGTAATCGATGTATAATCTTTGCTGCTTTGGCATGAATTATGTCTAAGCTCGCAATCCAATTACTCGGACAGCTTCCCCATACGACTATATTGTATGTTATTGCTGGAATGATTGTAGCAAAATAGAACTTTTCAAGGACCTGCCTGTTAAGTGATAACATTCTTTTTAATAAGCGAACTCTAATGTTGAAAGTCTTTTTCAGTGTTTCAATATGGTAGTTCCAGTTTAATTTGCTGTCGATAAAAGTCCCCAGAATTTTGCTGTTATCAACTATATCTAGCGACTTGCCATTAAGGGTAATATTTTGTGGTGGTCCAATAAATCGATTTTTGGATACAATAAGAATTTTTGTTTTACCTGGATGAATGATCATTCCATTTAACACGGCCCAATTGTTCAGGTGATGGGCTAGACTCTGCAGGTTTGACATGAGAAGGTCGAAGGAAGAGGCATACGTCACCGCTGTTGTGTCATCAGCAAACATTTCGGTATCGGTTTCGGTTTCACAGTGAACCAGACCTGGAGATGCGACTGGTAGGTCATTTGCGTGATAGGAGTAGAACCGAGGACCCAGGAGAGAGCCTTGTGGAACCCCTTGTTCGACAGGGGCCAAGTCAGATTTGCTTGTTCCTACGATTGTATACTGACTCCTGTTCTCTAAGTAGCTTTTGCTCCATTCATAAAGATCTCCACTAATACCGATAGCTTGGATCTTTTTCAGAAGGGTTTGATGACAGACACTGTCGAAGGCTTTACTGAAGTCAATCAGCATTACACCAACGAACATACCTTCATTCATTTTCATTAACCATTTATCAGTTAATTTTATTAACATTAGTTCTGGAGACCGACCCTTTCTAAATCCCCACTGGTGGTTGCTCAGTAAGCTGTGTTCGTAAATATGACTGTCAATGTGTGATGCAAAGATAGCTTCTAGCAGTTCTAGCAGTTGTCCAATGTCGTTTCCAGTCAAAAGTTTTAGGCAATAGAGATTGATAATGTATGTTTTTTCAAAGATCGCAATGTAAAATGGCGTAGATCATATGAGGTCCAAAGTTCAATTTGCACCACTTACGGAAATTTTACAAATGGCGGTGCTAACTCCGAAATGGAGTATTTGTCAACGATCATTTCGTGAGCAAGAAACTTCGCGAAGAAGATGTGTTTCTTTTTGTATACGAATATTTTAATTCAAATTTGATTGTTTTAGGCAGCAAATCGACGAAGTAACACAGGTTTGTATGCACGAAGGCATTGTTATTATTATAAAACGTTTTATTATCGTGTTTATTGCTAAACTTTTACTCTTATTAATAAAAAAGATCTAACGAACAAAAGGTGTTATATATAAACTTTTATTTTTGATTAATAAAAAAACAAGTTAGGTATATGTATTTGTATTTAAATGTATTTAAATGTTTGTTTACGTTTAAGTTATCAAATATCGCTATACAGAAGAAAGTGTAGTGAAGAAATGCAGAACAAAATGATGTTTATTTACACAGTAAGGAATGGTTTTAATTTAGTTTTAAAAGATTAAATACTATAGCTTTGAATAGATGTCTTATTATATGAGTTCTTTCGTTTAGTTTATATGCTGCTGGATGAAAAACGAAGACGAGAGTAATTTGTTTTGGTAACGCGCGCTATTATTATTTTTATAGTTAGCAAAGAAGATTTGATTTGATTTATTTATTTACAGATCAATTAAAAATGGTCCCACAGCTATGACTGTTTTCCTTTCTCATGGCTGTGGAAGAAGGGAACGTGTTATGCTGTCAAATTGTATCTATTGACGATGTTTGATGCTTTGTCTGTATGCCTTTGTGCCAGCCATTTATGCCTTTTGTTTTGGTTTGCTTAAATATGGTTGCAGTAGTAGTAAGTATTGTAGCTGCTCTTTACTGAAATCTTTTTCTTTTAGGTCAGAAAGGAAAAAGTGTAGCTATTATTTATAAACGAAATTTATAAATGTATAAATGAAACACATGGTATGTTGAGAAGGTTATTTAAGAGAAGAATGGATTATGTATATCATTGCGATTGTTCTACAAAAAAGAAGCATTGCTGGGGTATATTTTTCTTCAGTTTATATTTGTTCACGGCATTCATTATTTTGTGTTATGTTAATTGCTACATACATACTTGCTAGGTATATAAGTTTAGCATTATGTTTTTATTTGTTGCTTTTAATATCTTCTGGGTATTCAATTATGGTTTTGGTCAAAGTAGGGCATTTTGTTGTTTCAATTATTTTTATTAATTTGATGTTTGGTTGTGTATGCCAGGTAAAAGTCTTTATTCTGTTCAGCTCCAGTGTTGAGTGAACCCGTATTGACTCACAGTATTGGTTGACTTTATAGACCAAATTTTGTTTTTAATTGTTATCTTTAGGGTAAATGCGTACTTGTATTTTCTTTTTGTTTTTTCTTTCTTTTTGCTTTATTTTTTATTTCAATATTGTTATAGCATGATTAGGTTTTCGGTATTACACTTCAAGTATTAATTTTTTAGGTAATAATAAAAAAAGCATAAAGAAATGAAACTCATGGTTTTAATCATGACGTTGATGGTTTTGGGAAGAACAGACTACATATCATTTCAAAAATTCATTAATGGTTGCAGTCGAGTAGTAACTTTGGAACAAAAGAAAAAGTTGGAAGGTATCAATTTGTTTTGAATTAACATTTTGTAATGTTTGGTTTCGTATGTCTGGGTAAACAGTTCTGTGTTATATATTGCCATTTTTTTTACATTAAAGTTACTTCTCTTCTGCTTATAAATATATAATATTCTGAGCCATGTTGCTATTTGTTTCTGTTTTTAATCTTCTGAATGTAAGAAATGAATTAAAAAATTAATGCCTGTAGAAACTGTTACACGAGTTAAATTTTGCAACACAATGCATACTGAACGTGGCTGGCGAGCGACGCCGCCTGGGATGTTTTTGAGTTGCGATTCTATGATTTATTTTTTCGTCACGGGGTACGTACACGGGAATGGTGGATTTGATCTAATGTTTTCGAAGTTAAGTTCCGTAAAAAGTTTTTACCCGGGATACTAGTATGCTTGAGAATTTCATTAACATTTTGTGGTGTTTTGACTGGACCAATTGGTGAACGTTCATTATTTCGCCCAAGTAACAGCCGATTGGGCGTTAACAGATCCAAAGACTCGAACTCCGATACAATGTTGCCAAGAGCTAAAGGCATGTTATTTAAACTATTAGCTATCTCCATTGATAGAGTCTCCCATTGTATAATTGATAGTCGTCGAGCTGAAATTGTTCTTTCAATTGATCGTGAGATTTCTTTAATTTTCCGTTCGACTTTTCCATTGAAATTATGCGCCCCAACTGGACACACTTCAAATTCAAGTGAATGATCAATATTTAGCCTCCATTGGACGTCTTGGAAGTCGATCTTCATCTCTTCGCAGACTTTAATAAGCTGACTTCCCGAGTCAATGTACAGTTTCTTCGGGTAGCCATGTTGACAAGCAAAACGAGTGAAGGCTTGAATAAATGCAGATGCTCTATAATTGTCCATAATCTTTATTGACGTTGCCAAGGTCGTTGTACAGCAAAAGATTGCCATCCAAATTTTAATCGTAGACCGTTTATGATGGTTGCAGTAAGACTTTAGAGGACCTGAAAGATCAACCTGAGAAAAATAAAAAGCGGGTGCAATTGTCAAGTTGGGTGTAGAAAGTTTACCCATTTCGACGCTCACGGTCTTTTTGGCAAGATATCGACATTTGATACAGTTCTTCTTAACCTTTTTGACAATTTCTCAACCTTCAAGTATGTACGCTTTCTTCATCACAAATCGAAGAATCGATTCATTACCGGCATGCTTTACTGTTTAATCATGCCAGTGGACTTCATTGACAATACTATATGCGAGTTGAGAGTGATTATCGATAATAGGCACAAAGAAGGTTGTAGAATGTAGGTCATGCATAACTGGCTTCATTGGTGTAATGATGTTGATCTTTTCGTTCTGAAGGATTCGTCCAGAGTAGTAAAGAATACCCTCAACTTCTTCGGATATATTTACGTATTGACTTTTCTTTAAGAATCGTTTAATCTCCATCGTGGCCTTGGTAAAGAAGTAATTCTCAGCTTTTTTGATTTCATACTCATCAAGGTTGATTCATTGTTGATTTAGTGATGACTTCATTTTACTTCTTGTTGAAATCGAACTTTGTTTGGATTTTGCTGCACGTTTCAGTACTTTGATGAATCTTGTAACTAAAGCTAAAACTCGTACAACAGTTTTAAACCGGTATTTATTCGGATCAATTAGATAATCCAAGAAATTGTAACGCAATTGCACTTCACCGGGTACATTAATATTATTGTTGAGATCAGCCTTAACGAAAAACTGTTGTGGCGAATCTATCTGAATTTCTTTGGATACTTCTTTTATATCATTAGAGGTAAGAATAATTTTGCTTACCTTTTTCGTAGGAAAGGTTAATTCGTCAAATTTCATCCATGGTTGACTATTAGACCAGATTGAGTCTTCATTCACATCTTGTAAACTGACTCCCTTTCTTGTACCAAGATCAGCAAGCATATTAGTCGTTTGTACGTATCGCCAATCATTGATATCTGTGAAGCGCTGGATTTCAACTACACGGTTACGAACCCACTGCTTTAACACTTTCTCTTTGTTTGATATCCAGTGTAGCACTATTTGACTGTCAGTTAACTTTAAGCATCCAGCATGGAATTGACCGAATGCTCGCTTTACAACTTCCCCAGTGTGAGCATTCAACACCGCTGCTGTCAATTCTGCTCTAGGTTGGGTTGTTGGTGTTGAGACAAGCTTTGATCTGGAAAAGACAAGTTGAGTGGAGTACTCTCCATTCTTTCTGAGAACTCATGCATAGATAGCAGCACAAGCAGCTGACATAGTGGCATCTCCGAAATCTAATGTTGCAAAGTCAAGATTGGCTGCGTCATCCGGTATGAAAGTTCTTTGAAACTTGATATTTTTAATTTCTTGAATCATCTCAAAATGAGAAGTCCAGATAGCTCGAAGTGTGTTTGGCAAAACGCCGTCCCATTGGAAATTTTGTGTCACAAGCTCATGAAGATCGATTTTTAGACCAGCTGTAATAGGCGTGATTTTTCCTGTTGGATCAAAAATTTCGGAGACTTTTGAAATGCAATGGCGACGAGTGAGATTAACTGGGATGGTTCTAGAGGAACAAGGCTTCTTTCCACTTAGCTTCTTTGCAAAATTAATTTCTTGAATATCGAGAGATAGCTTATCGACTTTGGAGAACCATACCATTCCAACGACAGATATTGATTTTCCATCTGCTGATAAATTTTCTGGTGGATCTTGACCAGAAAAGGTGAATCCTTTAAGATGAAAACCACCTTTGTTAAGAACTATTTCAAGATGATCGGCTGTCTCCATGGTGACATCTGTAGACGATTCTCCAGACATACAGTCGTCTACATAAAGATCATTTGAAACCACTTCATGGACACGAGGATACGTTTCTTTCGAGATGAATTATGTCTGACGAATAGCGTGTTTTGCCTGATTTCACGCCGTAAATCAATGTTTTGATTACCTTTTCTTCAGGCTGACGATTTGGGTTGAGTTCGTTATCCCATAAATATCTTTGGAGGCACCAATGTTCTTCTACCAGCTTTATTGTATTGTACATTTTCTGCACATCGGTATGATACGCGACTTTTCGACAACCCCAACAAATGATGATTTCAATTAATTTATTCATATTGTTTCACTCCGCTACTTGTTGGTTGAGAGGCATTGAAGACAACTGTACATGGTGTCGAAAGTGAGTTGACTTTCCAGACGGCGCGCCATGGAATATAATTATGTATTGGGCTGTTACGTAGCATTCCTTGTTGAATTGGATTTTTTACGAATTCAACATGACCCAACTTTTGTAATTTATTTTCTGATTCTAAAACCTCGTTTCTGTCATCTGGATGTTGGGAAAGCTTTCAAGTTTGTTGTAAGTAGACTTTTGGTCTATTTGGACTCAGTTTGACAATAGGGTTGTGAAGTAGCGGTAGTGAAGCAACTGTTTGTCCTTTATTGACGTCTACCTTGACGGATTTGACGATGATGTCTTGTTCCACTTCTTCTTGGATACTTCTTGATTCGTTGGTGCAATTATCTTTGCAATCCTTGCACGATCTGCATTTGATACATCTATATGGCATGCTGGCACCTGCAGACTCTGATTCAATAAAATGTAACTCGGCTTTCGAGATATGAGATTGTGAATCGAATGATACGTCGGCTATATCATCTTTATAACCGAGTAACGAAACATCTGGGTTGACTTGATAGCCCACACGATAAATTTTAATTTGATTGTTGATAAAATCAAATTGACTATGTCCATGCTTTCGAACTATAAATTGCTAGCCCCAACGGAAGCTGGAATACAATCTCAGGATGATACCTCAAATACTTGATACCGATGATAAAGTCTACTTCTCCGCCAATTTCTGAAGGCAATTTAGGAAGATTGGAAAATACACCACCGTGTCGTGTGAATTCTCATTGAATCTCTTTTTCGATTTCAGAAAGATGATAGCTCGGAAATTTTGATGTAACGTTATCCAAGCAATGCCCAATGAAGGTTGCTTTTGATCCATCGTTGAGAGGAAACGAAACAGAATGGATACCATGATGAGATTTGATTGAAATATCTCCAACTCCTCCGAGATTGACAGGACGAGGATGCTCGAGATTTGAATGATTCGGTAGGTTTTGAATGGCATCGTACTTTGAAAGAAAATTGCTACAACCCGTGTCAAAAAACATCAAATATTGCCAACCATCAATTTGTATATGCTGAAGAAGGTAGATCGCTGCATCATTGGATGACAATGAAGCGAAAGAGGATTGTTAAAGGATGTGAAGATATTTCGAAAACAATGGAAGCGATGATTGACGTTTGAGGATGTACATTTCTTTGTACTTTCGAAGTAAATCCGAATTTTCGGTTAGGTGTTTGTGCTCATCACATACCAATAAGTGGTTTTTCGTAGAGTACTTGTCATGTGACTTGTGTGGACAGCAAAAAAATATGATGATAAAAGTAAGTTATTAAGCATTAGGATGTGTAGAAGAGAGAAATTGGTTAGAGATGAATTCAAAGATTATTTCAATAACGGAGGCGCAGTGGAATTATGTTAATAGGGCAAAGTAGCAGTAAAACATGTAGTTAATTCTAATTGTTAAACATAAACTAGTTTTATTTCATGTGCACACTTATTGATAAACATAACATATGGTGGACTTACAGAAACATGAAGAATTAATATATCAGTCAGAAATGCATATTTTGAATTAAAATCAAAGCAAAATCACTTCTCTATATACTCCATGTTGACGTCTACCTTGACGGATTTGACGATGATGTCTTGTTCCACTTCTTCTTGGATACTTCTTGATTCGTTGGTGCAATTATCTTTGCAATCCTTGCACGATCTGCATTTGATACATCTATATGGCATGCTGGCACCTGCAGACTCTGATTCAATAAAATGTAACTCGGCTTTCGAGATATGAGATTGTGAATCGAATGATACGTCGGCTATATCATCTTTATAACCGAGTAACGAAACATCTGGGTTGACTTGATAGCCCACACGATAAATTTTAATTTGATTGTTGATAAAATCAAATTGACTATGTCCATGCTTTCGAACTATAAATTGCTAGCCCCAACGGAAGCTGGAATACAATCTCAGGATGATACCTCAAATACTTGATACCGATGATAAAGTCTACTTCTCCGCCAATTTCTGAAGGCAATTTAGGAAGATTGGAAAATACACCACCGTGTCGTGTGAATTCTCATTGAATCTCTTTTTCGATTTCAGAAAGATGATAGCTCGGAAATTTTGATGTAACGTTATCCAAGCAATGCCCAATGAAGGTTGCTTTTGATCCATCGTTGAGAGGAAACGAAACAGAATGGATACCATGATGAGATTTGATTGAAATATCTCCAACTCCTCCGAGATTGACAGGACGAGGATGCTCGAGATTTGAATGATTCGGTAGGTTTTGAATGGCATCGTACTTTGAAAGAAAATTGCTACAACCCGTGTCAAAAAACATCAAATATTGCCAACCATCAATTTGTATATGCTGAAGAAGGTAGATCGCTGCATCATTGGATGACAATGAAGCGAAAGAGGATTGTTAAAGGATGTGAAGATATTTCGAAAACAATGGAAGCGATGATTGACGTTTGAGGATGTACATTTCTTTGTACTTTCGAAGTAAATCCGAATTTTCGGTTAGGTGTTTGTGCTCATCACATACCAATAAGTGGTTTTTCGTAGAGTACTTGTCATGTGACTTGTGTGGACAGCAAAAAAATATGATGATAAAAGTAAGTTATTAAGCATTAGGATGTGTAGAAGAGAGAAATTGGTTAGAGATGAATTCAAAGATTATTTCAATAACGGAGGCGCAGTGGAATTATGTTAATAGGGCAAAGTAGCAGTAAAACATGTAGTTAATTCTAATTGTTAAACATAAACTAGTTTTATTTCATGTGCACACTTATTGATAAACATAACATATGGTGGACTTACAGAAACATGAAGAATTAATATATCAGTCAGAAATGCATATTTTGAATTAAAATCAAAGCAAAATCACTTCTCTATATACTCCATGTTGACGTCTACCTTGACGGATTTGACGATGATGTCTTGTTCCACTTCTTCTTGGATACTTCTTGATTCGTTGGTGCAATTATCTTTGCAATCCTTGCACGATCTGCATTTGATACATCTATATGGCATGCTGGCACCTGCAGACTCTGATTCAATAAAATGTAACTCGGCTTTCGAGATATGAGATTGTGAATCGAATGATACGTCGGCTATATCATCTTTATAACCGAGTAACGAAACATCTGGGTTGACTTGATAGCCCACACGATAAATTTTAATTTGATTGTTGATAAAATCAAATTGACTATGTCCATGCTTTCGAACTATAAATTGCTAGCCCCAACGGAAGCTGGAATACAATCTCAGGATGATACCTCAAATACTTGATACCGATGATAAAGTCTACTTCTCCGCCAATTTCTGAAGGCAATTTAGGAAGATTGGAAAATACACCACCGTGTCGTGTGAATTCTCATTGAATCTCTTTTTCGATTTCAGAAAGATGATAGCTCGGAAATTTTGATGTAACGTTATCCAAGCAATGCCCAATGAAGGTTGCTTTTGATCCATCGTTGAGAGGAAACGAAACAGAATGGATACCATGATGAGATTTGATTGAAATATCTCCAACTCCTCCGAGATTGACAGGACGAGGATGCTCGAGATTTGAATGATTCGGTAGGTTTTGAATGGCATCGTACTTTGAAAGAAAATTGCTACAACCCGTGTCAAAAAACATCAAATATTGCCAACCATCAATTTGTATATGCTGAAGAAGGTAGATCGCTGCATCATTGGATGACAATGAAGCGAAAGAGGATTGTTAAAGGATGTGAAGATATTTCGAAAACAATGGAAGCGATGATTGACGTTTGAGGATGTACATTTCTTTGTACTTTCGAAGTAAATCCGAATTTTCGGTTAGGTGTTTGTGCTCATCACATACCAATAAGTGGTTTTTCGTAGAGTACTTGTCATGTGACTTGTGTGGACAGCAAAAAAATATGATGATAAAAGTAAGTTATTAAGCATTAGGATGTGTAGAAGAGAGAAATTGGTTAGAGATGAATTCAAAGATTATTTCAATAACGGAGGCGCAGTGGAATTATGTTAATAGGGCAAAGTAGCAGTAAAACATGTAGTTAATTCTAATTGTTAAACATAAACTAGTTTTATTTCATGTGCACACTTATTGATAAACATAACATATGGTGGACTTACAGAAACATGAAGAATTAATATATCAGTCAGAAATGCATATTTTGAATTAAAATCAAAGCAAAATCACTTCTCTATATACTCCATGTTTTTCAGAGTTGATTAATTATTGTTAACAAATGGAAGAGTATCACTAGAACTAAAAATTTCTTGAACATATTCATAATTAATTCTTCATATGTCGCACTATTCCTAGTTTCGTTATTGTACCTTTTCAGTACCAGAGGTTTCATGACATAATTTTTGGTATATTAGCAACTGATTTTCAAGTAAAAGTATTGGCAACAGGATCATGTTGAAAATAGGTATATATCTTCTGTTTATCCAGAAATATATACATATAAATATCCTATAAATCAATATATTGCTCTCCAAACTCAATGTCATAGAGTAGCTCATCTATTTTTAGTTTTGCCATTCTCATTTTTCGTTTTGAAAATCCACTTAAAACTGGAATAATGCTGTTGCAATATGACATAGCTTCGTCAACAACAACTGGTTGGCTTTTCTCATTGACGGAGTTAATTATTTCATTGTTCATATCTTTTAAAGGGCTCAAAAAATGGATCACTGTTGTAATCTGACATTGTTGTTTGACTCTTTCTTTTGAAAGCACTTCACCTCTTCAGGGGTAGTGATTTTAATGGAGCATCACTGCAAATAGAACTTGGAGAATGTACAAAAGAAATAGGTGAAGGATTTGCTGATGGTAGTGGTGATTGGAAGTCTGCTTGTTGAGTTGTAGACTGTAATTCTTGAGCTGGAAATTGCAACGGCAATGTCACATTACTATCCGTCAGTTTGTTTGCACTTTGTTCATGCAAAAAAAGCCATTCGATCAAAGTATTAACATGTTGGCAACTTTGTATGAGCAGCACCAGATCTAGTTAGTGCTTGTCTGCTATCAAGGCATCCTTTTAAATTATCCTTGAGATTCTGTAAACTGAAACATAAAAAATAATATAAAGTTCAATTTATTCAAACAACTTGCTGGCTGTAAACAAATTCCTGAATTCAGTAGTTTCATTCTATGTGTATTCTCGTATTAGTTGCAAATAGTTACACTCCATCTCCATAATAAATATGAAAATTATGATAGGATGATTATCAAGCCAGCTTCAAACTTTAAACTTGAAGCTTTGTTTTGTGATTTGTGGATAAGCAATGCATTACCATTTATATATAACCATTTATATACATTTATTTGTCAAAAATTACGATTAAAAATACAGTACTGACCATCTTGCTGAAATATGTCTGAAAGCTTTTTCCATGCATTCCTTTTCATGTTTCTATTCTTGTAATTACTATCATTTGTGTCCCAAAGACATCTGTAACCTCGTAACGCTTCGATGAAAGCTTCTTTATCAAAACAATCTTCATCAGGTACAATGGTTTCCTCAGAATTTTCTTGTGAATCACTTGCTCCTACCATTTGGGAAGCCTCAATCAAAGCATCTATATATTAATAGCCGAATCTCTGTCTGTCTGTCTGTTTGTTTGTTTGTAAGCCACGCAAAATGGTAGATTGAGTTGTGAGCAAAATTATTTCTTCTCTTGTGTACGACGTGAGTTCAAAGCAAATATATTGCAACCCCGATTGAACGTGACATTTTTTGGCTCATGAACTAATAGGAGTAGCGTTTTGTTTTTATCATTATTGTTAGTTTTATATTCCACGTTGACTTGGCTTTGAAAACCATACATCAACTAAATACAAAGAAACTAACTGATTAAACATTTTGGACAAAAAGCCGCAGTAGCACAACGTGGCAGCATATGTTCGGTTTGCCACTATCTCTTGCCTGACTGTCTGAGACGGGTGAACTTTTTTTTTAGCAATCAAAATGTTTAAAAACCGATAGGTAAAAAAAGAGTATTATATCAAAACAAAATGTTTTTTTTTTGCTTTTCTTTTAACAAATTAATTTCTTCTTTTAATTGTTAAGCGTTCTGATCGAACGTTTTTTATTCTATTTATTCATTTATAGCACATGCCTTTTTTCTCTCCTCTGTCGTGATGTTTTTAAGAAGAGAAACTATTTCTCCCTTACGTTTGATAGCACCCATGTTAGAGTGCGTAACTTTTTTAAAACAAAAGCTAATCAAAAGTTGAAGTTTTCTCTCTCTGCATTTTGAGTGTATTATTACACTGATAAAAGATTGGTTTTATCAGAGGTTGTGACTTCGAATATGCTTCTGGTTGAACACAAGTTGTACGAGCCGTTTATAAGGAAATTTACAGAGCAGGTGGACATGGGCGGCAAGCGACGCGCCTTGGCGGCTAGTCTATATATTAATAGCCGATTCTCTGTTTGTTTGTTTGTTCGTAAGTCACGCAAAATGGTATATTAAGTTGTGAGCGAAATTATTTCTTCTCTTGTGGGCGACGTGAGTTCGAAGCAAATACATTGCAACCCCAATCGAACGTGACTTTTTTTGGCTCATGAACTAAGAGTAACGTTTTGTTTTTATCATTATTATTAGTTTTTTATTCCACGTTGACTTAGCTTTGAGAACCATACATCAACTAAGTACAAAGACAATAACTGATTAAACAGTTTGGACAAAAAGCAGCAGTGGCAGAACGTGGCAGCATATGTTCGGTTTGCCACTATCTCTTGCCTGACTGTCTGAGACGGGTGAACTTTTTTTTGAGCAATCGAAATGTTTAAAAACCGATAGGTAAAAAAAGAGTATTATATCAAAACAAAATGTTTTTTTTTTTTTTGCTTTTCTTTTAACAAATTAATTTCTTCTTTTAATTGTTAAGCGTTCTGATCGAACGTTTTTTATTCTATTTATTCATTTATAGCACGTGCCTTTTTGCTCTCCTCTGTCGTGATGTTTTTAAGAAGAGAAACTATTTCCCCCTTACGTTTGATAGCACCCATGTTAGAGTGCGTAACTTTTTTAAAACAAAAGCTAATCAAAAGTTGAAGTTTTCTCTCTCTGCATTTTGAGTGTATTATTACACTGATAAAAGATTGGTTTTATCAGAGGTTGTGACTTCGAATATGCTTCTGGTTGAACACAAGTTGTACGAGCCGTTTATAAGGAAATTTACAGAGCAGGTGGGCATGGGCGGCAAGCGACGCGCCTTGGCGGCTAGTCTATATATTAATAGCCGATTCTCTGTTAATCATTATCTTCCACATCAAATTCGTACTTGAAGAGAAATTGTTGTATTTCAATTTTTACTTTTCTGTTTGTTTTTTTATCAAAACTTCTTAATGTAGTGATAAGACTGTTACAAAATGACACATCTGGATCATATTCATCGTGATTACTGCTCATAATATGTTCTAATAGAAGTTTGTCAACATTTGCACTGTTATTGTCTTTTTCTGTTAATTTCTTTTTAGATTTTAGATTTTCTGCTTTACTTCCACAATTATCTTTTTGTTTTTCAGTCATACTGTCAAAATCAGTCTTTCGCTTTTTTGTAGCAGGAGTTGTAGAAGACGCTTTACTCTGAGAACTTGTGCTTGTGTTTGCTGAATCAAGTGTAGAACTTAGATGTGCATCAAAATCTAATGTGTCCAATGTATAGTCTAAGTTTAAGGATGATCCATCACTTACAAGAACATCATTCTTTGGCTGAGAATAATCACAGTAGTGATTTGAAGTATCAACTTGGTAGATATTTGTACATTGAATTTCTGCCAACTGATTTTGGTTAAACTGCTTAATATTTTTGTCTTGAATTTAAACATTTTACTGTGTGTCACGGTTGGATATAGGATCTCGTAGAAACACCAATTCATCGTAAAAGCGACATCTTGGAGGGCGACATGATGATGCACCTGATCTTGAAGAGTCTCTTTCACGATCGAGGCATTTTTTGAAGTTATCTTTCAGATTCTTCCACTTTGTTTTCAAATATGCCACTAAATAATAATAATAATAATAAAAACCCATTTCAATAATGTTAAATTTAAATGATCATTTAATATAGTGTGGTTTATAATGTTTAATATAATGATACCCAACATGATAATCATTTTATCATTTAAAAAGCCTACCATCGCGATGTAGTTTTGATGATATATCCTTCCATGCCACTTTCTTTTTGTGAGAGTCTGCATAGCAACTGGCTCCAATCTGACCTAAACAAGGATATGCATAAACTTCCATGATTAATGATTCCAGTATACTTGCCTCGCTTTCCTCCTTATTTCCTTTAATTATTTGTTCAATAAGCAGATTTTCTGATTCATTTGTACGGTTTGAATCTTCGTAGGTAAGTGCACCCCCAGGCAAATCCACAGCTTCCATGTTTTAAAATTTTTCCTGACGAGGAAAAATACGTTGAGTAAGCAATTTCGTCCAAGTTTGATTGGCTAATAAAATTTTTTCCGCACAAAGTTTTTTCGTTCGCTCAAGAAAGTCAAAATGATTTTGACTTTCAAGTGCGAACGAAAAAACTTCGAGCGGAAAGTGATCAACCAATCAGAATCAGCGGAATAATTCCGCTCGAAGGTTTTCCGCTAAAACTTGTTAAGTGGAAATCGGGCATTAATCTTGACAGCTTTGTGATTCACTATGATGTTTCGGGGCCAGAAAAACATTTCACCAATATCATACGCATATGATGTTTATTCATGAAAATAGATGATTTTCGAAATTTGGTCCAAATTTGGCCCAAATCGTCCAATTTTAGTTAAATCTGACAAAATGACTGTCAAATTTGAAATCAACCCCTTTCAAATGTAATCCATGCAAATTTTCATGAAATTTGAAGAACTTTCGAAATTTGGTCCAAATTTGGCCCAAATTGTCCAATTTTAATCAAGAAAAAGAAAAGCAAAAAAATATTTTGTTTCATGATACTCTTTTTTTACCTGTCGGTTTTTAAACACTTTGATTGCTCGAAAAAAAGTTCACCTGTTTCAGACAGTCAGGCAAGGATACGTTAGGATACACTGACAAACATGCTGCTTTTTGTCCAAAATGTTTAATCAGTTAGTTTCTTTGTATTTAGTTGATGTACTGTTTTCAAAGCCAAGTCAACGTGGAATATAAAACTAACAATAATGATAAAAACAAAACGTTATTCCTATCAGTTCATCAGCCAAAAAAAGTCACGTTCGATTGGGGTTGCAATGTATTTGCTTCGAACTCACGTCGCACACAAAAAAAAGAAATAATTTCGCTCACAACTGAATCTACCATTTTGCGTGACTTACAAACAAACAAACAAACAAACAAACAGACAGACAGACAGAGAATCGGCTATTAATATATAGATTCGTAGCAGCAGCAACAATATCAGCTTTCGATTTATTGCAGCCATATTTGTTTATATTTTTAATAATAATTTCGCGCGTTTTCATTAGTTGGAAAACCATTTTAATTTTTCTAAGAAAAAATTCCGCGCGAACTATGTTCCGCTCGAAGTTTTTCCGCTAAAATTTGTTAAGTGGAAATCGGGCATAAGTTAAATGAATTAAAGAAGGGAGTAATTTGATAAATTCCACATTGTACAAGTCATTCAGATATCTTGAAAATTAGCCTAAAGTAATTTTCTCAAGGGCTGATGCGGAAATTGTTCAAGCCTAATGGCTTCTAGTTTTGATTGCTATGCCCTTCAGATCGAACGTTTTTTTGTTCACTTTATTCATTTAGCACGTGCCTTTTTTCTCTCTCCTCCTGTGTGATCTTTTTAAGAAGAGAAACCATTTCCCCTTACGGTTGATAGCACCCATGTTAGAGCGCGTAACTTTTTTAAAACAAAAGCTAATAAAAAGTTGAAGTTTTCTCTCTCTACGTTTTGAGGGTATTGTTACACTGATTAAAGGTTTTACCAGCTGTTGTGACGTCGAATCTGCGTCTGGTTGAACACAAGTTGTACGAGCCGTTTATAATAATTTATAAGGAAAATTGACGTTTATTGATACAGTGATACAGAGCAGGTCGCCATGGGCGGTGAGCGACGCCGCCTTGGCGACTAGTTTAAATTTAAAAAAATTAACAGCATCACTTCAACCAAACGTGTTGTCTGGTTCGTACACCATCTTGTTTTTCTATGAAGAATTGCTTACCTTAGCAAAAAAAGCATTTTCTTTGCAAGCGGAAAATGTCGAGAGGCGAATACCTTAGCGGCCCTTATTTTGCCGTCCCTAATTGGCCAAAATTTTCGTCGCTGGCCAAATAAGGGCCGACCAATTAGGGGTCACAACAAAATGACCCTACGAGTGAAAATAGGCCACTATGTAAAATGAAGCAGAAACTTCGAAAAGTGAGCATTAGAGTAAACATAGTCAACATATATTTTAAGGTATCACATACTCGTATTCAGGAAATGTGCATATGAAGGATAACAAAAGTCTTAGAATTCGTATTTTAAATTCTTTCATGTGTTGTCTACTTAACCTAACCCAAAAACTAAACAAAAAACTTCTATGACAACTGTTTACTCTTGGTCTTTTCGTTTTGATAAACGTAAGAGTAACCCTGGTTGATCATTTTCTTTCAAAATTCATAAAACATCTGGAACTAGAAGAACCTAATCTACAAGCAAAATACAATCTTTTTTCATATGCAACTAAATTTTTCGGTCGAAGTTGGTGCTTGGGTAGTAAATATTTCCCAAACATGTCAAAAATGCTTATAAAACTCTGAAATTTAAAATAAATGCGCTTAGCCCAAATTAAAAAGAAATTAACCTGATATTCTAGGATTCAGTTCGTACCGGTTGCCGTAATTTTTTCTCCGTAAACCACGTGACTGAAAATACTGTGGGTGAAAACAAATCGTCCATAAGAGCTGAAAACACTTGTATGTATAGAGCCAAAACAGTAAGAAGATTGAATTGATAGAAATGCCTAAACACACTGTTGCCTATGGATGCACTTATCATAACTACAAGCATGAAAAGAATTTATCGTTTTGTATTTTTCCTAATAAATTGAAACAACGAGAAAGATACAAAAGATGGGTCTAAGCTTGTAAACGTGTAAACCCAGATGGAACAAGATGGGAATCCAAAAGTAAACATGTTTATTTGTCTTCCGAACACTTTATAGAAGGTATGCTTAGTTTTGATTATACCTTTTTTAGAACTATCTTCCTAGATTTTTCAATATACCGGGTGAGTCAAAAAAAAAGTTCTGTTGTTTCACAAAACGTATCTTTCGATTGACTAATTATGAAAGCTAGTGTTTTTTATTTCTGAATAGAGGAATCCTTTACCTACATTTTGGTGTATCATTTGTCAAATTTGGTTGAGTAGAAAAAAAGTTATGGGCAAAAAACTGGAGGTAAAAATCGTCGAAAAATGACGAAAAAAGCTGAACAAAACTTCTCGAAACTGGAAACTGGATACATACCCAAATTCTTTGTTGTAACGTGAGTTGTTGCATTTTTTACAAAACAGTCTTTATAAAAATCTTCATCAAGTAAAGTTTTAATAAAATTTTGAAAAAAGTTTGAACTTTTTACTTAATTTAAGCATTGGGAATAAAAAAAAAAAGTTTTAGCACATTGAAGCGTGCATGAGTTTCAATCCCATACGGTTTGCAATAAGAACAGAAAATCTTGTTTGGAGAAGTTTTGTTTAGATATTTTCGTCATTTTTCGACGATTTTTACAAGGACCACCTCCAGTTTTTTGCTGGCTTTCATAATTAGTCAATCGAAAGATACGATTTGTGAAATAACGGTACTTTTTTTTTACTCACCCGGTATATTTCTAAATTTATTTTTCAGGGAAAGCTAATTCTAATCCAAGTCATCCAGATTATGTCCCAACAGTCTTTAAGTACACTGATGATACAAGAGACAAGGCAAAGTTAAATCGATTAAACAACGTGCTAAAAATAGTGAGGTGATGTTAGCTAAGAAAGAACTGGCAAATTTAACACTGGCAGCTGTGGTACGTGGACAGCTTAAAGATGCTTTGCAGGCTCCATCATCTATTGTTTTTCTTTGGAAGAAAACAAAGCAAAGCTTCTACTCCAAAATGTTTTATTTTGGACAATAATATGGTTGCTGAATCTGATGAAAACTCAAATAATTGTGACCATATTAGTTCAATAAACTTAACTGAAATGAATTTTTTACGAGCAGAAAAGTTAAATTTGATGAGCAAAGTCAAAGCACTAGAGGAACCGGTTAGCTTTTAATAAGTCGATTCTTCATTACAGAAATTTTTTTCCACTTTCTTTCAGTATTGTATTTCTTTTTCAGGTAATGTTTTCACGCTATGATCCAAAATATATGGGTGGAAATGATGAAACTTGTCATTATCTGAATGGCTTGTCATATGATGTTTTTAATTTCCTTTGTGAATTTTTGGAACCACATTTAAAAAGGCCTCGTGTTAATTTGCCTTTACGAAATCAAATACTGATGGTACTTGTTCGATTGAGGATGAATTTGCCACTTCAGTTTATAAGCCTTCAAGGAGTACTGTTCACAATACATTTTATAAAATCATTGATTTGAGGTACACAAAGCTGAACGTTTTCATTTGTTGGCAAGATAGACATTGTATTCGGCAAACAGTTCCGCCAGTATTCAAACAACATTTTCCTAGACTGACATCTATTATAGACTCTTTGAAATTTTCATCGACAGGCCAAAGAACCTCAAGGCCAGAGCTGAAGTGTATTCCAATTACAAAAAACACAGTACCGTAAAGTATCTCATTTCTTGTAGTCCATTGGGTGCAGTGAATTTTTTGTGAAGTGGCTGGGGAGGACGTGCAACAGACGTGCATATAGTTCGGAATTCTGGCTTCACCAGTTCAAACTTTCATCACCCTGGTGATCAAATTTTGGCTGACCGTGGCTTTACCTTACAGGACGATTACGAATTATACCTGCTTTTATAAAAGGAAAACAGCAACTTTTAGCAAGAGAAGTTGAAAATACCCGGAGAATTGCTTCTGTGAGAATACACATTGAGCGCATAATTGGATTGATGAAAAGTAGGTATCACATACTGGATGGTCCCATTCCAGTCCCATCCCAGGTATCTTTCACCTGGGATAGTGTACAATGAAAAGAGTTAGTTTTTTTATATAATGTGATATGTTTTTATATCATATTACATTATATATACAAATGGTTATTTATCGGTATCAACTTTTCTGCATTACCTGCAGTCTTAATTTTTGCACATTTATAATGTATCCACTTGTAAATGCTATCTGGATTGTCACAACCCACCATTTCATTCTTGTTATTGGGCTGCTGGCAAGTCACTATCAAGAAGTAAACCGTATTTATTGATTTACAATTCTTGGTGTTCCAGTTTCAGTTTTTCTATAAACTTCAATAGAGCAGTGGCTTCATGGTCCCTCCCCCATTTAAGGGCAGGGGTGTTAAAATGTCGTCTAGGGGTACAAATCTTTAGTATAAGTGACACGGATGGGCATAGCGGATCTGTATGCAAAACATCATACACCACAGAAGCAGTGATTATCCCAATGTGAATTTCTTGCCATGCCAAACATTCGTTCTGTTTGCGTGTAGATTTTTCAATAAAATCGATATCACATTTCGGAAGTTTCAATTGAATTAACTCATCAACTTGAACTTCAATGTCCTGTTCAATGTCAATGTCCTGTGTCTGATCTGAACATCTCTCGCAAACATTTAGGGATTTTTGGTTTCACAGGTGTTGCTGCCTGATGGTGAAACATGCTTGAATGTTGGCTAAACAAACTCAGCTGTCTTGTGTTATTCAGTATTTGTAATTTACTAGCCGCCAAGGCGGCGTCGTTCGCCGCCCATGTTCAGCATGCGTTGACTTCATGAAAAATAAAATTAAGCAATTGGCAACCGAAAGTGTTCCCATGTTGGAAAGCTTGGAAAACTGATCAAAAAAATGTATGGGATCGTTCCGCTACGATCAACCGTTACAGAGATATCATCGTTCAAAGATTTTGATGACGTCATAGACCCGTCCCCCCAAAAAAATTAAACCCAAATTTTTCGTCACCCCATCGCCTGTATCGCAGACCCCAAAAAACGTCAGTAATCCCTATTGGTTATCGAGATAATTTTCCCTAAACGTCGCATTCGATTAGGGTCTCAATACGGTCTCGCCGCCCATGCCCACCTGCTCTGTATCACTGTATCAATAAACGTCAAATTTTCAATTTCAAAAAAAAAGCCCATGTTCAGCCTGCGTTAAGTTCACGAAAAATGAAATTAAGGAATTGGCTATGATAAGTGTCCATGTTACAAATTCTATTAAAAATTTAATAAGAAAAATTTAATAAGCTAGTCTTGAATGGAAACTTGATTAAAAGTACTGCTCGCCGCCCATTTTCAGCATGCGTTGTGTCACCCCCCAAAGAGTTCACATGGCATGGAAAGAGGGGAATCAAGAAAACAAATGGATGGAATAAATTAACTTTATTAATTAAATTAAATTAAAATTAAATTAAAAAAAATTTGAAAAATTCAGTAAGGCCGCGGCCTGTTGTAGTTGCGGCCCTGCCCCCGGCCCCTACCGCGGGTTTGGTCTGGAGGGAGAAAAACCCCTCCATGCCGCACCCACGAGCCGAGGGCGGCGTCGGTCGTTGGCCCACCACGGGCCAGTTGTTCCCGAAGAAACCTTGTATAAACAGCAACTATAATAAAAAATTATGCTTGTTTATAACTGAAGAATGATAATGATACGAAGGTTAATTGAATTCTTACTGATTTCCGGGTCAGGCTCCCGGGCATTTCCATCGAGATTCAAATTTTCTAAATTATGGAATGAATTAGGAATGACATATCTAGACATAAAATTCAACTACGAAAAATTAGGCAACAACTATTGCAGCGACTTACCAAGAAGCTGCTCCGTATCTAAAAATCAAAAAAAACAAAAAAAACAGTAAGCAACAATCACATGATATGAATAAAAAAATAGCAAAAAAAGTGCATTTCTTAGAAAGAATCAAGAAATATTTTGTGAAAAGAAATGGACATACCTCGATTATTTAAATTTTGAACTAAAATGAAAAACAAAGATTTATTGAAACATTGTAAAAGATTGAACTTGAAAACAGTATTCATATAACAAAATGAATTATCGTGAGGTGCTTACACAATGCTGCAAGTGCAGCTTTGCCGTTATTGTTGTTGTTGTTGTTGTTGTTGTTTGACATCTGAAAAAATAAAAAATTGTTAAGAATACTTTTTTGGACATGCGGTAAATATGTCATTTACATGTGATAATACGAACGTTGACTAAAAGTATGCATGAAGGAGATACAGCAAAGTGACATCTAACAGCCAATACGTTTTATGCTATATTATTCTGTACAAGAGAAAATATTGGACAACTGTTCAAGTTATATATTCTCAATATATATATTTTACAATGTATAGTCAGTAACATGAAATCATTTTAAACATTTTTATAGAGATTAACTCCTCTTATTTGCATGTTCTTAAGTTCCAATATATGAAACATCTGATTATTATACCGACTCCAGGCTAAAAACTTCTGGTTATCCCAAGCCAAAAGGGATTGACTAAGTCAATTCTTCCAGAAGAAACCTTATAGATAGGTATAATAAGCAATGTTCATTGGGACTTTAGAAATTCAAACAGTTAAAAAGGAAGGTGGGTCATGTCATGGGTGATAAATGAACATGAACATGCAACCATGAATTTCGAACATACACTGCCGTTTTCGGTTACTTCAGATCAGTTAAACGTATATCTGCAATATCAGAAATTTAAAAGTTTCTGTCTAATATCTCAATAAACATAAGCTGATCTTTCAAGTGCAACGAAATGTCATTTTTATGCACATTAGCTGATATGTATGCAAATTCTAAACATGAAAATAAGTTGTGCAAAAATTAAATCTACTTTAAATTTGTTAGTAAAGGTGCAGGCGAGGAGGAAAATCACTAAAGGTTTCTTACCCATGCTTAATGAAGAAATCATTTGCCTGAGTATATGGTGTCTCAATTCCGCAATGTAAAACAAAAATCTGGAGAAATTTATGTTTTATCTCCCTATCTAAAAAAGAAAAGAAATTGTTAGTGAACTGCAGCTATGCCAATAATAATGGACTATCATGTAAAAACATTGAAACATTCATACCAATACATGCAGTTCAACATGCCATATGTTACTGTATAACAATGATAACAATGATAAAACTGTCTTTTCAATGACATCAGAATCTCAAAAAAAGAGAATAAATTACAATATGTCATACATACAACGGCTTTTTGCCAATTGCCTACCCTCCTCCACCCGGCTCCATGCCGTTTTCATACCCTCCTCCACCCGGCTCCATGCCGCTTCCATATTTTTTCATAATCTATTCAATCTTCTCTCTACTCAAAGTTCAAGGTAATCTAATCTAATGCTATATACTAATCATTTGGCATATTCAATCTAATCTATTTAATGTAAACTAATCTAATTTCTAGGTCATCTAATCTAATGCTAAACTCATTCAATTCAATTCAATTCAATGTAATTCAATTCAATGTAATTCATTTCAAAGTAATTCATTTCAATGTAATTCATTTCAATGTAAACTGTTTTAATTTCAATATTATTCAATTCAATGTATGCCAATTTAATTTCCAGGTAATGTAATGTGCTGCCTCCTCATTAACCTTTCGTAAAGTTTCAATTCAAAACATTTAATATCAATTGCACAAATATTTTTGCAAGGTAAAAGTATTCATAATACCTGTTGGTAGACTACATTTCTAGTGTAGCATCTCTCTCTAACATAGCCTTGCTGCAAAGTTCTACAAACCTTCAAAGCGTCGTGTTCGTGAAAATGCAACATACAGTTGACCGTGACTGAAGCAAGGCCTTTGCATGTAAATACCAACCCGTTCAAAAGTCTGACCACGACTTTTGTTTATGGTTATTGCGTAGGACAAACGGAGAGGAAATTGTGTACGCTTCAGCTGAAACGGAAGGTTGGTATCATTCGGACATAATGTCACTCTAGGAATGAGCACTCGATTTCCCGCGGAGATACCGGTCAGCACTTCACAATCAAGGATATTCTCTCGCAGATTATGGATGACTAATCGGGTGCCGTTGCATAAACCGTCCTTCAATGATAAATTTCGCAGCAACATCACTATACTGCTGACTTTCAAGTTCAACCGGTGTGGAGGCATTCCAGAAGGAGTAAGCGAATTGATGAACTCCATCGGATACAAGTCAATCTCTTCTTGCTCATCGGAAACAACAGAATCGACACTAAAGTATGTGACTGTTTCTCCAGGCATTCCCTGAAGAATCCGTTCGTTAATGACTAAAGCCTCGTCATTGGTTGGTGTCAGAATAACACGACTCGACATATCCTCTCCTCCAGCATCACTAAAAATAGAGTGGACGATATCATCATTTTCATGCAAAGCACATTGATGCGGAATTTCAATGGAGTCTTTAAATCCTAATTCAAGTAGGAATTCCGCAAATTCCCTTTGCCCAGATGCAGCTCTCATGTTGACATTCAGATGGAAGATTTGGACTATTGGCCACAAGACAGAGCTCTTGATGCATGCTTCCACTATCTGAGCTGGTCTGCCTCTTCTCACTACTGGAAGAGTCTGTCTAAAATCACCACCTAAAAGAACAACCTTTCCAGCAAAAGGCACATCACTGTTACAGATATCCCTGAACATTCTATCAATAGCCTCAAGTGCATGCTTAGGAATCATACTTGCCTCATCAAATATCAAAATATGCTGGCTACGTAAGAAATCAGCGTGCCTACTATTAGGCTTGACGTTGCACGTTGAATTGCCCAATACAGGAACAGGTAATTTAAAAAGAGAATGGACTGTCTTACCATTTTGTAACAGGGTTGCTGCAATTCCAGTCCACGCACACGTACTTACTAATAGGTTTCTTCCAATAACCTCACGAATGATGTAATTGTACGTGAAAGTTTTACCCGTTCCACCTGGTCCATCAAGGAAGAAAATTTGAGCGTTATCATTGTTGTTTGTTGTCACTGCATCTAGGACTGCATCCGAAACAGCAACCTGGTCAGCATTCAAGGTGTTCCTCATGTTGATGGCTTCTTCCCTCATTTCATCAGCATTTGGTAGATCGTCTGCAATAGCTTGTTCAAAAGCAGGTAAATCAAAGTCAGTAGCAACCCTACCAAATTGCTGCAGGACTTCCTGAATTTTACCAAGAGCTGACTGCTCTGCTTGTACTTCCGTCTGGTGTCTCAAAAAATCTTCAACCATGTGAGCACGGAATCTTTCCCACAATTCAGCTGGATTGCTTGGCTCTCCATGGATCAGAATGAAGGAGAACGCTTTACGAATTTTAGAGGGAGTTGCTGATGTGGCAAGTTCCTCCATGGTTCGTATCCACAAAGTATCGTCATCCAATAGTCCAAGTGCAATACACGCTTCCCTAAAAGATCTATATACAATCCCATTAACAGTTCTAAGGTATTCAAAGGAAGTCGCACCAGGAACATGTAACAACAGCACACGTAAGAAATACCTTCCACCTTGGCGAATGCTAGCATTGTACATTCTACTTACAATTTTTTCTGCTCCACGCTGCCGTGTCACCCACTTATGTTGTGATGTTTGAAACACGTAATGGTGAGGGATATCAGGATATAAATATTGACGTGCCTGTTCGTCAACACGATTTAATTCGAACCAAGCAGTTAACTTGGTGTGCTCTTGTCCTCTTTCCAGTGCTGCTTGTTCCTGTCCTTCTCTGAAAAAAATCTGCTGCTCATTTGGAAGGTGAACAGGAAGTCGTAAAACAGCATGACTTTGAGTGTGCATTGGAAAAGAGCATAAACGCCACACAGCTTCTGGAGCAGATACATACCTCGTATCTAAAAAGATTTTGATTTCGTCATGATCTATTCGCTCATTGATTTCAATATGAGCAGTATCATGTCCTTTGTAAATGTATTTGTACAAATACTTGACGCTTTTAATGGAAACACAGGCCTCTAGGTTTATATGTGCATTGTACTTTTTGCTGAGGAAAGGGTTGTATGGGACGATCCATCTGTTGTCAAGATCCATATTCCGAACTCAAACAGTTCTTCCGTCATCTGGTCGGTGATATAAAGGATAGCCATCCACATTTAAAACAGTTCAATTGTTGAACTGCTTCGGAAAATTTTTGCTGCACTTACCATCTTGCATACACGGTGAAGACACATTCAAATGGCCACACGGACCATGGACCATGCAAGATTTGATGATTTCGTAAAGTTCTGGTGCTTGGTCCCGATTTGGAATTCATGCTGATATCAATGAATCAATGTCATCAGCATTGCGCAACTTAAATTCATTGCCGAGATGCAACAGCATGTGCACATGAGGTAGCCCCCTTTTCTGAAATTCTATAACATCCACCTGTGCTATAGATACACCTAGAACAGAATCTTTTATAATATCGTTTTTAAGAGCTTCCAACTTCAATTTGAATACTTGTGTAACCAGATCCGGCCTATCTGATGGAGTTTGACCAGGCAAAAGATTTTGAACAATTTCAGGCCATTTAGGATTGCATGTAAAAGTTAAAAATAAATCTGGTTTACCTTTTTTCGAAACTAATGCCATAGCATCTAGGTACAATTGGTGCATATTTCTCGGAGAACCTGAAAAGGTAGATGGCAATACAACGACATTACCCGCACGGAGGTTTCGTTCATGGGCAGCTTCCTCCAAATAGTCCATCAAGCCTGTGTAGCTATCCACCCGTAATTGTGTTACGGTTCTTGGTTCTGGCGTATGAAGTCGAGTCTCGCTCCCTCCACTTTGACATAGCTGTCAACAACAAACTGTTGAAATAGTTTTCCAGCTAAATGTAAAGCAGAAAATTCACGTCTAATGGCAATACGATAAATATAATACTGCAATTGTGTAATTTTATTCCGCCTTTCAGTTGCATGCTGTTGTACGTGATTCATGTTCGGACTCCATCCAGGATCACCTCTAGGAAAAATTATTGGATACATCATGGAGTCAATGTTTGTCGACATGTAAGAAATATTTCGCAAGGGCTGATCTCTTGGATACACTACAATATTTCTACCAGCCGGAGGCGCACCATCGTTACCTACAAAAATTGCTGCGACTTCTTCGTGATGTGGAGCATTGTATCTCCTCCTGTCTTCACCTTCACGCATATACATACCCACTACCGAGGTTGGTCTATTTTCTAAGAGCGCCCTTTCTTCCTGTTCTCGTTCGACCTGAGCCAAATTACGATATGCTGCGGCATAAGGTGAAACTCTATTAATGACCGTTTGTATTTGCCCCATCAAGTCTCTGTTGCAATCCGCATTGGAAGGGTTTTGCATACGCATGTCAAGCGAATTAGCAGCTTCGATAATATACAGTTGGCTAAACATAGGCACTTGGTTTTCATTAGCATGCAGTGCTCCATACCTATGTAGCAGTTGTCCACATATCCTAAAACATGGAGGCCCATTTCCTGGGGGTGGACGTAGATTAGCTGACAGAGAAGCAAAACTAAATGCATTATTATAAACTCTAATACACTTACGGAAATGTTTACCCAGTGCAGAATCATCAAGTAAAAGATTCCTTAACTCAGGCGGGTAATCTAATAAATTTGGAAGTTGTACCTTTCCATTTGTGCAACATTTAAAATTAGTTTCACGGTCGAATTTGACAGCTCCACAATGTTCACATAAAATGTTAAATCCACCTAAAGAATGAATGTCAGGTAAATTATTGTTTTCAACATCAATGCGTGCCGCATTTAAAAACGGAGCCCTGCACACTCGTCTGTTTCGGACATATGCTCTTTGGTGTTGTTGAGCATCAGCCGCACGTCGAGCAGCAGCTTGTTCGGGTTGCTCATTAGCTCGTTGCTGCCTTTGATTTTGTGCATCCCTCTCCCTTCTCAATTGAGCACGAATTTCACTTTGATTGGCACGGTATCTCCTTTGTCGCGCAGCATTTCTAATGTGACGGCGTTGTTGAGGGTCATCAGCAGAGGGTTGTTGTTGCCTCTCATCATGTTGATGTTGCCGTGCATCAACAATATCTCTATCAAATTGCGATCTAGGCAAAACAAACCTTTGAGGGACTGCATAGTCATGATCAGAATTCATAACTCGTTGAGAAAAAACTCAAAAGAACAATATAACAGGAATGTATATCTAATTTTAATCACCACAAAAATAAAAACACAGGCCTGTTGTGTTTTGTTTACCTAGCTATACAGACAACAGAAACAAAAAGTAAACACAACTTTCCTTTGTTGTCAAAAGGCAAACAAAATGATCGTTTTTTCTCTTCGTGCCAATAAGAACCAAAAGGGTTGAAAGCAAACCTGATCAGTTTCCAACTGTTGCCATGACATTGAACGGGGGTTAGCAATTGCTTAAAAGGGGATTCATTCACGGTTATTCTTAAGTATTGTAGAAGTATTAACTGAAAAATTCTCTTATATTACTCGTTAACATATATTTCAATTAAAAATAATACAATTTTATGCTGTCATCGCCATCGCTTTGGTAGGAGCTGTACATTTATATACCCCCCTTAGTTTGCTTAAGTTCTCCACGATCTCTCCGTTGCAGAACCCCGATTTTAATCACACAAACAAACACGAAAACAATCACACCTCAATCTACCATTTTGCGTAACAGACAAACAGAGAATCGGCTATTAATATATAGATCTATGAATGATGTTTTCTCGTCCTCAGTTGGTGGTTTAAATGTCCTTCGTAGTGACTGTTTGGGCACCTTAGTTTTCTTGTAGAAGTTAATGTTTTTCATTTCTTTCCCAACTATCTTTATGACAAAGTCATTGTACCAAGCACAGGGTAAGTCTGTACATGACTTTTTCGTATATTCAAGTCTGTTTGCAGCTTCGATCTTAAACAGCAGAGCTCCAATATGGGAACATGATTCATCCAACCTGCAAAAGGAAACAAAAAAATTGTCAATCATGTACATACATAACTTGATGCAGTCACAACAAATTTGCCTTACCCAGCCATGCAATCACAATGAACACAAATTACTGAGCCATTCGCATTGGATGCTGCTGTCCATGGATGTAACGGGTCTTTGGGAATGGAGAACATTGGCTTTTAAAACTGATACCCCATCGTTTAGGTAAATTTTGATACCACCAACCCATCCAGAAAGAAACTGATTGTGACTCTCTAAACTTTTTCGATTTTTCATAGACTCTCTTGTGTATACACCTAACAGATATGAGAAAATACAGTTCATTTTCAAGTAAAACACTTCAACACAAAATGTGAAGGATTTAGTATGCAAACCTGAAGTATTGATCAAGTAATCATATATATCTGGATATTCTATATCTGGCCACTTTGTTGGGTTATCAACCCAAGCATCAGCTGGCAAACGATATGGACATTCCTTTAACTTTGAAGCAGTCAAAAGTTTCTGGTATCGCGAACGAGATTCACTATCTAGCGAATCAAAATACGAATAAGACATTTCCAATTTTTAAGCTGTAAAAAGGCTCTCACCACTGTCAACATATGTAAAATCTGCCATTATACCCGGTTGTTTTCACCCACTAGAATTTGTAACCCGTGACAATAATAATGGCGCATAAATACAACGTCAAACCGAATCCGAGAATACAGATTTAGTTACGAAGTAACTATGTCTATTTCGTTGAAAGGGTTCTCTGCTATCGCAATCAATGATCTTGCATGATTATATGCTTCCACTATACCTATACTATACCACTATACCGGCTTAACGAAATCCATTAACAATCGTATTCTTCGAGTTTTGCATTATTCTGTAGTAAGCAATAACCCAGTTTGGGAGAAGTGGTTTCACTGTGCTTAGCTTAACATCAACATACACATCATGTGGTAATACTCCATTTTGCAGCTGTGTTGTTATTTGATTTGCGTACTACTCCTGATATTTGTTTCCCAGAAAGTTTTGGCTCCTTTATTTTACTCAGTATGTGTGTTTGGAGCGAAAACATTTATGCAGCTGTCGTCTTTCAAAAATTTGATAACGGTTGGGGTGGTTTGTCCTTTAAACACATCAAAAATCAATAGGCTCTTTGCATTAGTTGGTAGCCCTAATTCTTTTTTCTTATTTTTAAGGTAAGGTAAGACGTGACCAAGTCCTTGTTGGACTAATGGTTAACCGAGTGTGTAATGTCAAATCCTGTAGGAAATGACACAACAGGGAGACATCTGTTGGTGGTTCCAGCATATATCAACTGTATCAGCAAGAAAGATCCATCAAGGGTTACTGTAAATGTTCCTGTAATCTGACGTTTGTCATCTAAATTTGAAATTGGCACCGTTTTAGAGTTTTGTTCACAAAAGGTTACCTTAGATGCTGATTTATTATTTATTATTTTATTTATTTATTGAAACTATATTTATACGGGTTAACCCTAACCAATGTAAAAAATATACATTGCTATCACAAGGGGACCTGTGAATAAGAAACTATGTAAAAATGATAATGCGAATTGGTAAAATATAATTGAAAATATATAAAATTATAATTAAAATATATAGGAATTTAATAAAATATTGTTAATGATGCAAAATTAAAAGGCTTAAAACCGAGCAAGAAGTAAAGAAGACGAATAACCGCACATGAAAGTAGTAAACTTGATACAATAAGAATGCTACAGCAAAGTTAAGGAACAACTGAGAATAAAATGTGAAAAACAGTTAACCGAGTAAAGTAGAATAATAGGGCATAATGATTAAAAAGAGCAAAGACCCTTACGGACACACTTTTCAAAATGAAAATTTATAACGTTATTTTTAAATTTTATTAAAGATATTTCGTCACAAATGTAATTTGGAAGCATATTATAAATCTTTGCTCCATTGAATTTGAAAATTTTACGCCCTGACTCAGCTTTCACCGCAGGCAACTTTAACTTCTTTTCGTTTCCTCTCGTGTTATATTGGCGAGAAACTTTGGTGAACTCTGTTTTCAACTCTGGACCAAGGTTATGGAGATTTTTGAAAACTTCAATTGAGCAGCTCTGAAAACGTAGTGTTTTGATCGTCATCCACGTGTTAGTGATTTTGCTATTATCAGCAATCAACTTGGCACGGTCTTGTATGTACTGATATTTCCTTGCATGATGTTTAGAAATATTCAGGAACAAGTTGTTGCAGTAGAACATAATTGGACGGATCATCATCGTGTAAATTAATGCAGCCGTTTCCGATGAGATATTGTGACGGATACGTTTTAACAGTTTCGTTCTTCCAGATAATTGCTTAGGGTTGAATTATGGTGATCTACAAGATTCAACTTAGCATCAAGATCAATTCCAAGGTATTTGTAGGTATTACTTTGATTTATTTGAGTGTTTCTGATATAGCATTTAACTTCAGGGACATTTGCAAGTTTTCCAGAGGTTCCATACAATACAAGTTCAGTTTTGCCCTTTTTAAGGTTGATTATCAGGTTGTTACTATCTAGCCACGAGCTTAATCTACCTAAGTCTTCATTTAAATGTGTCTCAATATTTGTAACAGATTTTGCACTGGTGAAGATAACAGTATCGTCAACGTAGAGGATGACTTTGCACTTTTGGACAGCAGAGGTTATATCATTCATTAGCATTATGACGAGAAGTGGCCCCAAAATGGAGCCTTGTGGGACCCCACATAAAATAGTGTTGAAATCAGAAGAAACGCCATCGTAAATGACAAACTGTTTCCTATTAAATAAATAGCTAGCAATCCAGTCAGACTCTTTACCAGTTATCCCGAACATTTTCATTTTTGCTAAAAGTTTACCGTGGTCTACAGTGTCAAATGCTTTTCTTAAGTCCACATAAACTGCACCAGTATATTGGCCTGTGTCCATAGCAGATCGGATATGGTCTGTGTTAGATATAGAAAGCATGTATTTTTCTTTTTTAAAACAAAATAATGGTAGCCTAGCTATGTACAAAGATGAGGCTAATAATGGTAGCCTAGCTATGTCTATAACATCCCCCTTTTAGTGTTACTCGAAATCATTCAAGTGTGAAGGTTTTAATACAGTTCGACCAGAACGTGTTTTGATGGCAGTCTCTGGTTCTGGCAGCTCGACTGGTGGTTGATGTTGAACTTCATCATCGCTCAGTTCGTATCTGACTGTAGCATCAGAGTCAGAGTCATTTAACGGTGGTTGGATTGGTGGTGTACATTGGCCAACGAGGCTAACATCAGAGCTATCACCGAAGTCGCTGAAGTGTTCAGTTGTCTTCAGCAAGTGTCGCCGGTTTCTTCTGATCGTGGTGTTTTTGTCAGTGTGAATCAGGTAGGATCTTGGTTCTGCAGTTGGACGGATGACTTTTGCGCGTCGTGACCAGCTAGATCCATCGTGGAATCGGACCGCATCCCCTGGTGAGAGTTCCTTCAGCGGTTTCCCTTTTGTTGTTTCCTTGGGTGGTTGCTGTGTTGCTGCTGGTGTGATCTGACTTGTATGGTGTTTGTCAGTTGACAATGTTGGTACTATCGTGCGGATCATGCGATTGAAGAATAGAGTGGCTGGAGCTGCACCGGTTGTTGTCGACTTTGAGGTTCGGAGAGCGAGAAGTGCAAGATTGGGATCTTCCTTTCGCTTGAGACATTTTTTCAATGTCCGTTTGACGGTTTGAATGGTGCGTTCAGCATATCCGTTGCTCTCATGGTGTTCAGGACTGCTGAAAGTATGTTTGATGTCCCATTCTTTGCAAAGCTGGCCGTATTCTTTGCCGACAAATTCTGGACCTCCGTCTGAGACAATCTCCATTGGTATTCCATAACGTGAAAGTATTGCTTTGGTGTGATTGGTGACGGTAGCACTCAGTGTGTCTGCTACTTGACTGAGGTCGAAGAACTTTGTTGTGTAATCAGCAAGAATGACAAAGTGTTTGCGTTTAATATGAAACACGTCGGTGGCAAGTTTTGTCCACGGTTTGTTTGGAATGTCATGGTGAAGTTCAGGCTCTTTCGGTTGGCGATTGCGAAATTCCTGACAAGCACTGCATGACGTGACGGATTGTTCGAGTTGAGAGTTTATACCGGGCCAGAAGAGCGAGTCACGAGCTCTTTCCTTTATCTGCTGTATTCCTGGGTGACCGGTATGGAGAGTGTTGGGCATTTCTTTCCTCATGGAAGAAGGTACGACGATACGTTGACCTTTGACGATCAGGCCTTTGTGCACGGATAGTTCATCACGATAGTTGAAGTACGGTGTGATGGTTTTTGGTATTGAATCTGAGGTGTTCGGCCATCCTTTCTGGATTTGCGTTTTGAGCAGCTGAAGTGTCGAATCAGTTCTGTTTCCTTCCGGAACTGGTTGAATCGTTTCTGACTGATCGGGAGGTTGTCGTAGATTGAGTAGATATGTGCTTCGATTTCTTTCGGTTCCAGTTCAGGAAACGAATCTTTAAGTGGAGCGCGACTGAGGGTATCAGCAACGTACATATGTTTCCCTTGTCGGTATTGGACGGTAAAATCATATCGTTGAAGTCTGAGGCGGAATCGTTGAAGGCGAGTGGGTGATTTCGATAACGGTTTGTTGAAAATTGACTTCAGAGGCATATGGTCACTGATAACAACGAACTGACGACCATATACATATTCATGAAATTTTTCGCATGCAAAAACGATAGCAAGTGTCTCTCTCTCTAAAGGACAGTAATTTGTTTCTGCAGGAGTTAGCGAACGAGAAGCGTAAGCGACAGGATACCATTTATCACCATGGCATTGTT